>JAJJWW010003872.1:0-208434 GCA_023531295.1 Papaver armeniacum | reverse complement strand
GTTGTATTAGCAACCTACCTGGTGGTCTTTTACAATATGGCAGTCTCAGTTATGTAAAGGTGCTTTCAAAATCCCAATCAAACACACCGGGAAATAAAGTCTATGTAGAGTTTTTCATGGTCTAATTTGATGTGATGGGTGAAACCCAAAAAATTTCCTGTAAACTCATTTTGTCAATAATATTGGTTGATCTACCCAATAAATTTCTGAACAATAGTAGTTAGAGCAGAGAGGTTAAGGCATAATCCCACTGATGCCTAAACATCAAAGCTCTACTAAATATCCAGAGAATGATGCAACACAACTATTTTCATTAGGATTTAATTGGGTAACTGGGAATCAGTGAATGTTTCAGGTGATGATGGTTTTTAATCATGTATATTTTGTAGAGAGAACTTTCTTGAATGTAGACCTTTGAAAGTGTTTGATAAACCTTTCTGAACCAACATTTTTGTTCTTCTCATCTCTGAGAAACATCAGAGACTCTATGACATCAGCCACCACCATCCAAATTTTCTGTTGTCAAAGGTCAGTCACTCCTCAGATAAGGCTACCTGCATCAAAATGGCGAAGGAAAAGCAAACAAAGTAGTACGGAAACATGGATTGGTTTGGGTTATCTCTAGACAAACTATGGAGTCGCGGAGAAAATTAGAGAAAAATCAATGACGAAGATAATCAAACCGAAACACTTGGGGAAGCGATGAAAAAATGTCCATTCTGGAATTTTTATCGACCATTTCATGAAGGAAGAATTAAGCAAAAGGTATGCAAAAGGACATAAAGGTATCGAGCACACATCTTGAACACTTTTGATCCCAGTGAAAAAGTATTCCAACTTGTTGGAAAAAAATTCAAGTCTACAGCAGAACATCTTGCAGTCGTATTTGGGTTACAGGATTAAAAGACAGGGTAGATCATGAATTTTGCTTTTGACCCGGTAAGACAGCCTCCAGGAGGGTCAGAGAAAATTTAAGTCTGCAAGAAATAGAGTTTTAAAAACATATTTAAAGGGAAAGACACAGAATGAAAAGGCAGATATTCTTGGTTCACTTTATGCAACAGCAGGGATGTACTTGAACCAGATGATTTCGTCAAGTTGCTTGTTTTATATTTCTGCATTTGATTTTCTTCCCCAGCCTTAATGAAGATACAATGCCGAGTAAGTTTCTCCAAGTACATTTTGCAATGGATCAAGTGTCTTGGCCTGACTTGATCATTCACACCTGCTGCAAAAGCGTTAAAGATGCCAAGAAACCCTATGATTCAGTAAGGGTTATATCATATACATATTGGTAAGTGACTTTGAATATCTGTTGTGCTGAATATTTATAGGGGAACAAATAATGACTCACCACTGACATTGCTTATCTTGTTTGTTTTCTCAGTTTTGGTTTGCTGAGATTCCTTCATCAGCAAAAGTAAGGGTGAACCAGGCAAATGCAAACCTCGTTTTGCAAGGTGGAATCATAGGGTGCTGGCTGAAAAGATCGGGAGCGAGGGCATGAGCTCTCTGAAACAAAGGTGTAAGTAATTGTTTGTAATCATGTGTAAACTTAGCTTACATCAGGGGATTCCCAGAATGTAGTATGCATGTTTTGTTATGGTTCAATTTTGTCAAGTCAGGCTCTGGATTAGTAGTTGTGTTGATAAATTTTTTGTTGAGAATTTCGTTTGGATTAGGAATTCATGGTGACAAATGCTCACAATGTGTAGGTTATGTGGTATAGGGTTCTTTGCGTTGGCGTACATATTAGACAACTTGGTAAAAAACCTGCTGAATGATCGTTGTTCTATTTTAAAGTTTGTTTTTCCATGTACAGCTGACTGGATCATTCGCTCGATCCTTTGGATGATGGTGAACAGAGCCTGATGACCCAATTGTGATATGTCAAGCCAATTCAGATAGGATTGGTGAGAAGATGTTCAGGATATAATTCTGTACCCGATCAAAACAGAAAAAGATGGTCAGGGATAGAGAAGGGGATGAAGATTTGGAGTTATTTCCAAACAGAGATGCTGCGCGCCATTTGGAGGATCTGGTAACATATGCTTTAGATATCTTCCCTTTGGAATTTTTGTCCTATATCTGTATCACTTTCCAATAATATTATCGAATAATCTGGAGTCTTGCTAGTCCTACATACTATAGATAGTGTGTAGTCATTTCTCCTTCTTTTTCTTACATTTTCTCGCCCTCTTTATTTTTTTGTGTTTATACCCTTCTAGTTTTTAGACATTTGATTCTAACACATGTAACAGGCTCCTGACTATCCGTTCAAAAGAGAAAGACAAGGAAACAGTCTCACCCTCGTAACATAAAAGGAATTTGTAATGATGAATCTGAAAATCTGCCTTTGTCAGTACCTGTGATGCCTGTCTTGCCCATCCTCCCCACCCGGGGAATCCTTGGCAAGAGAATGAGACTGAAGTTCTCCGCATCACTGTGAAGGAGTTGCATGGCAATGATCATACACTGGGAGTTGAATCGCTTGAGTGGGTCAGCTTGTTGAGAACCTGTGGACATTAATTCCACCTCATTATTAACTTCAACTTCTGTAGATGTCATTCCTTCTTTCAAGAGTCTACAAAGCACTTCAGGTCAAAGAATAGTGGAAAAAATCTTACACAGATTTGTGGACAACCCAAAGATCCCAGAAGAGTATGTAATTTTGTACAATAAGATTTGTATGCCAAAGTATGGGCATGTTTGGCTACTAGAAACGTCATAAAGTTGAGTGATACTATATTAGTGGTATGTGTTACCAATTTATTGAAGGTAATCTCTGCAATGGAAACTACGCGAGGTGCGGAACTGAGTGAAGCATTGCTGGAGAGATGGGAAGGATTCATCAAAGATGCCGAGACCTTGGAATTCAATATTAAGTGGCTTGAGAAGGCTTTAATCGACTTAAAAACCAATGGATGTCTTCATTGGTGATAGATGAAAAAAAAGTTCAAAGTCAGGAACAAGTATTGGTTGCAATGAAGGTGAAATGTGTTCGCCTCTCAGCAAGAAAGAGCAACTTGAAACTGAACTTTCAGAGGTAAACATTCAGATAAAGGAAGCTGAGGCGGCGGTTTCATCTATGAAGTAGCTATTCAAGAAATGCAGACTCAGAAAATCAAATTTCAGCATGAACCTGTTCTTGGAATAGTAGCTGAATTTATAAATGCAATGAAGCAATCAGAAAGGCCTGGAGAAAGTAACATACACCAGTAATCCAGATTTTTGGGTGATTTGCAGCACGTCATACATCAGTAATCTAGAAGATCGCCTTTGCTGTAATTTCCATGCACCCAGAAATTTTGAAGCGTTGTGACGACAGACCTCTTCAGATCTTTTGGAATCGAAACAATGCTATTTGCATGAGGAATTGCTTTATCATGTCGCAGCCACGTAACGACTATCGAAAAGTTTGTTCATAGTCAAAGTTTTAAGGTCATAACAATAGACAGTCTTGTATCTATAACACATTAGAAGTTCTTCATCCCAGCGTTATAAGCTAAGGGCTCCTAAGTTCTCTAAGGAAAACAGATATGTCAGCTTTATGCTGAACTGCTTTGATCCAGTGCCATAATTCTTGTGGTCGTAGTTTCTTTTCTCACCGGTACAACCATTCGTGGTGTTAGTATTTTTCTCTTATAAGCCCAAATATCCATGCAACAGGGTTCGTCTTTCATGTGGAATGTACACACCAAATAAAGATAGTTCCCTCCCAACAACTTCGGTGATGTTTGCATCTAACATTTCCTAAAAGGCGGCAATGGGGTAACCTGGAAACTCTCATCCTCCAAATCAAATGCTACCATCTATCATGTGGCTGCAGCCCAGTGAATAGCCCCATTCGCGTCACATCCCTGCTGCTGCTATATCACTGGGTTAATATGGTTGGATCCTTTCCATCTCCACCCGCAACCACCACCAAGAGTATAAACTAGGATTTGGCACTTGTTGTCTTCGTAAGACTGCTGGTAACAATCTTGTACTCATTCGTTGAATGACAATAACCAAACCCGCTTGTCCAAGACCAAGACAATTTTTGTCTTATTCGTGGAACATAGACAACCTCTCCGGTGAAGGGATTGCAAATTAAGAAAGGTTGTCCAAATCTCGGTCCGAAAAAAACCAAACCCATTGCATGACCCAATCATGTTTTCTATGTATCCGAAATCTAGAAGAATTTTGCCATCACGCATCTATCAAGTCTATCATAAGAATAGTTGTAGTTCATCTTTAAGAATGTGATCATACTGATCACCATAACTGAGATTATTTTCGTTTCGTTCTTATAAGTGAATGCGAAAAACAAACCTACCTTATCAGTCTTACAACGGAGGAGAATTCTCCATGTTTTGCATACCTGTTTGGCAGGTAAAGCTGCTTCAATTGTTAATCGATCAAGTATGTTCTCTTGATCTCCGTGGGAAGCTTCTCCATTATGTATGTTTGTATGGTTGCGTCTCTGTTTTCTTCAGCTGAGAAAATAAATACCCTAACACAAACTGGGAACCCGATCTAAAACATCTCGATGGAGTATGAATATTTATCATATGTGGAGACCTAAATAAAAAGGTATTTAATGATATGGTCCAAATACAAATCTTGTTTGATAATGGAAGGTGGTAGTTGTATATATATATTTTGATATGCTTGTTGTTTATTTATAGAAAAAATATTCCAAAATCAAAAATTAATTAAAATAATAACAAATTGATGGCGTGGGTATGGATGAAACTCCAAAACCCATACTCTCCTCGAACTCAAGCAAAAATAACGTCATATTAAATTTTATTTATCCAACCCTTTGGAGAAGTTTTTTTGTTGAGAGTTTCTAAAATCCTAGATGGCATCAATATTTTTAAAACCCATATTCCATTGATGCTCAATAAAAGGGTTTCAAAGATTTCCTTGTTAAGTAAAGGGTAATATGGCCATTTACAAAAGAAAAAGCCAACAGGTCAAAGGTGGAACGTTACAATTCTTTTGCAACGTAATACAAAGAACAGTGAAGTCATTTGAAGGAACTGAATTTATAGACTATTTATTAAAATACATATAGTACAATTACAAAGCCTTCATCAACTTCTGCAATGTGAGCAGGTGAAAGTTCTCATCTGTAGGAAGAACTACATTTGCTGTCAGCTCGACTTACAAAATTCATGGTCCGGTCTAGGTTTGGAGATATAGATGTACATGCCAAAGCAAAGCTTATTATTAACACCAATTCATCTGCAATTAGTCAGTTGGGAGAGTAAGGCGCTTGTCTAATGCATCCACTAGAAACAGATCATGTCCTTCAGATTGTAGCTGCAAAAAGGAATTCCCCAGGGTGTTGTCCGAATAAGAGTTCCAATGCAACAACTCCAAAACTGTATCACGTCCTTTTCTCTGTCACCTTCATTGTAGATGCAAGCTCTGAAAAATATAACAGAGGAATTAATTGACGAAACAACTTTACATCAATCAACTTAGAACATTATCCAGGTTAACCAAGCTTGGTCTTCAATTCTACTGTTCCATATATGTCACTCCATTAGAATCTGTTGTTCTTATATTTCTCAAAACACAATCTAAGCTCTACTGGCATGCATATTCAGAAAAAGAAAGGGTTTAAGACTTTAGAAGTGAATAATATGAGCAAGTAAGCAATAAAGAAAGCTATTTATATTAGATAAATGGGTGCAGTTTGGAGAAAATAAACGTACCTGGAGCCATGTATCCATAGGAGCCATGGGTACTGTCCAGTTAGACTTCGTCTGGTTTTAGTAACCTTGCTGTCCCAAAGTCTGAGACCTTAGCTTCATATTCTGGGTCTAGTAAAATGTTATTTCCAGTTATGTCTCGGTTTGCAATGGGCGGGTTGCAGTCATGGTGCAAGTAAGACAAGGCCTGCGCCACCTTTGATAATTTTTAACCTCATTGACCAGTTCAACACCTTTGCCTCTTTCTCATTGTACAACACGTTTTGCCAAACTACCTCTTTCAACATATTCATATACCAAGAACATATGTAACCCTTCGTTCCCAGAGAAACAGTACATCTTCACAATGTTTCGATGTCGTATGTCTGTCAGTGCATGTACTTCCAGACATAAAACTCTTATAGCGTAGCCTCTGAGGATGCATATTCACTGGATGACGATGTATCATGAAGGCGCTTTACAGCAAAAATTATGCCATTATGAAGTGTTGCTTTGTAAACACTTCCTTGTCCTCCTTTTCAATGCAGTATTTCTCATGAAATTCCCTGTTGCCTTTACAATATCGCTGAACACTACGTCTCCGTTGCAGTTCCATACTGAGAATGAGCTGTCACCACCTGAATCTAAGTTTTCCTCATCGGAGTCACCTTTGTGTTTACGGCAGTAGCAGAAAACTCCGAACAGAATCAGAAGAAGAACTAATGATACGGCAACTGGAACAACCACTGCAACTATCATTCTCCATTTTATTGCTTTTTGCCCACGGTTATTGGATGATGGTGTACCACTACAAGGGCTCAAACCCTTCAACTCGTTGCACAGACCTTGATTACCACCTAGCGCTTTGATAGGATCTTTTCGAATGCATTCACATCCGAACTTGACCCTCGAGTTCGTTATTTGAAAGATCAATAGACGCAAGACTTAGCATACCTTGTAGATTAGAGGTATTGAACCAGATAGCTTGTTGTTGGACAGGTTCAAGGTCTCCAAATTTTTTAAATTCCCAAGCTGTGGTGGCATCTCTCCACTGAGTTCGTTCTGACTGAGATCAAGATCTGACTGCAAAGCTCCCAAATTCCCAACCTGAGTACGGAATTGATCCATTTAACTTGTTATCATTTAGTTTCAATGATATTAGGCCTTGACAGTCTCCAATTTCTCCAGGTATAGCCCCACTGAGGTTGTTTACAGATAAATCCAAATTACGCAGACGTGCTAATTTTCCAACCTCAACTGGTATCTTACCTGAGAACTCATTCTTGCTCAAATTCAGATTAAATACAACTGAATCTGAAGAAAACATATCCACTGGAATCTGACCTGACAATGTATTCGAAGAAAGACTGATATCTTGCAGAGATTTTAAGCTTGCGAGAGCTGGTGGGATTTCACCTGATATCATGTTCTCCGATATTCCCTGAGTACGAAAGCTGCACGCATGCTCCCCAGTTCGGTGACAATTCACCCGACAACCGATTCCTACTCAAGTCAATAAACTCCAGAGTTGGGTAAACACCAAATGCATCTGTGATGTCTCCTTCAAGAAGGTTGTCTTGAGCCGAACTCTGGATAAATTTGTGCAGTTTCTCAAAGCTTTCAGGAATTGGTCCGTCTAGATTATTTTTGTTGGCTGCCAAGTATACGAGATTCCCTCCTATGCAAATGTTGGAAGGAAGGTTTCCGCTGAAATTGTTGTAAGAGAAGCTTGCATTCTTTAAAGTTAATGGACCAAACTCTTCCGGTATACTACCAGTAAAGCTGTTATTTGCGAGATAAATGAGTTCCAAGTTCTGCAGCTGAGTTATTGATGAAGAGCTCTCCTTGCAATGTTTTATGCTCGTCAAAATATATCAAAGTTTCCAAGTTACCTATTTCTTGAGAAGAACTCCACTGAGCTGGTTACCGTAGGCGTCATGCGTTCAAGCATAGTTAAGTTTCCTATGCTTGATGGAACTGAGCCATTAATCAAATTTTCAGATAAATCGAGCTCTATCAGATCTGACAAGTTTCCAATCTCTGAAGGTATGGGACCTGATAATTTATTCTTGTACATGTATAGAAAATTAGGGTTTTTAACAAACCGATTTCACTAGAATAGTTCCTGTGAAAAAGTTATCTTGAAGTTGAAGGAAACTAGTTGAGGTCAATTGGACAGAAAATATGGATGAATCTCACCGGATAATTGATTACTTGAAATTCCAAAGTCGGTGAGTTGGATTAGAAGCCATCGAAAGCGGCAAAGTACCTTGAAGATTCGTTGATGCTAATCCCAGGAATGTAGATTGGTGCATAAGCCAAGCTCGTCGGAATGCTGGAATTCAAGTTCACATATGCAAGGTTTAGTGTTTGAAGCATCTTAAGGCTTCCTATAGAAGACAAATGGCCCTTCTAATGGATTTTCATTCAATTCAAGAATTCTGAGGTTAGCTAATAGACCAATCTCCGATGGTATTGAACCATTTAATGATTCCTACTCAGCCTCAGGTCATGAAGTTGGGTAAGGTTTCCGATTTCTGCTGGAAGTCTTCCTTCAACATATTACCAGACATATTAAGGAACTGAATATTCTTCAAATTCTTGATCAACTGAGATGGAAATGGACCTCCTATATCGGATTATCAGAAATATCAACATAAATTAGATTTGGGCTTCTGAAGATAAAGGTGGGACTTCTGATGCCAAGAGAATTGTAATGAGATCAAGACGGGTCAATGAAGCCATGCCTTTAGACCGGGTTGGATCTGGATTTGATAAGTAATTTCCAGAAAAATCAAGATTTTGTACCTTCTGAAGACTGCAAACTTGATACGGAATCGGTCCAGTAAGAGTATTGTTGGCTAGTCGAAGAAAACGAAGCTCACTGAGATTCCCAATTTCCGATGGCACTGATCCTGTAAAGTTGTTACTTCCCAGATTAAGATAAGAAAGTTTCCGCAGAAGCCCGATTTGAGTCGGGATTTTACCAACCAGATTATTAAGATCGAGATTGAGAGAGGCGAGATTGCGAAACACTGAGAAGTTGAATTGCTCAAGTGTTCCATCCACTCTGACGTATTAAGATTAATCTCCACAACACTGTTTGAACTGCCGCCACATTTAATACCAGACCACTTGCAAGGATTGGTGGTGCTGCTTCCATTGGTAATAGACCATGAGGTAAGAGAATGCGAATTCAAACTGTCTTTCCATTTTATTAGAGCTTCGGTTTCTTCAGTTTGAGCTGAAATTTTGAGAAGAAGACAAGATAACAACAAAAGAATAGTTATAATTTGTATTGATTTAGTAGTTGCCATGGTTGTCTCTCAGAACTGAAACCAACTAGGTGAAAATGAAAACACATTGATTCATCATCTCTCAGAACCAGGAAGAAGAAGAAATAAGATAGATGTTGAATTACCAGAAGAATGAATAGTTATGTTGAAATAGAACTTAAAAGTCTTTATTTCACCACCACTTGCAGCAAGAGTCAGAGATAGGACCCAAAGTCAAAAACTACCAGCCGGTTTCAATTAACATAGTTGTATTGGGCCTACCAAGAGGGTGGGCCCAGCTTTAATAACTGAATAAAAAAAGAACCGTTTTTTTGAATAATTTTAGGAGACGAAGTACGTGCTTATTAGGTAGCCTTCGCATAATTATAAGGGATGTCCTAAAGTGTGGAAATAGTAATCTACCCTTAACCTAATTTAATTTAAAACTAACCTAATAACCACCTATATATATATAACCCTCCTCCCACCACCAGCCCACCACTACCACCTCAGGCTACCACCAACACCAGCCACCACCACCTCTATATATATATAACTTAATTTAAATCATTAACATATTTACCCTTTTACCTAATTAAAATTATAACTAATCTACAACTTCTTCTTCCTTTATTCTACAATTTTTCTTCTTCTCTATTCTACAATCTAATCAAAATCATCAAATTCTTAGCCTGGTCGATTCATTGAATTTTCATCTTCGATTAATCAATCTTTTATAAACAAACCTATCATAAGTATTTTCCCACAAACCCATTACTTCTAATTCGTTTTTAATTGAAATTTTGGGCAGTAGTCATCAAAATATGGTTTAAATGGAAGTTACAGTGGCATGTTCGGTTAGGAATAGTTAAAAAAAAAAAAAAAAAAACTAGTTTGCTAGCAGAACGTGCAGAGCGAGACACGAAGAACACTTCGGTTATCACGAATAATTTTTTCTTAGAACTCGGAAGTTCGGTTGGTTATAAAGAAGGCTAAAACTATTTTCTAAGAACTTTACCAATATTACAAAAAAAAAAAAAACAATCAAATGTAGCTTAGAAGCTTTATTTTTCCCACTATGTTGATTTTTGATTTAACCTAACTTTGCCTACTATGTTCGGTTGGGTTCGCAAAGAAAGGCTAAAACTATTTTCCTAACCGAACTTTACAATATTACCAAAAAAAAAAAAAAAAAAAAAATTCCAATGTAAGCGGGCGGTGCTATTTTGCCCACTATGTTGAGTTTCAATTTAACCGAACTTGTCCCACTATGTTTAGGTTTGTTATAAAAAAACCTTGACAAACCAAACTCTTAACTAACCGTATGCGATTCGGTTAGATATTGGTTGGTATGAAGTTTGCGAAACAACCGAACTTTGTACACTAATGTGCAATATTATTTTACATAAGTTCGGTTAGCTGTTGGTTGCAAACTAAGAACTTATAGACCCAAAGTTCGGTTACATTTAAACAAACCGACATAACACTTTGTAATCCTATTTACAAAGTTCTAACATGTTCGTTAACCGAACTTCAAAAACCTCCATTATTGGAGAGTTCGGTAACTGCGTGTTTAGAAAAATGTAACCGAACTACACTTCGGATGAGTTTGGTTACATGTTCTTCACACAAGGTAACAAACAAGCCCAAATCTACTTAACAAATTCACATTTTTTCGGTTACATCGTTTTCATCTTGAGATTGGCTTTGGGGAAGAATACATTCACCATCTAAGAAATAATTCATCACTTGAATAGTCTAGCTTAGTGAACTCAAAAAAAAATTATTTTCCATGTTTTTCTTCTTCATCTTCTCATAACTCTTCTCTCCATGAATAATTCTACTTCTTTTAATAATCGTTTTTTTAATCTCAAATATTTATTCAAAATCATTTCACTAATCACACTAACTAATATTAACACTAACTAATCATTAACCAAAAATAATCGGAGGGGTAATTTAGGTATTATCATAAATATCTAGATAAGGGTGACTGGATTTGCTTTCAATATCTTTACCCAAAATAAAAGAATGGTCACAAAAAGTCTCATTAAATAATGGTTCTAAAAAAAAAGAGAAAACACATAAGAATTGGGAATTCCATAAAGTTGGCATTCATGCAAGATAATGTGAAACCAATTACATGTAACAGGAATTTCAAAGTGGAAAAGAAATCATTTTGTTTTTTAATAACAGGAATTCCAAGTTTGACTGTGCCTATTAAACTTCTAGCAAGTTGGAACCCCTGACTCTCCTTGAGGATGCCACAAAATTCAACTTTTAACAGAAAAAAAAAAGTCAAAGTGGATTAAATAACTAAACAGACAAATCATTTGATGAAAAAATTGACAGTTTAATTTTATTTCAAATTTGACCAAAATCTTTTAGGAAACCCACTTTGATTTTTAAATGAACATATGAATCCACATCCAGTGTGGCATTGAAATTGCAGTTCTAAATTAGGTTCTAAAGTCTATGATCGGTCGTGGTCAACATCCGCAAATGTAGCATATCAGATTAAATGAAAATTTCCTAAATTACCCTGTTACACCAAAGAATATCAAACTAGAGTTAAATATCAAGAAAATCGCAGTATGAAATGCCTACAGTACAGAAGAATAACTTCTTATCCTTGTGCCTTTAGCAATTTGATATAGTAGTTCCTAGATGTTCCATAATATATTGTAATTTTAGTAACCTTCCTAACTTCTCACATGATTACCCGTTATGCAATTGTGAAATTCAAAAACCTAAACTCAGGCATCAGAAGTTTATAACAATGGAAGTTAAAAATTCATGGTACTGACCTCCGAGAGATTAAAGATCCAGAAGGCTGAAAATGGCATTATGAGGAACTTGATGTCTGATTCTCCCCGAGTCATTCGTCTCCACTTTCTGAGGAGCAGGAGGTCAACTCGATTTCCAATTATCTTTAGGCGTAATTCACTATCCTTTTGAATTTTGACCTGCAAGCCCATCCCAACATCAACAGAAGCAAGACATACTGCATTTCTATGAAAAGATTCCCAAGTGTTTCACTTACTGATGTAACCGATCTATCTGAAATTGAATAATTTGGGATATCTCCAGCCTGGATTTCCATATCTTCCCCTGTAGAAACTAACCACAAGCACATGTTAGGACAGATACTGAGAAAAGGTTTGATCACAAGTGAAGAATAGCTTAAAAAACTCAAAAGTAAAAAGTAAAAATCCGGATTCTTAAAAAACAGTCTTTTTAACAATGTTCATTTGGAATCCATACTGAGATTTGAAGCACTAATACACCACATTGCAAACCATTAGTTCAATGAAAAAACAATATCAAATCAACAAAATCATAGCCAAAACACAATGATATATCCAAATCCCCAATGCGGAGAAAAACTAACTCACTCAAGGGAAATTCAGAAATCTGAGAGTTTTTGACAGATGCCGATTGCTTACAGTATCGATATCTTCTGTTGTCCAGGCAAACTTTGACACTGCACACTTTTTACAGAGGTCGCCTAATTTTGTCAAGAGCTGAAAAGAGAACCAAGTATGAGTTTCAGAGTGGATTTCTTTACAACCCATACTTCAGAGTGAAATACAATTAGTCACAAAAGGAACAAAATCCAGATGATCATCAAGAGTTCTACAACATCCATAACAATCATACCCATAAAGCGCAACAAAATCATCGATTTTTCACAATGTAGGCGAAAACTGAGTCAGAAAATAAAATCCAGATCCTAAAACATGTTATTAAACAATATCCAGAACTTATAATCAAAGAGGAAGCCAGTCCAATTCAACAAATCAAGCTCTATAAATTATAAAAATCTTGCAATTAAATAAAACCCTAGATTTTAAAGAAATGGGTTTTTTTACCTTTGTAAGAAACACCGTCAATTACCAACAAAAATCTGCAAACAGCAAAAACCCGAAATGTCAGCCAAGTAAAAGTGTAAAACAAAGGCAGAAATAACTATAAGTATCAAATGAAAAAAAGTTAAGGTTAAAATTCATTACCTTTTGCTAATCTTCAGAGAAGAAGATGCAGAAAGTAAACAAGACAAAAGACAATTATGTTTAGCAAAACAGTTGAGAACGGCATTTGCTGAACAGCTTTGGTGTCCAGAAGTGACAGCTTGAAACAAAGTGGTCAACCCTTTAACATTTACTGTAGCAGAGTAAGCAGGCATGCTAATCACTCGTAAACATCTGAATCAACCAACATTCACTAACAACCAACATAGAGAAACAAAGAAAGTTATTTCAAGTTCATACTGAATACACACCCATGCACAAGACGCAAAAAACTTTTTGACAGAAACTGAACATCACTAATAATCTTGACCTCGTAATAGCAGTAAACAAATAAGATACGTGATGTATGTCACTTTCTAAACCATATGGATCTGATTGCTTCATTGCAATTTATAAATTCAGCCAAGCACTATTCCAAGAACAGGTTCACGCTGAAATTTCTGAGTCTGCATTTCTTGAATAGCATCTTCTATAGATGAAATCGTCGCTTCCAGCTTTCGTTATCTGAAGTTTTACCTCTGAAAGTTCAGTTTCAAGCTGGTCTTTTCTGGTTGAGAGGCGAAGAGATTTCACCTTCGTTGCAGCCAATACTTGCTCATGACTTTCAATTTTTCATCTATCCCGAATGAAGAAACCCAGAGGTTCCTCAGTCGATTGAAGCCTTCTTAAAGCCACTTAACATTGAATTCCAGGGTCTCAGCATCTTTGATGAATCCTTCCCATCTCTGCAGCAAAGCTTCACCAGTTCCGCACCTGGCACAGTTTCCATATCCGAGATGACCTTTAATAAACTAGTAACACATGTGAGTAATAACATAGCATCATTGAACTTGATGACTTTTTAGACGCCATATGCCCATACTTATCATAGATCTTCTTATACAAAGTTTCATACTCTTCTGGAATCTTTAAGTAGTCCACAAATTCAAATTCTTCCACTCTCCCTTGAGCGTAAGTGCTTGTAGACCCTTCCCGAAAGATGGAATGACATCTACAGAAGTCAAATTCAATAACAAGGTGGAATCAGGAGCTTGGCATTTAGAAGAGGATATGTTCATTGTAGCGTCCACAGGTTCCTCAACAATCTCACCCACTTCAAGCGATTCAACTCCGGTAGTGTGCGCTTTCCGAACAAGACAAAAACTCTCTATGTGTACATCATTGACATGCAAGTCATTCACTGTGGTGTGGAGAACGTCAGTCTTATTCTCTCTTGCCCCGGATTCCTGGGATGGGAGGATGGGGATGGCAGGCATCGTAGGTTCTGACAAAGGAAGATTTTCAGGTTCAGCATTACAAATTCCTTTTCCATCGGGAGGGTGTGATTCTTTCCTACTCATCTTTCTTTTTGGGACAGATAGACATGAGCCTGTAATTTGTGGAAATACAATCAGATGTCTAAAAACTAGGAAGGGTATAAACACAAATAAATAAAGAGGGCGAGAAAATGCGAGAGAAAGGAGAAACGACTACACATTATCTATAGTGTGTAAAGGACTAGCGATATATCAGACAAAAATTCCGAAGGTAGATATCTAAAGTATATGTTACCAGATCCTCCGAACGGCGAGAAGCATCTCTGTCTGGAGACAACCCCCAATCTTCATCACTCTCTCCATCTGAATCTATATCTGGAGACAACTCCCAATCTTCATCACTCTCTCCATCCGAATCGCTATCTGGAGACAAGTTCAAATCTTCATCTCTATATACATCCCTGACCCTCTTCTCCCGTATCCTAACTAAAGTTGCTTGACGTATTTCAATTGGTGTCATCAGGCTCTGTTCATCTTCATCTAAAGGATCGATGAATGATCCAGTAAGCTGTAAATGGAACAAACAAACTTTAAAATCAAATAACGATCATTGTACTCTGCCAGGTTACCACTATGCTTAGAAATAAGGTATCTCAAGGTAATCTCTCATCTTTCAACACACAAAGAATTATGCAAGCCAAATATTACCCGTACAAAGTCAACACTTAGCAAACCTGCTTAGTTTTATGTTTACAGACGTATTGACTGCATCTGCTATGCGCCTACCACTAGCACCTAGTAATTCGGGTCCGGCATTCCAAAACTGCCATGTAACTATTGTTAAGGTTTGTTGATTATTCCTAATCGAAACATGGAGGAAGGTTTGGAGGAAGAGAAGAGTGAATGGATCATTGTTCTACATGTAAATATAATAAAAATCCATGAGGATATCTCTGTTACAACTAACAACAATCCATGAGGATAACTCTGGAACTACTTACGCATATCGTGTGACTATAAAGACTTGAGTGAATGTGAACGCCAAGTTGTCTAATATGTACAACTACACATAATTAAAAACATATGTATTGTCAACAATTGTCATCACGAATTGTGATCCCACGAAATTCTCAACAAGAAAATTCTTACCAACAAGACAACTAATCCAGCACCTGACTAGACAAAATTGAACCATGACAGAACTCTAGCATACTAATACACAGTAAAAGATGCAAAAAAATGACAATACTGTTGTTCTTAATCTACGTATAGTCATTGAATCAAAAAGAAATAGCAGTTGGGGAAGTAACATGTGAACTTGTTGAAACTCAAATAATCATATTCTGACATTTGTTGCATCAAAAAAAGAGAACCAAGTGCACTGTCTCTCTCACATCATTAGCTAGCATCAAAACTTCAGTCTATAAGTAAGCAAGTTCAGTCCATGATGTAACATTTACTTACATCTTGTTTCAGAGAGGTCATGCCCTCGTTCATGATCTTTTCAGCCAGCTTCCTAGTATTCCATCTTGCAAAACGAGGTTTGCATTTGCCTAGTTCGCCTTCATTTTTGCTGATGGAGTGTGTAACTTCAGCAAACCAAAACTGAGAAAACAATAATATAACCAAAGTCACTTGTGAGTCATTATTTGGTTTCCCCTCATAAACATTCAGCACAACAGATATTCAAAATCACTTACCAATATGTATACGATACAACCCCTAACTGAATTACAGGGTTTCTCGGCTTCTTTTAAAGCTTTCAGTAAGTATGAATGGATCAAGTCAGGCCAAGACATTTGATCCATTTTAAAAATATACTTGAGAAACTTACTCGGTAGTGAAGCTCCACTCAGTCTGGGGAAGAAAATTGCAACACAGAAATACAAAACAAGTAACTTGACGAAATCATCTGGTTTCTTTACATCCCCTGCTGTTGCATAAAGTGAATTAAGGATATCTTTCCTTTTCATCTGTGTCTTTCCCTTCAGATATGTTTTTAAAAACTCTGTTTGTTGCCGACTTAAATTCTTCTGCCCCTCGTTAGGCTGTGTTACTGCATCGAAAGTAAATTCTTCTGCCCCTGCTTTGGTCCTCTGTAACCCAAATATGACAGCAAGTTGTTCTGCTGTAGACTTAAATTCCTTCCCTCCTCCAAGTTGGAATACTTCTTTTACAGGATCAAAAGTGTTCAGTATATGCCTGCCAATTTTATGTTTTTTTTGTATACCCCCCTTGTCATTAATTCTTCCTTCATGAAATGGTCGATAAAAATTCCAGAATTGACAGTTTTTCATCGCTTCCAAGTGTTTTGGTTTTGGATTATTTTCATCGTTAATTTTTTCTCTAATTTTCTCCGCGACCTCACATAGTTGTTCTGGAGATAACCTAAACATTACATTTTTCCGTTGAAGTACTACTTTCTTTGCTTTTCTTTTCGCCATTGATGCGAGAAGTCTTCTCTGAGGAGGATTTTACTGAGCTGAGAATGCTAAAAAATGGGTTACTTGAGTATAAAAAGAAGTGGAGGAAAATGGATGATGGCTGATGGTTATAGAGTCTTTGATGCTTCAGAGATGAGAAGAACAAACATGCTTGTTCAGGAAATTTATCAAACACCCTTCATGCATTGTCTACATTCAAAAAAAGTTCACATCAACTGAAACATTCACTCGATACCCAGTTGTAATCTCTCCAAATCCTCTTTCGAAAGAAGTTGTTTTGCATCATTTTCTGGGTATAGAGTCTTTTAATGTTTTGAATTCTCTAACTACTATTACAAGTGACGCTATACTAACCATTAACTTGTCCAGTCTCCAAGATCAACTGCTGCGCCTTATATTTGCTGAAACACCACAATGCTGCCTAGACTACTAGACTATCAAAGTTCAAATATACCAGACAAATATACCCAAATTCAAACTACTAAATATAATTAAAAATACTTTGAAACCCAAATTCTGAAAACCCGTAGTTTTCGAGTAAAACAGGGAATTAAGAATTAAACAAAAACCGAACACTAACCTGATGATTACAGTGATGAACTAATGAGCTAACTGGATGGAGATGAGAAGCATGAATTAAATTGTTGTTGCCTTGGACTAATTTTGGAGGAGAAAATGAAACCAATCGAATTTCCATGGGGCCTTCTTGTTTCTTGGTGTGAATTTGGGGTTTTGATTGAGAACCTTACAGGGCTGCTAGATTTGAAGCCAACTAGGGTAGCCTGCTAAGGGGTATTTAAAAACAACCGGTTATCCTTTTGGTTTTAAAACCTAATTTGATTGGGGCCAAACATTTTAATTGGGGGCCAACAAATTTTATTTGCACCCCAAAATTATCAGGGCCTATTAATCCGACTATGAAAATACTATTTTACCCTTACCTAAAACTAAACATTAAAAATAAGTTAACCTTAATTAAGATTCTCTTCTTCGTCTTCCTCTCCTCCCTCCCCGTTCTCTTCTCCACCACCACCATTAACGACTATTTTGAAGAAATTTTTTTCTTCAACTCGATTCATCGCGTAATCGTCGCCAAAATCAAAACCCAAGAAAACTATGTTTCCAATTAGAAGATATGTGAACTTAAACCCACCTTGTATTCGTTAGTATCGAAATTTCGGTGTAAGAGTCGTTAATATCGAAATGAAAACCTCTAACGACTTTTCATTTGCATGCGGATTCTATGAAAAATCGTTAGTGTATTAGGATGAAGATGACGACCCTAATTACGCTACTTCAACATTTTTGCCCAAGAATAGAGTCGTTATCGTATTAGGTTGAAAATGACGACCCTGTTTTGACGACCCTTTGTTATTGGTTAACGACTCTAGGTGAACATTATAAATGGTTGGTTAGGGTCGTCAGTATATCAGAATATCCCTATGACGACTCAAATACACAAAAACTTGCCTTTTATACGAGTTTGATTCGAGAGTCGTCTGGGTATTAAACGAATCAACTAACGACTCTAGGTGAACATTATAAACGATGCGTCATGGTTTAACACACCACCTTGACGATTTTTCATCACCATTAAAAGTTGCAGGTTATAGTTGTCGCCATGTGTGTCAACAAGATGATGACGACTCTTTAGGGTCGTTGGTATACAACACCCGACTATAACGACCCTCACTCTGAGTAGTTCCATGTGACCATCAATCGACCCCTTGGAGCACCATTCAAACAATTTCAAGAGTATATGAGGTTTACCTGATTGTTTTGAGGTGCGGGTTCTTCATTTGGAGTATCGGTTCCTTCATTTTGAGCAGTAGGATCTTCATTTCCACCATTATTCATGGCTTCCTCCATTAACATTTCTTCATCAAACATCCAATCCATAGGATTATTAGAGACAATCTCACCATCAATACAATCATGGTTATTGTTTGAACCTTTACCAACCTCATTCCCTCCACTTGAATCACTCATTTCTAAAAACCCTAGTTTTTCCTCTCAAAACTACTCTTCTTCTTCTCAAAAAAAAAAAAAAACCCAAAACTAAAATTTCCCCAAATTTTAATCCCAAAACCTGATTTTTTTTCTCTAAACAAAATTATCACACTAATCAACTTAATTAAATCTTAAAACTAATCACTCAGGGGCATTTTAGCCATTTAGAAACTATTTTTATAAGGGGTGACCCAAATTAGGATTGGGTGACATTTTTTGTCCTCTAGTGCTTGGCCCCAATTAAAATGTTTGGCCCCCAATCAAATTAGGTTTTAAAACTAGACTAGATGACTGCTAAGAGTTGTTTTTACACTCCAGATTTGGATAAAGGGGTTTGGTATCCTGGAAAAAGATTGTTGTACCAAATACAAGGTATATGCTAATTACGATTAACTCATACAATAGATGCAAACCTCTAGATCAAATTTTGATCGGTGAGAAAATCGATTGGGAGAGGTATGAACTAAATACAAGGAGGAAGGTATGAACTAAATACAAGGAGGAATATTAGTGAATCGCAAAGATATCACCCGCCGGCTCGATTTGCGAGAAGCTTGTGAATCGGGACATACAACATGCACATATATAGGTTTGATTTCCCAGGTTTATCACGCCTGGCTCATGATGCAAATATCGTTCATAGCCACCACCTCCAAAAGAGCCATGCTTTATGACTTCTTTGATCATCTTCACAAATATACCCGAAATTCGTTGGGAGATGTCAAGTATTACTTCACAAGGGAGCCAACCACGATCTTCATTGTTTCCCAAGCTATGGATCGTGATTATCCTTACTACAATGTGACTTCCAGTAACGAAGAATTGAAGAGCCAACTGAATGATATGTATTGGCTGAATCGACAACTCGAGGCTATACACTTGGGTGTGTATCGGAAATGGCAGGCAGACATAATGTTTGGATTAAGTCCAACTGCAAATGACCATGGGCACTCACAGTCTTCCGATTCCACCAGGATCAATAGATCATGGCACGATAGTGATAATACAATGGTGGGAGAAACACAAGTACGACACAACACTTCACCACAAATTGTGCCTGTATCTCAACTTCTAATAATTCAGCCAGATCCTAGGCGCATTTCATCATCATTCTCGCCCTACTACCCAAATGATTGTTACGTTGTTACACCACCACCACAACAACAACAGACATCTTATATATTTGGAGGACCGAGTGCTTACCAATCGACTAATGTTGTTCAACCAGTTTTTTCCACTTATGGACATTTATCTAATATGTTGGCAAGTGGGGATTTCCCAGGTCTTGGAGAATTCTTAACTTCCGAAGATAACAATGAGCGATTTAGCGATGAGTGACGTTAGAGAGATTGTAATTTTTAATTCTGCTATATTTGTAATTGTAGTTTTAAAAGTAAGACGGTTTGACTTAAATGAAATTGCATATGTTTAAAATTAAGCGCATTAGCTTCACTGAATTACATATATTTAAAATTAAGCGTTTTACATTAGCTTCACTAAATTACATATGATTAAAATTAAGCGTTTCACATTAGCTTCACTGAATTATATAGGTTTAAAATTAAGCTTAGCTTGACCGGTGAGAGGTAAGAAGTGGAATAACAACTACAAAGAAGGGGTTGAAATTGTTCAACACCTTAAGGATTTCGAAACGTTTTTGGAAACCAAAATCCATATTTTTCCATCTTCGTCATTCGGCCAAAGATCTTGTTACCATCTCAGCATCAGTTTCACCTCTCAGTTTATATCGATTGACTTGCATAGTTAAAGCCACAAACTCATTTACTTCTTTGTTAATTGTGCGAAATAGATTTTCTATTTCGCATGTAGCACGATGACTTGGATTACGAGTGTCACTGCAGAAGATCTGCAGTGTTGAACCCGTCGTGAATAACCGCCTATAAATTCACCCACGGATAGTTTGCTGAAGCAAGCTGAGTAGATAAAAAAAACATAGTTTCTGCAAATAGATTCATCTCCTTCTTCAGTATACGGAGCTCGCCGAACTAACAAGGGCCGAGACATGTTGAATTCAAGAATTGAAGAATTTTTTTAAGCTCAGAGAAGAAGAGTGAAGAAGACTAGATGTGTGAATTTGGAGTTGAAATGGGGAGTATTTATAGAACTCAAAATTCTAACCGTTGGATGACAACCATTCACATCCGTCCATATGTAACCGTTGGAGGTTTCGGGAAAAACGCGGCGCTTTAAACAAAGACGCTGGCGTTTGATGAAGTAAGAGTGATCGTGATACAAATGCCAGCGTTGGAGGCATGACCGCCCGGTCTTCCATCAAGCGCGCGCCTATTGTTCCGTCTCACTCAACAAACCAACAATTTTTTTGGTTTGTCCATATGTTTTTCATGTTTGTTGAGTCCATAGTGGGATCAAAATCAACAAATCCTTGTTTTTTTGAATCCGTAGGAACTTCTCTTAGGAGGCTGACGAAGAAAAAGACACAATTTGTTACGATGCAATAGTTGTGTTCTTTTATCTAAACCTTCCAAATGTATATCCAGATTCAAAAACCAAAATTTTACACTTTATATACCCAAGCTCAATGCATATTGTAAGGGGTCCAAAAATACCCTGCACTAAGAATCTAATACCAAAAGCATGAAACCGTGAATAAACCATTCATTTGACCTTATAATTTGGTGAGCGAATCAGTTTCATGCTCATTATACACCATTAACTGTGAATAAACCATTCATTCGACCTTATATAATTTGGTGAGCGGATCAGTCTCCTGATCATTATACACCACTAACCAACTCATAATCCTCCATGCAAAAAAAACTTTTAAGTACCATGTAACTAAAACAATGATTACCTATATTCATGCACAAAACATCATGATGAGTTATTTACTTGACCATGGTGTATGGAAATGAAATATCAGTACTTACCTTGCCAGTGCTAATTTGAGTTGGTTAGTGATGTACAATGAGCATTCACCTTATTAAAAATGATTTTAAGTAATACGAACACCTTCAATGCAGTTCAAAACTACATCTATCCGCCTTAAAATCATTTTTAAGGTAGGTGTTGTTTGTCGGAAACTGAGGTTACGTTCATATCGAACCAGCATGTTTCCATAGAATCCAATTCCATGAAACATTGATAACTTAGCTCTAATCCTTTACTTAGATCTTTAGATCAGCATGTCCGATAATACTAGCACAAATATATAATACAATCCTTTACTTAAGACACAAATATTACGTGGTTCACCTACACTTTGTAGGCTACATCCATGGCCAAAACCACCCAAGAATACCGATCAAAAAACAAAAAAAAAACCAAGAATATTTCATTATAATAACAAGTTATTAAATCGACACACATCATATAATCAACAAGATATACAACTCACTAGAGCTAAACGATTAGAAACAACAAGACATATTACAAAGAGTTTACCTCCTTCTTTGTTCTTCTTCTTCCATAAACCCCCACCGCCATGGTTGCATCGACTTTAGACAAGAACATGAAGAACATCATAAATTCTAGCTTCTCCCATATGAGCCCTAGAAACCCTAAATTTATTCCATACCCGCTCTTTCTACAAGTCACTCCTCATCTCACATAGATTTTGCCTCATCACCAACCATCGTAGGAATCAACAGTTTGTGACCCTAGATACTTTCGTTATTGATAGGATTCTACAAAAGGATAATCAAGAGAATAATTTCTCCTCACCATATAAGTTCTCTTATATAGTAGTTACATCCTTTCTCCCAAAGGCTTAGAGAACTTCTAAGAATTGTTAGAGCATAGCTTGGTTGAACCCACCGAGCATTGGTATGTAATATTTTAGTATCAAAACTCATCTAGAGTCGCTTTATTAATTGCTAGAGTCAACTTTGTTTTAGGTTAGACTATAAAGTCTAGGGAATATTGAGACTTACAAGCATTACTCTGAAGACCTGAAGAATGTGAAAAAGTATCAACTACAAAAAAGACATCATCCTTCCACTTGAGGTAGTAATACTGAATTGACTTGTTTTCATTCATAACGTATCTTTCAAGTCGTTTTGTATCGACAACATAACATGCGAAGCTATATATATAACACTCTAGTGATTAGACTTGGTCATAGCATTATGATCAAAGTATCAAGTAATTATATTGAATTACGAAGTATAATGCTTATATTTTGAACTTTGTAAATACGACATCAACATAATCTATGTATTTAGTTACTTGATTATGTGTGGGATATAGGTGTGATTTCATCCTATAAAACTATGTATTATTACATTGGTTTAAGGAAGCATATGTATGAACTTGTTTTATAATCGAAAGAGAAATCAATAAGTGTGTTGGTCCGATTTTCATTGAAGATTATTTGGGTGACCAATGGAAGATGATAGAAATGATCTTAACTTGTATTGAGAATCAATCTAGAACCGTCAAAACTTATATTATGTGACAAGGTATAACCGATCCTAACTAGTATTGGAAGACAAGGTAGAACCAGTCGTAGACTATATCGAGTGACATGGTATAAGTACCGATCCTAACTAGTATTGGGAGACAAGGTAGAACCGGTCATAGCCTATATTGAGTGACATGGTAGAACCGATCCTAACTAGTTTTGGGAAGAAGAATAGAACCGGTCACAACCTATATTGGGGAGTCATGGTAGAACCGATTAGTTTGGGAGTCATGGTACAACCGGTCCCAAAAGCAAAACCGAGTTTCCAATATTCACATATTTCTCTCTATTGTGTGTGAATTTGGAATTAGGGTTTGCTAAGATAGGAAACTTCTAGATGTCGACATTATTTGAAAATATGCACAACTCTTATCATTTATTGTTAAAGGATATTTCTTGGTACTCAAGGTGATCCCAAAACGAAATAATCGAAAAACATTTAATTATGATTTTCGATTTTATATGTTTTAATTACCAGTATTAAAGCATATACTCTAGAAAGGATTATTAGTTAATGTGCTAAACTAAAGAAATTTTGTATGAAGAGGTTTCAGAAATATTGGTTGACATTTATTGGAAATAGGAAAACCGAAATTAGGTACTTTATTACATATATTGAGAATATTTTCGGTTTTGGAATTTCCTTGTTGTCCAAACAACCTTGGTCTATAAATACTTGAGTTTGCATTTTTGCTAACCCTTCTAAGAGCCAATCAAACTTCATTCATGTTTTATCCTGGTGGAGCCGTCTATTCGGAGAGTAAAGTACCCTAATAAGGTGAAATCTCTTACGACTACTCGTTTAAAGGCTTTTGTGGGATCAAGAAGCTCTACGAGTACCGTTGGTGATAAACTAAATAATTACATTGTTGTTTAGTTTTCGATTATTGATTTGATTGACTAATGGTGGTTGAAACTTTGATTACACCTAGTTTGATTTTTCTTGAGGGCCTTCTCTTCTGACATAAGGGTCACTCAAACTAGATCAAAGTATCGGCGGGATGTTTAAAATTTTTGTTAGATATAAAGACATCTTGTGATAATCCATTGTTAATAGACTCCATTCTGTGCGTGATTGATCACAAGAGATTCAAGTTTTTGTGTGGAGGTGCTTTAAAGATGAATCGAAGACTTGAAGACGAATAAGATTTTTCTAATTAGTTTTCGTATCTTGTGAATTTGTGCACACATCTTGATCGTCTGGGATCCAACTTATATTAAATTTATCTCTTGGTAGATTTGATCAGAAAGTTGTATAGATCGGCAACTATCATTTGGTGGCATTCTTCAGTGTCTAAATCTGATAGTTGTGAATCTGAATCCAAGTTACTGATTCAGATTAATCTTACCCGAAAAAAGAGTTTATTTGATTAAACGGAAGAGCCTTTGTCAACAACTCTTTTATTAAAAATGTTATTGGTTACCAAACAATTTTAGTTCTTTACTGTTTGTCATATGATCTGAAGGAGTTGAGGTACATAAAGACTTTATTGGGTAAAGCAACTTGAGATAGTGATTTATGTCTTGATGTTCACATGCGTGACCAGAAGGTAGAAGACGCAGGGATATTGAGGAAACTAAGTAATTACGAGTAGTTTACTTGGTATCAACTATACGAATTTGGCTTATGTTCTTTGTATAGCGGATTTATTCTGAGAGTATCCAAACTAGACTAGGTCCCGGGGTTATTCTGCATTTTCGGTTACCTCGTTAACAAAATATTTGTATGTGCCATTTACTTTACTTTGGAATTATAATTTTTTATTATAATAAAGTAAATACACTAGTACGTAAATCCTAATCACTTGATATTGATCCTATAATAAATCGGTTTCATACCATAAATATTATCAAGTGAATACCTAAGTTGTTGAATTGTATCAACTTTGTCCATAGACGATCACACTTGGTATCGGACTTATAGGTTGCAATTAAAAGATTGTGTGTGTATTTCGGTACCCTCATCTTTTCAATTGGTATCACAGCATGCAAAAAAGAAAAGATCTAACAATATGTGTTTGGTGTGATCCAACCTATAAGACAAGAGTGTTAGAGCACTGCTCGGTCGAACTCGCAAGCGTTGCTATATCAAGCTTGTTTGTCAATATAGTGATCAAAACTATAAGTCTTTATTTCTAGTCTACTTATAGTGATGTCTCGAACTAGGATAGATTGTGTAGTTGAGCATTAGACTTCACGTCGTTCATCAATTGAAGACGAAGAACTACAAAGGAGAGCTTGTGGAACTTCTTCAACAAAAGGTATGTGGAGACTAATACTCATCTATCACTTGGAAAGTCTATTTGTACTCTATCTCCTATATTGAGACATATGTCGTATTACTATATAGTTTTCGATTATGCACATTTGAGATTTTGAGCAGACTTTAACTCGCTTACATATTTCTCGAAATATGTGTTGGTAAGCTTTCGCTTCAACCAAGTTCATCTTATATTCTTGACGAAAGTCAAAAGATGATATTGTGAAAATCGCCAAGTAACGTCTTACATGGTTTGTGTGATACAATCATTTGGTGTAGACTTGGAATGTTTCGTTATGATTATTTCAATAACTTAACAATTGCTTTGATACTAATAGTGTGTGAAAATGGCTATTGTCATCCTCTAAGAAAGTTTAAATGATTGAAATAGCGTTTAGAATACTTAACCATCATTGGATTATGAACATAGTGTGCATGCTTGCATATATGTGATCCATGACCGGAACTATAGTATGCATACACGTATGCGTACATGTTAGTTGTGGAATTCCGGGTACCTAAGTACACATACTCGTACGCGTACTAGCGGAAGGGTTTGGGTCTGGGAATTTCTGCTGTGTTTGGAAGTATGCGTACACATTTGCATACTAGCGAACCCAAACTCAGACCAGCTACTAAAGTATGCATACTCGTTTGCATACTTGAGTTGTTAAATTCTAAAATCGGTTGTGACATGAACAAATACATTTATATAATACTTGTTGCATTCTTTGCAAACCGTGGCTATAATGTTCATGAATTGATTCGAGTGAATCAAACCGATTTTGCTTGAACAACTCTTTAACTAGTTTCATTTGAGTCATTTGAACTAGTTATGGTTAAGATGAATAAGGTTGATATGAGAGTGTTCATATAGCTAACCACGGTTAACTACTGTTGAGCCAACCTAGTGTACACGTTTAGGAACGGTTACTTAAACCTAAATGAAGGTACATTTTATTTGTATATAACAAGCTAAGTTCGATCTAACGGTTGAAAAATATTAGCTTGAATCTAATCAGGTTCCTAAATTGACATCATATCAGAATCTGAAATGGAACTCACTAGATTGTTAAAGAAATCTGTTGATATCATTGATTTCCAAGGTTCTAAAATCAAGATTCTTGAAGAAAAGAATGATCAGCTCATTGATGAATTCGAGAAATCTCTTGAAAGAAAACGTGAACTCTATTGCTTTATTGAATCTCTCTCTAACAATATCGAAAAATTGATTCAAGAAACTACTCTATAGCGTGAAAAGATTAGTAGGCTTGAAGATACTGTTAAAGAAGACTAAATTAGAGAAGAACGTTTAATCAAGACTCAATTGTCAAAGATAAACAGTCATCATGTTGAAAAAGAGAAACTTGTTGCATCTCTTCGATGTGCCCAAGAACAGTGTACACCTTGAAAAAGGAAAAATCTTTTTTGATGAGTAAGTCATCCTCTTATTTGAGGGTGAAAACGATTTCTGCTGATTTTGGTAATTTCGGGTGTGTGGGTGAGAAACGAATTTAAACCCTAAACAATGTACTGCAAGGGAGTACTTTAGATTCGAGAGATCAATCTGTACAAATTAGGCCTAAACCAAGAAATGGATGTTCCAGGCTTGCTTCGGTCACAAAGTGAAGGAGAAGGGTTGGTTTTGGGGAGGGAAGCGAAGAAAGTGTTGAGACCAGAATAGTTGATTCTGGAAGAGTAGTTGTTTTACGACTTGTATCAGAAAGTGAGAAGATAACAGATGGAAAACTAGCAAATATTTTCCGGGTATTGTATGCTCCTGACCTGAACCTGTTGTTCGGTGAAAATAGGTAAGACCCATTTATACAAGTCGGAATGAAACGTTAATCGGTCTCATTAAGAAATGGAAAACGGGTGAGTAAATGGGAGGAGGTAGTCACGGTGTAACTTTGGAATTGATGTTCCATTAGAGAAGGTGTTTCACCATTACTCCCTGTATTTACTAACCGCTTCATCCTTATGACACTCTTTATAAAGGGCATAGTGTACGCCGCACGCTGTAAACCTCCAAACCAATACCCAATGAGCATCCCCTAGTTTGTGACACGCGTTTATGTCTCGAATGTTTTTGTAGAAAACGTGTAGCATGTTTATTGTTGCTTGGCAAGTTGAGCTTGGGAGACTTGCGTGGTGACCATCGACGGTCGAGACCTTGCATCTCAAGAGGAAAGGTAGTGTTGATTATTGTAACCCTTCGTTTGGTAGCCGGTGGCATGAAAGAATGACCGGTCATGGCTTTAACATGGTTAGGCGTTCCAATCTAGGATTTTGGCGTTGGGCCAAAGGTGGCCATGCGTTAGGCGAGTGACCTTGGACGGCTAAGATCTGCATCTTAGATGGAAGGGTGGTCGTTGATCGTCGCACGCCTTCGTTTGGTAGCCAGCGACATGGTTTAAGGCCGGAATGGATTGGAAGGGAAGCGCTTGCGGCTTTCTCTAAATTAGGGTTTGGTATGCTGAAACCCTAATTAGCGCCCTTCACTAGAATCAGTGTAGAATTCTCATACAGACTCGGATATAGATGGTCCGCCCCTCCATTCTGTACGGAAAAGAATTTCCTATCTTCTTACGCGGGAATATTTAGGTTTTGAGCTCGTTCGGGAGGTGAAAACAGCCCGAAAGTAAAACTCAGGAAGAACATTTTGGGAAGCTAGCATGTATTGAGAAGCTAGCGTGTTTTGGGCCAAAGGTTACCATGCATTGTTTGGCAACCTTGGACGGCTAGGGATTTGCACCTAGGATGGAAGGGTGGCGGTTGATCGCCGCACGCCTTCGTTTTGGTAGCCGCATAGAGACGGCCGGCCACGGTATGGCGCGGCAAGGTGGGCTGGCACAAGACATGCCATTGGTACATGTGGCATGGTCGGCATGCCTGGTGTGGTTTGGCGTGGCCAAAACTAGGTTTTGGGCCAAAGGTTACCATGCGTTGTTTGGCAACCTTGGACGGCTAAGATTTGCATCTTAGATGCAAAGATGGTCGTTGTTTGTTGCAAGCCTTTGTTTGGGTAGCCGCATGGGGAAGGCCAACACGGTATGGCGCGGCAAGGTGGCTGGCACGGCATGCCATTGCCACATGTGGCATGGTCGGCATACCTTGGCGTGATTTAGCCGTGGCCAAAACTAGGGTTTTGGCGTTGGGCCAAAGGTTACCGTGCGTTGGTTGGTGACCTTGGATGGCTAATATTTGCATCTTAGATGGAAGGATGGTCATTGATTGTTGCAGGCCTTTGTTTTTGGTAGCCGCATGGGGAGGCCAACACGGTATGGCGCGGAAAGGTGGATGGCACAGCATGCCATTGGCACATGTGGTATGGTCGGCATGCCATGGCGCGGTTTAGGCGTGACCAATACTAGGGTTTTGGCATTGGGCCAAAGATTACCATGCGTTGGTTGGTGACCTTGGACGGCTAAGATTTGCATCTTAGATGAAAGGATGGCCGTTGATTATTGCAGGCCTTTGTTTTGGTAGCCGCATGGGGAGGCAAACACGGTATGGCGCGGAAAGGTGGCTGGCACGGCATGCCATTGGCACATGTGGTGCGGCTAGCATGGTTGGCATGCCTTGGCGCGGTAGATGTGGCTGGCAAGGTTTGCCATTGGCACAGTGGTGCGGCTAGCATGGTTGGCATGCCTTGGCGCGGTAGATGTGTCTGGCATGGTTTTCCTTTGGCAAAGTGGTGCGGCTAGCATGGTTGGCATGCCTTGGCGCGGTAGATATGGTCGGCATGGTTTGCCATTGGCACAGTGGTGCTGCTAGCATGGTTGGCATGCCTTGGCGCGGTAGATGTGGCTGGCCTGGTTTGCCATTGGCACAGTGGTGCGGCTAGCATGGTTGGCATGCCTTGGCGCGATAGATGTGGGTGGCATGATTTTCCATTGGCATAGTGGTGTGGGAATTAGGGTTTGGCCTATCTAAACCCTACTTAGTATTAAAAAAAAGGTACACTGGTAATTTTCTCGCAGACATATTAAAGGGTTCAATAAATGCGCTTAGTGGAGACATTATTACTCAGGTTACCGTGGACGTCACTATCTCGACTAGGGTTTTACGATTTTAACCCTAAGCTAAAAACCACCATCAATACCTTTGTACCTTCTTCCGATACTCACAAGGCTTTACCCAGCGTGAAGAAAATTTCCTCCAAGGAATTACCCACTGTGAATCACTTGCAAAATTCACATGTGCCAGAAAAGGTTATGAGTCAAAGGAATTATGTTTCTAATCCACGGTGTTGTTCCTTCTATGGGTAAAAGAATCATTATGCTCTTCATTGTTTTGCTAGAAAGAAATAAATCTCTGATCTTCATAATTTGCTTGTTTTTACTGTCAACAGATTAAATCGTTTGATGACATCTACAACGAATTTCTTTGCTACAGAAAACCAGAATTCTTATAAGAATGATCTCTCTTCAAGAAATCATGACAGGTTTGCAAGTTCCTCTTAGTGGTATAAACTCTTGTGCACCGAATGAACACATTCCCTGTGCTTATAAGAACAAGTCTGGCAAGTCTAAATCTAGAAGATGGAAGCCCTTAAACTCTTCTCCTCTGGAACCGATCTCTAGAAGTCCTAGACTTAGTCCTCAGAAAAATCCTTCTGATGGACTTTTAAAAGGGTTTATGACAAATTCACCTGGAATAAGTTATAATCAATGGAAATAAGGGAATACATGTCACAAACGCAAAAAAAGATTGGTACAACTCTTCTCCCATAATTCATAGTGAGATGACTTCTCACTCATTTACCTGATCTCAAGTAATCTCATCCTTGTATCTATCTTGAGAGTTGTAAGGATGATGATTGTGGGAGTCTCAAGATTAGTTGTATGTTTTTATGCATTTTTATGTTATCTATCTGAGTTCTTGATCTTGCTGATCATGTGTCATGCTCTAACTTTGTGAGCATTGTTAACAAATAGTGTGTTTTCTCTTGTTGGATTTTTTCCAAATCCATTCTTCATATGTGACCGGTCCACGAACGTCCGTGTCCCCTTCATATGAGTTCATAGGGTTTCCATAACAAGTGATTCCTTCTCCTGTCTACAAACATGTATATATATATATTCCTTCTCCTGTTTGCAAACATATATATATTCTATATTGTGTTATTCTATCCCTAACAAAAATTATATGGATTGTGAGTCTTGACATGGAGGAGGACACTCAAGGACATCGTTCAGTTCAAGAACTTTTTCTGAAGAAGATGCTTGCAAGGAAATAACACGACTCCTGGATTGCTTAATCTGTCAAGGACTTAAATCGTTTTCAGAATGATGCAAAGGTCAAGTTTGCAAATCTTCAACTGCAAATAAATCATCTTTTAGATGGTCAGGCCAGAATCCTTGCTAATCAACAGAACTTGATACGGAATCAGAAGAAACTCATCGTTGATTACGTTAAGGCTAGACAACTTGCTCGTGTTGTTGATCGTAAAGTTAGTGTTCTAACTCATGAACATGGAGTTTCCACGGTCAAGAGAGTCAAGGAAATCAACGACACCTTCTATGATGGATTCATTTAAAGGTATGAAGCCATCAAAGAACAATAATCTTTGTGTAGGAAACTTGTTATGAGAATTTATTCTTGTGTTTTAAGAATGATAACTAGGGTTTGGAATAGCCATTATTGTGAGTACACATAGCTATTGTCAATGTTTTCACCTTGCAATGTTTTTAGATTTATTTATTTAAATTCTAAGTTATTTGAAAGATGATTTTTGCAGTATTAATGTTTATGGTTTTGTATATTGAAAATTGTTATGGGATATATTGTTTACGTCCTTAAACCTTGACTGTCCCATATTTGTTCAAAAGCTAACTCTATTATATGTCGATATGAAAGTATTGATAAAAGATAGAATGAACTTTTGACTAGAAAAGTTAATCCTTTTATGTCATTACTAGAAATAACCCGTGCCATAACGGCACGACATGAGAAAAATTAATCTAAGTTCATGGTTTTCTTGCAGCAGTTCTCAAACGTGCACGAGTTGATGAAGGTTTATTATTTCTTATTTTAAAAAGATATAAGTCAAAATATATTTTTCTTCTTTTTGAATAATAAAATATGAGTGTAATAATATTAGTTTTAAATGGTTGTTACAATTAATTTTTCACTTTGTTGTTTTGTTGCTAAATTAATTTTTCTTCAATTGGTGAGGAACTAATTATGAGGGTCATCATCAATGCATATAACTGTAATGGAAGGAGGTTACAAATCTTAGGTTCGTCGGATATCTATGGCTGGGGAGAGACCGGGATGGTCGGATGCAACGTCTATCTCTGGAAATGTTATCTGACCGTCCTAAGCTCACATGTTATTTTTATAAATAAACCCCACCGTAACGGCCTTGCCTTGATCTATTCTGTGATAAATGAATAAGTATTTGTTAAATCACATGAATCTTTTAAATTACTGGTGGTGCACGTGCAGGAAAAAAACTACCATATGTTTCCTCCTCCATTTGAAGACCTTGTTTGTAGTTTTGATAATGACAAATTTGTGGTTTTATTTAATATAATATAAATTTGTGGTCTCATTAATTGTGGTTTTATATACAGGTAAAATCAAGAATTTGATAATTTTTTAAACTTTTTACTAACAAAACCAGTTGGTTATAATATGAATTCGTCAGTATGAAACCAAATAATTCCTCAAAATTTTCCATCAAGTATTAAATACATGATGTTTTTAAATAAATATTCGACATTGGAACGGAAAAAAGTAATCAACTGTAATTTTTTTGCACCTTTATTTCAAAATTACTATTAGTATACACCATTGCTCAACATTAGACTCTACTGGAATTAACATACGTGCACATCATTGTTCAAAATATTTCTTCATGGTACCTTATCATATTTAATTAGATCCAAATTTATTTATTTTTAAAATATTGATAAAGGTTTTAATGTTATTTTCTTTATAGATTGATGAAGGATGATTAATTTATTACAAACAATAATATCAACTATACATGTTTTGAACTCCAGAGTAAATAAATGATGATATATATTTATCTTTCGCATTTAATGTTTTTTTAAGATCATAATGATTAGAGGAATCTAATTAATGTATGTTCATAATGAAAAGATGATACAATTGTTACATCCGTCGGATGTCTTTGGCAAAGATGAGATTGGGATGGTCGGATACAACGTTTGTCTCTCAAAATGTTATCCGACCGTCCAAAACTCCAAACCCCTTCAGTTTTGTATTATAGATGCAATTATTGATGAAAGAAACGATGAACTTTTGTTTACAAATGTTAAGTCTATTATATGTCATTGTGCAAATAGTGATGAAAAATATAATGAATCTTTGATTATTCCGTAGTATTGGTCTTTCCCTGATCCATATCTTTGTGTATGTACTTTGTTACTCCGTAAGTTCTCTTATGTTGAGCATGGCCAATTTAGTTGATCATTTTCCTTATGGTTAATTCAATTGAGATTTTTGGATACAAATTCATGATTCATGAGATTTGTTAGTGTCCAAAAAATCCTTCTTTTCTTGTGAAAGTAAGGTTGCTCTTGTTGTTCTTTCGGGAATGACATTTTATGGGGGAGAGTTCTTAATTGAACTTGTGCTTAATTGCCAAATCTTTGTGGGAAGTGCGGTTGTGGAATATTGTAGGAGTTATCTTGTATCATTATAAAATCCTTAATGAATACACTAAGTTTCGACTATGTGAAATCATCGAAACAAGTTGGTATGTTGTTCTCTTTTAGTCATGAAGTATCTCTATGAAAATTTCATGAGGATCCCACTAGTTTTCGTACCTTTGCCAATTTATATTGACAAAAAGGGAGAGAATTAATGTGTAGTTCAAACTACAAATACATATAGTTTAGGGATCATTATGTAAGGGGGAGTGACTTTCATATTGAGATGAAGTATTGACTAAGGGGGGGTGATACATACACCATAATATTGTTGTCGATGTTGTGATACAATCGAACTTTGATGTTGTGTAATAATACTATGACACTGTATAATAATGATTGAGAGCAACTGCTTTCTCATTGTTATAGCTACGAATCTTCAACAACTATGATGCTGAGTTGAACAAAAATCATTGGAGTACTTGGACGAAGATTTCGAGTAATGTTGAAGAACCAAGGAGATCAAGAATTTGGATGAGGAGCTACAAAGTTTATTTATTTTGCAATTCATATGTATTGATAGTGAAAAGACGAGGGTACCCAAATATACCTCAATCTAAAATATTTCCACCTATAAGTCCTTTCTCCGAAAGTGATTGTCTATGCACTGAGTTGAGACAATACAACTAATCGGTTCACACTTCTTGTGATCGTATATGGATACGAGATCGAGACAATACGACAACAAGATAACTTGTGTGATTGACTATGGATACAAGATCGAGACAATACAACAACGAAGTATGTTTACTTGATAATAGGTTCGAACTTAACCAAATACAATAGGATTGTTATTAAGTAAATAAGAATTAACGTTTGTGTATTTTACTTCTAATTATAATAAAACAATTATAATTGCGAAATAGAAAGTAAAAGACACAAAGAAGATTACGTTTAACGAGGAAAACCGCAAATGCAGAAAAACTTCGAGACCTTGTCCGAATTGAATACTCTCGGGATTAAGTCGTTATACAAAATCTAAACCAACTTCGTATAGTTGAGACCAAGAAACTAAACCTATAGTTCACATACTTCCGTTTGTATCCCTGCGCCTCTAACTTGCAATAAGTCACGCACTTGGAACAATTCCTTTGGTTCGTATTCCAAACAGTAAAGGAACACCAAATCTGTTCGGTAACAACTCTTTTCAAACAAGTGATATGAGTTTAACAAAAGGCTCTTCCGTTTTCCTAATGAACTCCTTTGTCAGGTTCTTAGATCTATCCAATAACAACTACCAAAGTAATTGTCTAGACTTTGCAATCAATACTTCGAATCACAAAGAAAAGTATTGACGCCGATCTAATTAACTAATCAATCAAGATTATCACAAAGATAAACCGATTATAGTTGGATCCCAAGTCGATCAAGTTTTGTGCACACCAAAGATTATGAACCCAAATCAGAAATCTTCTTCGTCTTCAAATCTTCTTAAATCTTTAATAAACACCTGCACACAACCAACTTGAATCTCTTGATCAATCACACACAGAACGGACTCTGTTAACAATGGATTATCACAAGACGTCTTTAGATCTACAAACAGTATAAAGATCCCCGTTGAAACTTCGATCTAGTTTGAGTGAATCTTATACTGGAAGAAGATTCTCAAGCATAAACAAACTAGGTGCAATCAAAGTTCAACAACTGTTAGTCAATCAAATCAATCGAAAAACAATAATAAACTGCAATTATCTAGTTTCCCACCAACGGTACTCGTAGAGCTTCCCAATCCCAAAGAAGTCTTCAAAACGAGCGGTCGTAAGAGATTTCACCTAATTAGGGTACCTTCCTCTCCAAATAAACGGCTTCGCCAGTAACAACACAACTAGGTATTTTTGCTGGCTCTGAGGATTAGTTTGCTTGAAATGCAAACTTCAATATTTATAGACCAAGGAAGTTTGGACACCAAGGAATTTCTAAAACCGAATATTCTTAAAGATATGCAATAAGGGAAAAAACGGTTTTCATAATTCCTGGAAATGCACTGTCCAAATATTGTCCAAAATCTCATTAGAAAATCTCCAACTAGTAAATGCACATTACTAATTTTTATTTTCTAAAGATATGCATTTTAATTGCTGGAAATTAAAAGCATATAAAACTGAAATAAAAGATTCTCAATTTATTTCGATCCGGGATTCTCCTTTAGATATTGAGGAATATCTTTGACAATAAAAGATAAGAGTTACTGCACATGTTAAAAGTATGTCGACATCTTTACTTTGTAAATCCTTTTTCATATTTACAATCTTGGAACCGATTTGCCACACTTCCAAACAAGTTTAGAATTGGTTCATCTGACTTTCAAGAACTATGTGATTGATTATCATATTAAATCACCAATCATGGGTTAAACGTTATACCAAAACAATATTCATTTCTACCTCCATGTGGGTACTAGGATCGGTCACACTAGATTTCCAAAAATTGGTTGACTAGGTACTAGGATCGGTTACCACATATATATGGTATCTAACTTGTATTCGGCTGCACAAGTCATAGGATCGGTTACCAATCACTAAGATTTTGATGCACCTCTTACAAGGATCGATTCCCCTACTTATGATCGATTGCACCTCTTACTAGGATTGGTTCCCTAATGTCTAGAGTTGGTCATACCAATTACAGTAAATCGATCATACCATCTCAGGTGATTACTTAAGATCGGTTTCACTAATAAAAGTCATTCCTTGTGAATAGTTTTACCAAGATACATAAACAAGTTATGAGAGGTTATACTAAACACACATATTGGTAATCCAAAGATTTACTATGAATAACAATTCCAATAAGCCTAGCGATTTCCCTTTCCATTCACAAAACAAGTTCATGAATTTACTTCCTTTAAACGAATGTAAAACATTGTTTGCTAGGACGAAATCTTCACCCATACCCATACATAATCACAATAGCATTCATACTATTATGTCGATGTCTTATATACGAAGTTCAAAAGATAGACATTATACTTCGTATTGTAATTCCTTAATACTATGTTTAACTAGTAGTATAATCATTCATAGCTTCAGATTATGTTTTCAATATGCACGACTTGAAAGATACGTTAGGAATGAAACTTGATTCAAGTCAACTATTACTAACCTCAAGTGGAAGGATGATGTCGTCGTTGTAGCTCTTTACTTCTTCACATTCTTCAAGTCTTCATGTAATACTTGTAAGTCTAATATCCAAGTAACTTTCTAGCTAACCTATACGAAGTTGACTCTAGTAAATAATCAAGCGACTCTTTAAATGAGTTTTGATTAACTAAAATATGACAACCAAACTTGACATACCAAGGCTTGGTGGGTTCAACCGAGCTACGCTCTAACAGATAGTTTTATCTCTAAAATTGACAAAGGGGGAGATTGTTAGAGCACTGCTCGGCCGAACTCGCAAGCGTTGCTATCTCAAGCTTGTTTGTCAATGTTAGTGATCAAAACTATAAGTCTTGATTTCTAGTCCACTTATAGTGATGTGTCGGACTAGGATAGATTGTGTCGTTGAGCATTAGACTTCACGGCGTTCATCAATTGAAGAAGAAGAAGAACTACTAAGGAGAGCTTGTGGAACTTCATCAACAAAATGTATGTGGAGACTAAAACTCATCTATCACTTGAAAAGTCTATTTCTACTCTATCTCCTATATTGAGACATAAGTCGTATTACTATATAGTTTTCGATTATGCACATTTGAGATTTTGAGCTGAGTTTAACTCGCTTACATATTTCTCGAATTATGTGTTGGTAAGATTTCGATTCAACCGAGTTCATCTTATACTCTTGACGAAAGTCAAAAGATGATCATGTCAAAATCGGCGAGTAACATCTTACATGGTTTGTGTGATACAATCATTTGGTTAGACTTGGAATGTCTCGTTATGATTATTGCAATAACTTGAAAATTGTTTTGATGCTAATAGTGTGTGAAAACGCTATTGTCATCCTCTAAGAAAGTTTCAATGATTGAAGTAGAGTTTAGAACACTTAGCCATCATTGGATTATGAACATAGTATGCGTGCATGCATATATGTGATCCATGAATGGAACTATAGTATGCATACCCATATGCGTACCTGTTAGTTGTGGAATTCCGGGTACCTAATTACACATACACGTACGCGTCTTGGCGAAGGGTTTGGGTCCAGGAATTTCTGCTGTATTTGGAAGTATGCATACTCGTTTGCATACCGGCGAACCCAAACTGAGACCAGCTACTAAAGTATGCGTACACGTTTGCATACTTGAGTGGTTAAAGTTCTAAAATCGGTTGTGACATGAACAAATACATTTATATAATAAGGAATGCATTCTTTTCAACCGGTGGCTATAATTTTCATGAATTGATTCGAGTGAATCAAACCGATTTTACTTCAATTGTGTTATTGTATACCTCTATGAGAATATAGCAATTGAACAACTCTTTAACTAGTTTCATTTGAGTCATTTGAACTAGTTATGGTTAAGATGAATAAGGTTGATATGAGAGTGTTCATATAGCTAACCTCGGTTAACTAGTGTTGAGTTAACTTAGTGTACACGTTTAGGAACGATTACTTAAACCTAAATGAAGGTACATTTCATTTGTGTATAAAAAGCTAAGTTCAATATAACGGTTGAAAGATATTAGCTTGAATCTAATCGGTTTCCGTCTAACGGTGAACACTGAATGCTTTTTTACCAAGGTAACTTAGATTGCAAACCTTGATTTGAAAACTATATAAAGGAAAACTCTAACAACTGGGAAACCTAATCCCCACACCTTCTGTGTGATACTAGTTGCGACTAGAGTCGATTCTCCTTTAACCTTAGGTTTTTCACAAAACCATGTAGGCTCAAGACTTGAAGACTTCATTGGGATTGTGAAGCCAGACCCAACTATCTTCTCTGTAGTTGCATGTTCTGATCTTACTTCTACTATCGTGATTGATTATTATCTTTGCTAAGATTTGCTTGAGATTAAAATTTATCTCTCCGATAGGTAAGATTAAAATCTAAAAGTTACAAACATCTTCGTCTCATCGTTTTTGATTCCACAATATCTTGTTTCACTACCATACGATTAAGATTATTTTGAAGTGATTGATAATACTAGGATGTTCTTCGGGAATATAAGTCTGGTTTATCAATTGGTTCATGTGCACCTTGAATTATCAAAAGACGGAACAAAACTCATAGGTATTTCTGTGGGAGACAGATTTATCTATTCCAATAGATTTTTCTGTGTGAGACAGATTTGTTTATCAAGTCTTCGACTTTGGGTCGTAGCAACTCTTGGTTGTGGGTGATATCAGCTAAGGGAATCAAGTGCGTAGAATCCTGCTGGTGTACAGAGACGTAAGGAGCGCAACTTTACCTTGATCAGTGTGAGATTGATTAGGGCTCAACTACATTCCAGTCCAAAGTTCATTGGTAGTAGGCTAGTGCCTGTAGTGGCTTAATACAGTGTGGTGTTCAAAGCTGGACTAGGACCCGGGGGTTTTCTGCATTTACGGTTTCCTCGTTAACAAAACTTTCTGGTGTCTGTGTTATTTATTTTCCACATTATATTTTGTTATATAATTGAAATATCACAGTTTGTGCGTTGAATCGATCAATTGGTAAATCCAACCTTTGGTTGTTGATTGAAATTGATTGATCCTTGAACATTGGTCTTTGGTGCCGTTCAAGTTATTTATCTTATATTCAATCAGGCTCGCAAATTCCTATTTGTTTGATTGCAGAATGAATTGAGAACTAGAGATATAAACTCTTTGATATACTTTTCTCTAGATTGAGTCTGACTGTCTAGTGGATTCTCTTGAAAGTATATTGGAGTTTGTCTATTCAGATTGCCGAACGAAATATTGGGTGTGCTTGTTGTACCCCCTCTTTTTCAATGAGTCAAAGTAAGATTAATCGAAAGCGAAAATTAATGAAAAACTCAGTTAACGTATTGCAAGAGGTTGTTAAACCACTCTCAGAATAAGAGAATAAAAATATTGATAATGGTTCTTCCTCATCTAAATCAAGTTCGGAATGTTCTTCTGATATAATCTTGAATGAGTCCAATGAATCTCATGATGATTCAAAACAAAGTCATATTGGCATGTCCGATGACTCAAACAGAAACCCTTCTAGGGATGATGGAAGTCGTATGGATATGTTAGCCTATAAGCTGAAACAGGCTTGTCAGCATTTGCTTTCTAACAAAAATCTCCTTAGTATGTCTTGTGAGAAAATAACGAAACTTGAGGTTGATTTTCAATTTAAAACGCTGGGGTACCAAATTACACCACCAACTTTTTCTTAGGCAACATGCATCGACAAACTTAAATACAATTCTGAGAGTTCAACTTAATGAATCACAATCAATGAATAATATTTAGAGTTATATCTCTTTCTCTCACAATCAGAAATTTTAAGAGATAAGCCTATGAACCTGATTTACGTGTGAGAGTTCTTGGACGATTCCAAAGATCAATATCCAAGAATAAATCAAGTCGTATCCAACAAATAAGGATGAATGTATCTACTTTGATTGATTTGCGTACAACCTGTGATATTTCAATTATAAATCTAAACAATATAATTAATGCGAAAAAGAAATAACACTTATATCAGAAATTTTGTTAACGAGGAAACCGCAAATGTATAAAAACCCCGGGATCTAGTTCAGTTTGAACACCAAACTGTATTAAACCGCTATAGACACTAACCTACTACCAATTAACTTCGGACTGTAGTTGAGACCGAATTAAACTTTCATTGCAATTCAGTTACAGTCGCGCTCCTTATGCCTATTGAATCCCAGCAGGACTCCGCGCAATTGAAGACTTTAAACCAATCTGCCTCCCACAGATAAGCCTATATGTGTGACTTCCTTTTTGATCGTAAATCAAGGTGAGACTGGAAATAGACAACAGTATAAAAAGTCTAATTAAATTCAAAATTCGGACTTATGTATCCGAAGAGCAGCCTAGATTATGATTCACCTCACAAGTATTAAACCCGTGTAATCACAAAGTCTGCGATTTTTATCTATCTTGTTCAAGTGAGAAGCTCAACAATAAAACAAGATAAGGATACACGAACTATCAAGATAAAAAAATAGTTGGACCTTGATTCACGAATCCCTAAGTGAAGTCTTTTTTAGTCGCTAAAACCTAGAAGGGCTTTACGAAGAGGACAACTCTATTTTACAACTAGGACACACAAAGATAGTGTCAGGGATTTAATGATTCCAGTTGCTAGCTAGAGGTTACCCTTATATAAACTTTCAAAATATAGGTTTCTTTAGGTTTAATCTAAGATAGCTTTGGAACCAAGCAAACAATATCCACCATTAGATGAATCTTTGAAATGAGATTAACATATCAAGATATACACTCTGTTTAAAACAACCAAGTATAAATACATTGTTCATGGACATTTATCTGATAAGCACGTATGTGCTACATATTATACCAATATTTATATTAGCTAGAACTTGATGTTTTGGCTAATAACACTATTTTAGTGCTTTTATAGAAAGTACAAGAAAATACTACCATCAGGAGAATACACAGCTAAATAGAAAGTTATATGGCTTTTGCGACAGAGATCACCAACTTCTACTCTCGGCATAGAAGAGCTCTATAACTTATTTGGGCTGCCTGCTTAGCACCACTAAAGGCACTCATGGGCAAAGATGAAATGGTGAATCAAACTCAAAGAATTGTTTCTTTTTGGTAAATCTTGTGAAGGTGCTGATGGGGGGCTAGACAGCAATATCCAGTTGAAGCTGATGTCACTCATTGCATTAATGGTTTTGGCCGTGGGAAATCAGAGGAAAAAGAAGCTTATGCAGATCGATGGAGCAAAGAAGTCAGGGATGGTCAGATGGTTCGAGTTTGGTAAGCTAATGGCCTGATTTGCAGTCGAGCTGAAGTTGATAGCTGTTCTTGAGAAATATCTCAGCTGTATTTAAACTGAAGTTGGTTGAATCATTGGTGTTTACTGGAAGTTCATGAGAGTTGTGGATTCAGTCTGCCAGTATCTATGTGGGTCTGTTCCATTGTATGGAGGATGGTCGCTGGTGTGGTTTATATGGAAAGATGAACGAAGATGCAGAAGGCTGAACTTGTTCAAAATGGATCGAGCTGGCTGATGTCTATGTTGGTGAGTTGCTGTTTGAAGTGGTCTGATTATTGGGAAACTATCTTAGTAAACCAAACCGATGGTAGGGATTGAAGACTACATATGCTTCTGCCATGGATTTGAGTCACGTACGAGGGGGCTAAGACTGGTTTTCTGAAACAAGATGGTGGTGAACTGATAAGCTCGAGGTGGTCTCGCTGGTGAGAAAATGTGCTGGTTTTCCGTGGGATCAACAGTCGTGTATTGAAAGCTGTTCGGAATGGATGAAGGCTTGAGAAGTCATAAGAGTAGATTGGTGTTGTACATGGTGCTCGAAAGGGTTTGGTCTCTAACCTTACCTTGGATGAAGTGGAGCTGGCTGTAATTTAGTCGAGATGTTGCTGCTATAATTGATTGAAAAGGTGGAGATAATGGAAGGGGACGATAGTGTTTATGGTTGTCGTGTATACATGGAATTTTAGATGCAAATTGATCTGGGTATGACAGGTCCGACTGCGGTACTAGTTGAAGTGAATGATGACCGGCTGGTGCTAATCTTGGACGAGAACTGGATGGGATATTGGTTTGAATTTGAAGATGGGTAATGACTGGCTTGAATCGATTTGGTTTTTGTCTAATGATGAAACTGACTCGATGGTGTTGAGAAATGGAAATCGTGTGAAGTATATAATTGCAGAAGTTCAGGTGCAAACGATGGGTGGTCTCAATTCTGCTGTCGGATTCAAGATGACAGCGAGCACACCATGGTGGATTAGGAATTCAAACTGAAATCCAGGGAGAAAAGAATGAAATCCAAGAAGAAAAGAGGGACTTTGCTGACGTGGTTTGTTTTGCAGTCAGGGAAGCAACGTTGATGGAGACTGGAATGAGCAATGAAGACAAACCTTGGTCCGAACTGTCAAGGTTACACAGGGTTTGTTGGCATGAAGTAATCGAGTAAACTATGGCACTCGATTGGTTGAGAGGAGACAACAAAGTGAAGAGATTAATTGCAGTAAATGGTGTTGTTGGTGATCAATAGCGATAGTTGGATGAAGAAGAGCTGAAGGTGCACTGCAAATTTCCAACTTGAGTTTGTGGCAGTGTCGAATGGGTCGTGTCTAGAATTGATGGAGTGGACTGAATTGTTTGCTGTGAAAGCAGCAATGAAGAAATGGGTTTTATTCTCTCAAACCGTTGGTGGTGGTGTTACGAGAACTCCTGTAGTTACAAAGGTCATGGAAGTTGTTGCTGTGTTAGTGCTGGTGTTGGTTCGTGGTGAACGTGCAGATAAGTTGAGACGGACAGATGATGGATGGACCGAGCTTGTACTTGGCCTAAATTTATAGTTGGTACTGGAATGGGCCTAGGCAATTCTGCTAGGTTTTGGCCAGACTATTGGCAGCAACTACATATAGTTACGAACTAGAGATCAAAAAGTGGGAGTTCGGAGGCGGCACAGAGCCGTGTTACGAAGAAGACAAGTGTTTGCAATGTTATTGTTCTCTTCTTCCGTGTCTTGCTAGTTTTCAATGTGAGGGACGAATGAACTTGTAGATGTTAGTTTATTTTGTGTTCTAAAACAAAGTCAGTTTTATGCTTAATGATGTTTGAGTGTCTCTATTGATGGGTTTGATTATAACTCCTTCATGTTTTATTCCAAGTATATCTCATAGTTCGATAGTAAACAAATCCATTCTATAGACTTGATTAATTATTTACCTATGATTATTCCATGACTATCTATGCCATGTATATTTAGTGCTTCGAATATCTAATTTTAAGTCGAGACCAAACATATCTTTTGAACATTTATAATTGAGCTTTTTATCGATAAAACTTCTGTATAGGATGCTATGTGTTGTTGACCTGTATGAGTAATACGAGACTTTTGTGATAGGATACATATGAATTCACCTCTACAATGGAATTCCAGAGTCTCTAACATGTTTTTCACCGTTGATATTTCTTTCGTCCCAATAATTTCATTCGTTTACCTTAGATTATCCTACATATTTAATTTCTTTGATTAGTATCAGTTAGAGGTATTTTTACACTCTTCATGGGAAAGAACCGTACTTGCTATTGTGTGCAATTTTGGGACCGTGCACTTGCGATAAAACATAGTCGGTCTACCGACGCATCATTATCCGAAACTAGCCGAATTGAACCATAAGCTTAATCATTTTCATTAACACTTGAGACTTTTAAGTTTGAATCACAACCATAGGTTATAATGTGATCAATCATGTCTATATATTGCATTTAGAGATTTATTCAAATGCTAAATATCTCACATAAATAATTTTATGTGCATCTGAAAATATTCGACAGGGAAAGTACATGTACCAGGTACATGTACTTCTACCTTGTTCGTGACTATTTTTGTCATAGTACATGTACTAGGTATATGTACCTTTAAGATAAAAATAGGTTCCATATCTTACAGAACTTTTTCGGTTTGCGTACCGGATATGGATACCACACCAATTTCAAAACCAACAGTTGTTTTTCGGTATGCATAAAAGGTATGCGTACGAATCCAGGTTCATGAGTTCACAGACTTTCGGTGGTATGGATACCGAGTATGCGTACCACTAAGTCACTATGAAATATAGATACGACGGTACGTGTATTGGGTACATGTACTACGACTCCAAACCTATAACATTTTTCCCAGTTTGTGAAACTGGTATGCATTCTGTCATGTATCCAATTATAATAGTTCTATATTTCTCTCTAAATCAATTCGGAACATTCCCAAATAACATCAATGACACATATAAATGTTCCGGGTTATTTTCAAATGATAATCTTGAATCATGATTTAGATTATGAACAATAAATTGTCCTTAAAAGGAAATCATCAAGTATGAACAAAGTTAAGCTTAGTCATATATATTTCAAGAACTAATTACCAAGATAAACTTGACTCGAAATTCTTGATACGCTTGCAATAGTCTAATTAGTCATGCAACATCGTCTCATAGATAGAAGCATGAATATAACTTGAGAAATAGGTGGTCCAGTCTTCACTTACCTTTTGTTAAAGAAGTTCTCAAAAAGCTTCGGTTGATCTTCGACTTCAAACGATAGAACACAGTGATGTCCGATTCTGAACTACACTTCTATCATAATCCGAGACTTGACTAATTGTAGACTAGAAATCAAGATATAGTTTTGATCAACTGAATTTGACAACACTCGTGAGTTCGACCGAGAAATGCTCTAACAATCTCCCCCTTTGTCAATTTTAGTGACAAAACTATTAATACATATGGATTAAAAAAATGAGCTTCAAAAAATCCTTGGATCCATCATGCTTGATTTCTTTGGTTTTTTCAACTCCTTGGATTCTTCGTTACTTCAAGTTGCAATAATGCTGAACGTGTTTAACTCAACATCGTTGTTGTTGAAGATCCGTAGAGATAACAACTTTGAAAAAAAAATATTCTCAAACGTCGTTATACAAAAACATAATATTATTATCTTCTCCAGGTTCAATTGTTCACAACTTCGAAGTAATACTACGATGATATGTTTCTCCCCCTTAATCAATACATCTTTTGCATAATATATAGGTGAAACCTACAGATATTGATTCACTCCCTCTTACATAATGATCCGTAAACCATATGTATGTAGTGTGAAACTACTAATTAAGTTTCCCCCTTTTTGTCAATAAAAATTGGCAAAGGTACGAAAATCATGGATCGTAATGGATACAACCAAAAGATACTTCAAGATTTAAAGGAATTACATTTCAACTTTATTTAGATGATATCACAGAGTATGTAATACTTAGCGCTCATCTAAGAGATTTAAGATACACATATCCCCTTTAAAGTCCACAACCACAATCCCTAAAAAAATATAGCAATTAAACACAAGTTCATTTAAGAATTCTCCCCCATTAGATGGCGTTCCCGGAGAACAACATGAGTGACCTTAGTTTAATAAAAAGAAGCATTTTATCGGATATTAACAAATCAGATGGATTTGTATCCTGAACAACGATGTAAATTAATCTCAACGCTAGTTACGAACAAAGAGATAATTTTAATCGGTATGACTCAACATAAGAAAATATTATGGAGTGTATGTATAATGCAGTAATAACACAGAAGTTTGATCACGAGTACTAGTAGATCAATAGTGTGAAAAAATTCTCACAAAGTTTGTTCTATTTTCATATTATAAAAACATAATAGATTTAACTAGTGAGCATATATGAGATATCAATTCAATTTAAAAAAAGTAAAGGACACATACATCTCATAAGACTTTGGAATATATATATTAAACCAATAATGATTACATACCGCAAGTTCATCTTCCAAAAACTCTAGAGTTAAATAAATAAATCTAAAAATATGCGAGATGAAAATCGTTGGAATAGCTTGTGTAATCACAATTTATGCTATACCATACCTTAGTTATCCTTCTCAAAAGAAAGAATAAATTCTCACAAGAGTTTCCTAGAAACGCATCGAGTTTTTAATAGTCTGAGCAGAGAATTCCTTCTCATTGTTGAAGAACTCGTTGATGATGGGATCATTCAGTTCTTCCCAGTCTTCAGAAATGTCAGTTAAGTCTCAGCTTACACAGGGTAGCTTTTGACTGAGCCAGCATGTGTGTTCATAGTGAGTTATCTTATTTATGGAGAGATTGATTCGAGATTTCAAACCATTCCTCTTGGATAGAAAGCTCTTCACTGCAATCCTGAAATCATTATCCTGGTGACAAAATAGATAAAAAACATCTCCATTATGTTGGTAGGATGTCCTCTCTGTTTATCTTTTTTGCTTTGGTAAATTATAATTTGCTGACAAAACCCACCATAATTGGGGAATATTTTTTCTTGCCAAATTATTTAATTTTATATCTAAAACCCAGCATTAAGATTCCATATACGAGAAACCCATAATTATCTAATACAAGAATATGATTACAAAAATAACCTTATTCCTAAAAGCAGTCCTCTATTATTAATCCCATAATTATCTAAAAATAACTGTAAAATTAATCGTAACCCGTAATATTTTTCTTTAATAAATATTAATCCCTAAAAACACTCCTTAGATTATTCTCTTGACTTACCTAAATTAAGTCCTTTTACCTCTAACTTCCTCATACGACTCTCCTCCAAAATTTTGCGAATTTCGTGGACAATAAGAAAAAAATTCATATTATCACAATTATAGTTTGTGAAAATTATAATTTTCAAAATGGAAAATTAATGGTAAAAATACAATTTTCATTTAAAATAAATGTGAAATCTGAAACTTTCCAAAGAATTGTTTCAAATGAAAACACGACTTTTCAACTAAAAAAGTCGAAAAGGAAATTTTCACCCCAATATCAATGGTGAAAGCATAATTTTTCACCTCAAAAGGTTGTGAAAATTGAACTTTTCATCTGAAACATCGGTGAAAAGAAGAAATTTCCACATGAGAGATGCATACAACAAATGCATTGTTCCTCTTTTTCATTTGATTTGTTTTTTTTAGTCCAACACGTTCAGATGTAATCATGGGACACCTAATTTTTTTCCATTTTCTTATGGGAATGTGATCTACTACTAACCTCTATCAGAGAGAACTAGATTCCCAAAATGGTTGAATTAGTCTCAAATCTTTGGAAATTTTGGTACTGTTGGGAGTTGTATCTATTGATCACAAGAAATCCAAACTCTCAATTACCATTGTAATTAAGAAAAATTGTCATCTAATAATACATTCATTTTCAGAAATCAAAATGTAATTGAATGACTAGAGAATCAGGTAAAAATGAAATAAAAAGGCTTTAAAGCCAGTAATGTATTAAATGACTTTTCTCGCAGAATGTACCCAAACCACGTCCAAAACCCACCAAATCTCTAGGCATCATTTGTTTTCTTACCTTCTTCAAAGTTTTACTTTTCCACCTGATAGCTAGCTAACTTTTCACAAGGATTCCAATAGCAGAAATGCTATTCCAAGCACGTATTACCACACTAATCACAACTCGGCTGACGTGTCGCAAACAACTGTAATAAAACGTGGCAGAGATAAATTTTACTCGGTCAAAGTTTTCTCTCTTTATTTATTATGGCTGTTAGGGAGATAAAACTAAACATGAACAAAATCTAGATCCGAACCAAAAGTGAGAAAATAAGAGAAACGAGTAAACTTCAGAAGAATTTTTTCTCCTTATTTGTTGAAGAATAATTGAAATCAGTAAGTGATTCTACCCGCTACAAGAAAAATAGCCATTTACAATGGACATGTCACAATGTTAGGCCCAACTTTGTGGATAAATGGGCTTTCTACAACATTTTCGATCTAAAAACATGTTGAATGCTATGGCCTCCGGCCAACAGTTTTCACATAAAAAAACACACATGCGAAAAACACACGTCGGTCATCACAACCCTTGATCTCGTTAAGCATTTCCCCGAGATTAGCAGCGAACATCCTTTGAAACAAAATCCTAATCTTATCCTCTACTTTCTTCCTCTCTTGCTCTCTCCGCCTCATCCTTTCGCTTTTCTCCTTCACCATGTCCACTACTCATCTTTTTTCCCATCAAAACTCTGCAAATCAGGATCAAAATTTGTTGTAGTAACAATACCTCATGAAGAAGAACAAGAAAAATGCATAAGCAACTACTAATTCTGATCATCAAGTGGGTACTCGAGAGATCAAATTAATGGAGGAAATAGGTAGATTAAGTGATCCTCTCTGCATTCACCAATATCAGGAGGTAAAGTTAGGGTTTTTTAGATTATTTTTTCCATGATTTCCTTCTTGATTTCATAGTAGAAATTAATCTTTTTGATTTGTTTTTTTAGTTGTGTTTGTATGAGTTTGGATTTTACTGTCTTACATTAAATTAGGATTAGCTATATATGAATGTATATATTTTGAGTTCTGAAATTTTCGTTTTACATGATTGTAGGCTTGTCTTGGCTGGTTTTGCGAGGTTTTCTGCCGAAATTGGTTTCTAATGGTGTATGTATTTAGTTTCTGTTACTGGGTTTTCATTAGTCTTTTTGAATTTCCACCCTTTGAAGTTTAAATGCTATTATCTAGATGTAATGTAATTCTTCATTTTCGGAATCAGATCTTTAAGGTTTGTTTATCAGTAAGATATTCAAGTAGTGATTTCCATATGTCTAATTTTTTTAGTCCAAAATATATCAGATGATGTGTTAATGAAATGGTTCCGTTAATTTTAGCAATTCATGGATATGGTTTGTTAAGTGCTTCGAATATGAAGTTGTTTCAGTGAGTATTATTGATCTGATTTGTTATTGAATTATCAGGCTTGAAATTGAGCAAGATTAAACCTCTTGCAGAAGAATGTTTACTGGCCTCTTGAATGGATGGCAGAACCAGTGTATTCAGTGAAAGACCAAACAGCCTTCCCCAAGTCATTTGTGATCAAGAGAAGCTAGTTATAAAGATGAGACAAAACAGACGACCTTAAAACTCTGCAAATCAGCATCAGAACTTCCAACTGGTAGTATAAATGAAAAGCTCATTACGGTTTTGATATTTTTCTACCGATCCGGTGAACTTCCTTTACAACCTTGCATATATCTCAGATACAATTGTAATAATCGAATGAGTTCATTAGAAAACGTTTTAGACTCCAATTTAAGTTTGACTTAACTGTGGAAATCTTCCCGTCCCTGAATATAACTCATGTTTCTCTGCTTTGACAGTTTGTTGGTTAAAGCACAAAGTTAAAAGTCAAGTCAGTTTAGAGACATTGATGAGTGACCACAAAAGACATTTACTTGTGCAACGGCAAACGCAGGGTGAGTGTTAATTTATCTAACCTTTGAGATGAATCTTTTATTTCATTTAGTAGTCTTTGTAGCAGAACAGGATTTTGTAGAAAACAACAATGAAATCATCTCCTTCCTTTCGCCGTTTAGGTTTAATTTGTCGATACTATCACCAAAATAGTGTAGTAAAGAGTATGTAGCATTGGTGGAACTATACTGATCAAATCTACAGAAAGCATAGGTCATTTTCACTTTACCGCTAGTTTCGACTCCCAAGTTGATTTTGTCACAAAATCGATAAGTTTTTTTGTAATTGATATTCCAAATTCCTTCTTGAACATCTTACATTCATGTTTGTAGTTGGTTGGATTTTTTTGCAGGAATTCACATGGTTGTTCTCACAGCTTTTATATGTTGTTGATTTCCTAATGCCAGTGGTACTGCACTTAATTCAAAGTTCTTTGAAACTTTTGCATTTTGGCCATGGCCTACCCTACAAGATATTATTATATCACCAATGAATACGAAACATTCGTTAATACCCATTCAGTTTCCATGTGGGACACATGAATTTTGTCGTCCCAATTTCACCGAAAGTACATTTCAGAAAATCAGGATAGAATTTCTGCGTGGGCATACAATGGCAAGGGTATATATCTTTCCATGGTTGTGATTTTTGCGTGTCTATTTGGTTATTATGTTTTTCTATCCATGTGCAGTTTTAGATTTCAATACAAGTTCTCGTTACAGACACCTATTTTACAGAAATTCCCCAGACCTGACTTGGAGGAGCACCTATTCTACATAATATTTATTAGTTGTTGTAATCTGCGTGCGGGGACATTAGTACTTCGAGGCTGCAATTAGGGACTTACCTCCATCTGCTATTGGGATCTTAGTAACTTGGATGATGTGGACCTATCACCGCAAACAAGGGAAAGCTATGCAGGACTTGTAGAGCAAGTTCGTGATAGAAGCACAGTCAGTGTTTACTTGCTCCCAGAATTCCAGTTTGTTCAAGTTTTTGTTGCCGTATTAACCATGCTTAGTCGCTAGCTTATACTGCCCTGCTTTCATCCTGGCGTCGTTTATACTACTATCTTTTGTCCTTTTAGGTTGTGGAGGGAAATGGTGTAAGCTCAATATATGACTAGTTTAAAGAAGAGAATTACATTTTATTATGATGAATTACATTTTATTATGATCTTTGTATGGTGAAATATATATTTATTCAACGTAAAGAAGTGAATTACATTTTGAGACAGGAAATAAATTTATGAATTTTAATAAATTTTTTTTTTTTTTTTTGAAATCTTATAATATTTTGGCAACGGTTATTCAAAGTTGTTGAGGGTGCATCTTAAAATGCAAAATAACTGTTGTCATCAGGCCATGAATGACAACGTTCCTTGCAATGGAGAAGAACCATTCTCGAAGCTGTTAGACCTTTCACAACACGCATGTACACAATGGCTTGGAAACCGTTGTCATTCTAGTTTGACAACGGTTTTACACCGTTGTTACTTGGTGTTTTTCTTGTACCATTACCGATATTTTTAGATTCATATCTTGTGTTTGATTTACAATCAGAATTTGTATTGTGTAGTCCATGTATCTTGTGTTTGATTCATATATAGGTTTCGTTTGTTAATTTTCATGGAATTTGAAAAAGAAGAGTTGGGTTTTTAAATTGTTGAGGGTTAATCTAATCTGATATCGTATTTTTTTTAGTATCTGTTTCTACTTTGATTTCTATGAGATGGTTAGGTTTTTTTTTACATGAATTTCAATTTGTAAAGTGATGGGTTTGTTGTAATCTGATTTGTAGTGATAATTCGAAAGTAAATATTCAATTGAATCAATTCTATATTTCTATGTGAAAATTTGAAATATGTAAGTGTACATGAAGTGTTCGATAATTTGTTGTGAATAAAGAATTTTAGTTTGTTTTGGTGATAATATGCCATTGTAAAAATGACTTAGTTGGATGTTACATAGTTCTCCAGGAAGATATTTCCATGCAAAGTGTTGAAGTTTGGTTTTCTGCCAGATGCGGATGGGCTTGTTGGGACCACAGTTGTTGATATATATTGATATGGTAGGTGTAAAGGGTGCTCTCTGAACTATTTTTTGTTGTTTTCTTGCATTTTCCCAAACCTCAAGTATATAGGTTAGTCTCACTAGTGGAAAATGAAAGTTAAACAACTGCCAGAACAAGAGCTAATTTCGCTAAAAATGACTGTGTTCATCAGTTGGAATCTAGAAGTGGTTTTTTCCAAAACGACTGTTTCTCACAAAGGTTAAAATCTTTACAGAAACGACTTCCTTTGACAGTCAATCGATAACACTGATGAACACAGTAGTTTAATTAGTTTTAAAATAGGAAACTCAAACGCAAACCGCTAGTTTTGAGTAGTCGTTTTATCTGGGCTGAATATCTTCAAAAATCGACTAAATAAAACCTAGTCTAAGCATTTCGGCGAACCTATTTTGGAAAAATCGATGATTCATCTGACTTATTTCTGACTGACTGACTAAAATTTGAAATTCATTAAACTGAAATTTCAATAGAAGCTCATTTGATATCAAAACTTTCACCATTCAATTCAAATTTGTTTACAACAGTAACTCAATTTACATTTGAATCAGTGACACTTAGGTCAAAAACCTCAAAAAACTCTAGGCGAGTACTGAATTCATATCGTTCTAAGTTTTAAGCATTCTTAAAGATTAATTTTCTTACAATCACAAGAACCCAACTTACAAACACCAAAAAAAAGCTAAAACCAAAGAAAAAGATGATAAACGAGTTTGTCCAAGCGTGCGAATAGTATACTACGGCAAAAATAAGTTTGTCGTTAGAAGTTTAATAAAAAAAAGGGAATTATAACCGCTTTAAAAAAAAAGAAACAAAGTTCTAACATCAAAGTATGTCCTAAAAATTCTTGACCACTTCAATACCAACACCACTGTGTACCTGTGCTGCCGAAGATACAAGCACGACACAATTTTTCTTAGTGGTTATAAGAGGTCAAGACTTGTTAAAAGATGAAGGAGCAGACAAGTGCTTGTTGATCTAAACACAATTTGGTTTCTTAGAGACAAGAGCTTGTTTGAGGAACCAAAAATTCTCAACAAGCACTACACCAATTCACAACTAACAGGTCATTTACTTTTTGCAAGCAAGGTGGATTGATGTCAAAGTAAATATCCGACTCATTGAAATTAAAGACAAGCTTCTTTAAGCGTGGAGGTTACATAAAATTAAACACGGATATGCGAGATAAAACCAAATAACTTGGATGAGCAATATAGTACCTGGCATAATGCTTTCAAGCAAAGTGCATGGAGCACCCCTTTGCTAAGTATACTGGAAGATCTCTCCTGGGCTTGACAACACAAATACGATGTCAAGCATTTATTATCGACCATATGCATTTTGCTATAACACCACAAACATCATTACATATCTCTACAAGTTCATAAGGTAAATAGTTGTCGGAGGAGAGCAAGACCGATTACACCTACGATAATTAAGATACAACATAATCCATGAAATTGTAGCTTTCATAAAAGCATAAATCGCGCATACTTTTACTTCAAATTTCTATTCCGATTGTGCCTATCTAGTAGTTCTATCCAAAATGAAGTATAAATGACAAAGCAAACACACTTCCACAAAAGCTCCCGAAACGGGTCATAAGGGGAGGGAAAACGAAGTGAAAATCCGACTTGATAATAAACAATTCAAGTAGGTCTGCAAGCAACAATCGAGAGAAGAATGCGGTTGTAATCTTCTAATAGTGGTGTTCGTTAACTTGTAAAGAAGATATATACCTCAATGACATTTAAATCATTAGTTTTAACTTATGTCATGATACCGTGAAGAGGCGACCATGTATTGACTCTTCATGTACATAGAGAAAATTAAAAATAAGAAAGATTCAAGCATTCAGTCAAGAGTTAATTATTACCTGATCTCCATATCAATACTCGTTGTTGGATACATATGTTGAAATTATGGAGCTTGATTCGCAAATGCAGTAAACACATATGGATCTTCATAAGCATTCACATTTCGGGCTATTCTCTTGGGAGATGTTTAAAACAAAATGCCAAAATCCCAGTCCTAACCAACCATTTCAAGGCCTTTACATTTAATCACCTGGAAAATACATACATACAACTACACGACTTAGAGAAGCAAGCACACAAACACGGAAAAAAAAGGTTTTGGACTTGAGAGATATAAGCATGCACACACCGGCCGGGAATTAATCCGGTACAATGTTATGTACACCGGAAACTAAACCAACTTCTCTAGAGATATCCCCAACTCTAAACAAGTACTACAAAAACGAATATGCAATAAGCTAGTCGGGACAAGTAAAAATATTCACGGGAACGGATAAATAAAAACGAAAGGAAAGATAAAAAAAAGATAAGAGCGAGAGAAGTATTATATGGATGTAAACTAAAAGGCCTTTATTATAGCTGCACTCCCAGCATCCAGGGCTGGAGTCACCTTCCATATACCCATCAAAATAGGTGAATTCCTTCAAAGAAAGAATTATCTAGCATTGACATCAAAAATGATTCAAATATATGATTTTCTTGTCGTATAAATTAGATTGTTAAAATGGCTAAAAACGGGTGCCTAAAAACAAAGGTATACAACCTTATAAATTGGATTCGTAAGGAGGAAGTGTGTATAAACTTGGATGTGATTTGACTTCAAGAGCATACCATTAATACAAACATACATGGAGAGCGACCATGTGTTCGGCTCTCAATTACGAGCCTATGAAAAATTGTCATGGGAGTGCCTAGAAGTTGATCTCTTAACCGGGGAATGTAATCCACACGCTTGCTCTTTGGTATTCAGTTAAAAGTATTAATATATGCCTTGTATTTCCGGTGAAGCGACAAAGACAATAGTAAATGACAGGGTTACTTCACACTATACAAATTATATGGTCAAGAGGTGGATGCGGTGTAAAGAAACCTGTTGGAGACAAAGTTAAGGTTCTACTTACTCTTCCCATTTAGTATTTTAAATGCATTGTCTCAATGCCCAAAGACAAACTTGTTGATCTTTTAAGGATCGGCTTTATTGGAAGTTAGCATCGCCTTCCTCCGGATTAAATCCACCTACATGTTAAGCAGCCCAAAATCAAACGAGAGGGTGCCTACAATTACAAGAAACAAAACATGTACGCATTTACTTTACGGTATACATAAGAACCGGTTTAAACTAAATGCAAAGATATATCGTCAAACTACAATTGATAGGGTTAAGAACTTCTACCCAAGGAATTCTGACGCTAATTGCACATTTGAAGAGACATAATTGCATCTTTTCCCCAAGGGTTCTTGAATCTTTGTCACCAAACAAACAAGATTACCTTAAGTAACAAAAAATATTAACTAATAGTTATCACACACATGAAAAATAGCCTCAAGATTTCCCTATAAACACAACTTAACTAATACATAAATTGCATCACCAACCAAAGTTCAATTATCATAAGATTCATAACAATGCCCCCAATTCCGGCATTCAAAAGAATAAAACTATAAAACAAAATTATCATGCGTAAAGAATTAATCAAAAATTCAACCCCAAACATCCAATTGCCTCACCAATCAAAATCCAACCCAAAGTATTAACTACAGCCGTGTTAAGTCAACCTGTGCTTCCCACCTTTCTACAAAAAAGTAATTCGGTATGTGGAGATGGTTACCAATCTAATAAAGTGCATGAGATGATACAAGTATTGTCACAGGAAATCGTTGGTGTTTTTTGTTGGCTAGCCAATTACAAAATCAGAACCAAGACATTTCTTACCGGCTCATACAGTTTGTTCCTTGCTCCGCCATGCATTAATAGAACACACTGAACACATTCAAAGTATAAGCCTTAGTACTTCAATTCATTAATTTCGTGAACTCGAACAAAGATATCGGTAAGAAATTAACATAAAGATATCAATCAATTTCTGGGTTTGACATTTATGGAAACAAAACAAAGGTCTAAAGTCTCAACTTTGAAATCCTTATGAATTGAAGTATAGAACCACGGAGGAATCATTATGACCATATAACCTTAAAAAAGCTTTGTGATTTGGCTATAGATCTACATATATGAAATTAAACAAGTAGCAAAATGAAAACAAAAAAGAAATCTATGGTTTGCTATTTACCTTGGATTTAACACCAACATAATATAACCTCTTCTTCTACTTAGTGCTAGATCAAACAATATAAACTTAAAATTAAAACCTAACATCAAACAAGAGTTGATCAAATTTCCATTTTACTTCTAACTCATATCACATATAAAAGATCAAGTATACATAAATTGAACACCACATCTTCATACTAATGAAGTAAAACCCATATAAAAAATGAAAGACCCAGTAATTCTTAGAGAAGTGAACCATAAGTAGTACTCTCTAAAGCTGGAGAGAAAAAGATCTTGTAGGAATAGATATCTAGTTTAGATAGCTATTGAAGTTTTTTCACCAAAAATCCTTTGATCTCGCCACCACCAAAAACCAAACAACATCAAATAATTATCAATAAAAACATCTAAACCCCAAAATTGAATGAAAAAACATAATATAAATAAATCCATGTGTAAAGTATCTCACTACAGAAAACTAACCTCAAGAAACATGGATTGTGATGAGAAAATGTTCTTGAAATACGGATTTGTTATTAAGAACCCTAGATTTCTTCATATTGATTCAGAGGAATCTCAAAACTAATTGATCTCACGGATAATAAGAAGTAAAATTAAGATCTGATTCGACTTATTGTTATCATTCAGAGAAAAATGAAGAGGAAAAAAATCCAGTGAGATGTGAGAGATAATTGATGGAAGAAGACCAACCGCAGCCGACATAAGAGATAGAAATAACTTATCTTTTCATTTTTAGGTGAACAATAGATTTAATCTCCCCGTTGATCGAAAATAAAGCTTAATCCCTAGAGGAAATTTTGTCGCCTAAAACTGGGGCCATTTGAAACATCTGCTCTCACAAATCGTTCTACAACTCCATTAGGGTGCTTTGTTTATTGACAAAACTACCCCTCAATAAAACCACTCAGTCGGATACACGTTTTCCTTTTTTATATTTTTTATTAAAAGAACAATCGTGTCTCCAAAGCACCGTGTTATTACACTAGCTCATGGAAGTAGTTTTTATAAAGACCAGAAAGTGGTTAAAAATCAATATTCCACTAGTGTCTCACTGGCGTTTTAATTTTATTGAATCTTTGCTTTCAGTTAGTGCTTAATTCTGTTTCACTGTTCACTAGTGGAAAACAGAAGTTCCGCGACCGTCAGAACAAGTCATATATACGAGTTATACGACCATTTTTAACCGTCTCTGATGGGGTCTCTGATAAAGCGTAGCTGTTTTGTACGACTCTTAGCCGTGTGTCTCAAAACAACAACCGATTTTAAGGGTAATGAGGTATGGACCCTAAGCCGTGAGTCTCGATTTAAATTATAATATAAAAAAATTTGATTGATTTCTTGAAATGCTGAATGGCTAAATCTGAAATAATCTGACTGCATCAAGGTCAAGTCAAGTCAAATGGAAGTCAAGCCAAAGTCAAGTCAAAGTCAAGTAAAGCCAAAGTCAAGTCAAATGGAACTCAAATTAAACTCAAATGAAACCCAAACTGAGATTCAAATTTAAACTTAAACTTGACAATTCCACATTCATTCATTCATTTTATCCATTGGGTTTAAAATCACAAAAAAAGATGAAATTCTGGTTCAAGACAATACATGTGCAAGCTATAGCTATCTAGTTCTAACAACTAGATGCTAAACTAATAGACAATAAGCTAAAAACAACATGTTAAACAACAAAACGATAAGCTCCTCCGATGACGATGGACTTAGCAAAATCTTTAGTATCTAGCATTGTTTGATTGATTCATTCACGTGTATCCCCATTTCTCGTGCCCTTGGAAAGATAACCAATTGTAGAAAATGAAATTAAAATGAAAGTAAAAGAGCTAACATAACAAATATGGAATCTACTAGAAGAGACATGTAAGAAGAAATAGAATGAATCCTTACCTGAGCTTCTCCATTCCAAGACTAATCATCTCCAACAGTTGTCAAAATCGAGGGAGCTTCATTCACATTTGCAGTGAAGACAAATGGATCTTCCAAAGCATTCTTATTGGCAGAAATCGACTTTGTCTCTGTGAACCCTGCAAAACAAAAATCCCTTGTATTCAACTGATAATCATAAATCATAAACAGTTCATTGATAACCACGGGAATAGGTTTAAACCTTAAATTGTGGCTGATTCTCTACTGGAGCACCACCCTTAACTCCTCCAAACTCTCCCGGCGCTCCACATCTTGGACCACCAAATCTTGCAAGTCTATTACCACCTTCATAATTATGCCTGAATACACAACAACAAAATCAACATCAAAATCCAAAAACACATAACATCAGAAATCAAATTTACAGAACCATTAAATATTATCTGGTCAAGACTTGGGAGAACAGAATTCCAAATAGTTGAAGATAAATTCTAAAGCATTTAACAAATCTAACCACAACAATAACTAACTTTCCCATCCACCGATCAACGAAATCACCAATTCTTAATGGTATATCTATAGCAATATAATAAACAATCAAATACCAAACTCATCGGACACAAACCAGGCTTGAGGCTTAGAACAAAGCATTATGGGTTATAAAAAATAACATAAAAGACCGATTAGTCATTGCAGAGATGCGCTGAGATGCTGAAATAAACGATCAACATTTAGTCGGGTCACCCATTTGTTTTCTGGATTGTATTATTAGCAAAGAATAAATTTTATTACCTTGAGAGCTAGGCATCTACAAATATATTCACCGAAGATGTAACCGACTGAAGATGGTTCACACTAAAGCTGGTTAAGAAACATGCCCAGAGCTGGTTCATACTAATTAATTCCCTTGAGCAACATGCCACGAGCCTTCTACTGCGGCAGGAAAAAATAACTCAACAGTAAGAAAACTCATTGAATTTCAAAATCTTCTGCAGCAACTTTGGAAATACATTTGGTTACAGCAATCATACGCCACAATGAATAGCTACTAAGGTTAATAAGTAAATATTACGAACCAACAAAATTGTACCTGAACTAGATTATTCCAATGAATGGGGTATTTCTCATAGTACGAGGAAATCCTAGTTTCGTTATCACATTGCAATCTAAACTGTTTTCTTGTAGTAAGTACTCAACCAAGTTGAGAGCTTTCCTGATTTTCATGAAATTCACTTGGGTTAGTTTTAAATTCAACACTTGGTTAAAGGGTCAATTAGCAGCTTAACCTTCACAATCATAGATATCAACAAAGGAAGACATGTTTAAAAAAGCCATCTAAATGTTAATATGGGACTTTCCGGTGTGCAAGCAAAGAAAAAGAAATGAAATTAATCAAGTGTCGGAGAAAATTACCTTTGAAACCTAATATGGTCAGAACCCAGTGCATCCCTCAAAGCTCCATAACCATTTGCCATCCTGAATGTAGCAACTCTAGGCTTGTTATATCGAATCAAAGCTAAAAGACATCCATAATAAACACATAACAGGTCGGAAGTATTTCAAGTGACGCCAGTCATCAACCATCCTCAGTATAGATAACAAATCTATATATCCAAACCGATGAGATGAATACAGAATATAAAGTATACATTACATACATGATATTGCACCAAGAGCTTTGGTTCGAACAGGGGGTAAAAATTCCTTCGTAGAGAGTAAAAATTCCTTGGCGGACATCTGAAACTTCAAAGTCACCCAGGACTTTCCCACAAACAAACAATACCACTTGAAGCACCCGGTTGAAAGGTAAGGAAGTTCAGTTGTAGGATCAAGATCTACAAATATCCATAATTTCAAAATTGGAGGAACTCTTCTTAGATTCCTGCAAGCAAATGAGGTTAGCACGATAAGCTTCAACAATAAATTTAACCATGGTTCTTTTGATCGGGCACCTAAGCCCCTGCTCATTCCATGATATGATACTAGGCTTTATTTGGAACATTTTTTCCCTCTTGGCTAAGAAGCCAAAGTAGTAACAGCAGCACTTGTTGGAATAACTACTGGAATTCTCTGCAAGACAAAAACCAAAATAACACTAGCTTAATATAAATCTCTTTTACCATCTCTCCTGAGATTGTGATACTTTCAGGCTTCAATTGTTTGCTCGTAAACTCTTCCAGAAAAACAAAGGAGAATTAAAAGTTTAAATAAAATGTTTCAACATCTTTCTCTCTCGTATAATTATGTTCATGCATCCACACTAACAAACAAATTAATATTAAAATAGCCACACTAACAAACAAGTTAGTAGTTTAATACATTCAAGTGGTAGTTTGTAACATGGATAAACCTATCATCGTTCATAATCACAATATATATAATGACAGAGTGAAAAGTAAATTAACTCAATCCAAGCTTATTGAAAGAAAAAAAAACAAACTGAAGTGACTATATTCAGAGTAATGCGGATGCTGCAATATCATATACAAAAGGTAAGCCATGGAGTGGAATCTCCTGAAGTGACTATATTCAGATTAACAGACTAATTATGTATATGCATTACGACGAGCTTTGCATACAGAAGATTCATACACCTTAATCTAATCACCATTTTATTCAGCCACTGACTCCTTCACATCTCCTCCACCAACCCATTCATACACTGGATAATCCGTCTTTTCAAGAAATATTTCATCAATGCTTAATTTACATGATATAATGTTAAAACTTAAAATCTGAAAATGAGAGAAAGAACGAGATCATACCTGTTGTTGGTGCTGTTGATAGTTACCATATCCATGACCGCCATATCCTTGGTTAGAATACATGTTAGGATCTTGAGCAATTTGAAACATATCCATAGGTTTCATAACCTCCATAGTTTTTGTCCATCAGAAACATAAAAGCTCACAGGTTACATCACCAACAATTCCAAACCAAGGCTTAATAGGATCAATTAAAAACCCAATTTTGGCATCAACCCCAGACCTGACTACTATAACTCAATTTGAGCAACAATCCTAAGATTTAACTACAATCCCATAATCTAAAACAACATAAAGTCACCCATCTTTAAACCCCACACTAAAATCATGTTCAAACAATAACAATTATTTAATCAAAATCGAACCAAATTCTCTAATTCGGTCAAATCAGTACATCAAAAAATCAAGAAAACAAAAATCATAACAAGCAAAACCCCTCAAATCAACCCTAATCCACTAATCATACCAACATTGATAACTAAAACTCGAGAAAAAATCCCAATAAACATGAAAAAATAGCCCAGAATAAACAAAAATGGTGTAAATAGAGATATGATAGATAGAGTAGAAATATCCTCACCGGGATCGCACTGCGTGAAAAATTCTTCCACATGTACAACCCACACAAAAAAAACACAGAAAAAAATTAGAACCAACACCATAAACCCTAAAATTCGAAGGAAAAAAAAAACTCAAAATTAAATAAGAAATTGTAGATGAGGAGAAGAATTAAACTAAATAATAACTAGAAGTAAGAGCTTTAATCATTCCAGCTCTTCTACCTTTAAAATCTCTATATACTTCTTCTATTGTTCTTAGATTATACCCTCCTCCATTTCCATCCATCTCTTAAATTCCGGAAAATAAATTATTTGATTTTCTGAGATGGAAAGAAATTACTTCCAACAACGATTACTTAATTTTGAGTTAATTAGATGGGAGATGAATTTGGTTTAGATCTAAGATAAAGATACTAAGATATGATTTAGTCATGATGGGAGATTTCTTCTTCGATTCATAATTACACCCCTTTGTTCTTGAGGAGAAACAGCTGAGTTTTTTTTTTTTTTTTAGTTTCTGTAAAACTAAAGAGAATAGAAGACAGGTGAGAGGGAGAGGGAGATGGAGATGTGTGCGGTTGACTCGAAGAATACGAAGAGGATATGGTTTAGTGAATTGATAAAAACAAAGAGATAAGATATCTACATCTAGCCGCTCACTTCAGATTACTCAATCGTAGCCATACATTGTGTGGGCCCAAAAAATTCTGACACGGAACCACCTAATCTGAATCGACTTTTAAGGGTCTCTGAATTGGAGGGCAGAATGGTAAATATATTTTCTTATTCAGAGACTGCTATATATGCTCTCGGATTTTTCCCCTGTTTTTACCATATCGTAGACTATTATATTTGGTCAAATCTGGTCTAACTACGGTCAATGAGGGTCTCGGATGAGGGTTGTATAATACCCATTTTCCACTAGTGGTTGAGTGTTTTGATTTAGTGCAATAATTTCATATTCTCTTAACAATTACGAGAGATGTCACCTGTCTCTGAATCCTTTCATGATAATATGCAGATATGGATGTAGATGCATGCAAAATGACTGAATGTCAAGATGTAACGTTGAGATTAACAAAGACCATTACACAATGTAGGAAAGTTGGAGTGGAATTTGATAAGGTAACAAGAATCAGAATCCATAAAAGCTTCCATGCATTAGTGGTCCAAGCAGCCCGGATATGAGAAACTTACATTGGATAAAAAAGATGTTAGAAATTTTTGATAAACAATCAAATTCCTCTAATGTAATTCTGAATCTAAATTGTAAACTTTGCATCAAATTTTCATATAATTATGATTGTAGACTTTGGGTAATTTTTTATTTATTCAAATTCAGAGTTTTTTCTATAGTTCTTTCTCATGTTTTGTTTGTGCACCGGAATACTAGAACTTGTTGAAGTTACTGCTAATTACAAGGAAAACTTTCAAGAAAACATAAGTGAAATTACGTTAAACAGAAGTAGATTATATATAGTATATTTTACATAATTACAGCTGCAGGTCTTACTAAACAAGCCGCATATTTACCAATAGAGAACAAGCTGTAGGTCTTACTAAACAAGCTGCATATTTACCAAAAAAGAATAGGCTGCATGTCTTACTAAATAGGCCGCATATTTACCAAAAAAGAACAGGCTGCAGTTCTTCCAAAAAATAGAAAATTTTGAGCATTCAATTCACAACTAGTCCAAAAGAAGATGCAGTTTGTTAGTTTTACTACCAAATTGAGTTATACATCTGCAGATTAGGCGCATTAGGCGGCAACACTGATGCAGACTCTTGCATATGAAAAGAATTTGCTCCATTGAAATCCTAAAATAACAACAACGACAAATTGAGCTAACTTGGATTGACAACCACATTTTATTGTCGCTTGAGACCTTAATGGTTTTACAGAGATGGAATTACACTTACCTGCTCGAGCACAAGTAAACTTATAGCTTCTTGTACACCCCGCACCATTCTTTACAGATGTGCTTTTCACTATAGGAAATCCATTCACTTTACCAAATGTCTTGTAAAACTCCCATGCATCATCTATAGACTCAAACCCATACCAAGAGCGGGTTGTATATTAGGTTTGATTCCATTAATATCAATACAATCCGACTTTTCAAAAGTCTCCTCCTGCATCAACTAAGATAATCAATACCATATAACATAAGCCAAAGTACTTTTAGTCACTGAGACATTTTATCAAACAATTAATAGGCATGTTCTGTATCATATTTGGACGACCGAAGGGAGTCCTTATATGCGACGACTTAATGCAGTTTTGTCCGTCACGAAATTTGTACAAAAAACAGAAAAAAAAAATTAATTTCTGGAATTTGAGAACCAGATTAAGACTATTCATCAAATTGATCATTGGTTTCCATCAAACCCAAAAATGAACAAATTACCTTCTCTAAAATTCTTCCAAATACTCATTGCATCGATCACAATCGATCAAATTGATTCATGTTCATGCAAATTACAAAAAAAAGAAAAAAATTCAATTTCAAATCATATTCACTCGAACGACATCAAATTCTACTTTGATTTCATTCAAAAAAATAATATCGAGTCTCAATTTCATGAAACCCATTTCTATGATTTGTTTTGATTCGGTCCATTTCGGAAAATTGTGGATGAAGACCTTGTTTCTTCCTACTCGTGAAACAGAGCAAAAGAAGTATACTATGTGATTGAATTTTTCGCGGTTTGGAAGATGATGACATCGGATATTGGTTTCAACCCGATCTCAGTTATTTGCATCAACAGACGGTATAAGTGTATAACAATTGTGTGTAACAACTGACGGGTAAATATTTCTTCCTCCTTCGAGATTTCAGTGATTCAAGCAGGCTACAAACGTTTCCTGGTACGGTTTCTTCATCTTTAAACCTATTTCGTTTATCAACTCCATTTTCCTTTGCGTCCATACTTTCTCTTTTGTGTATCCTAACTAAAACTTTCATCAACTATAGAGAGGATCATGCATAGTTGTTTGCAGAGGTTATCAATATAAAAATCATAATTCATCAACTAATGTTTACTGATATTCATTTTAGGTTATAGTTTATTTCACTTATTTTGAAAAAATACATTTTCAGACAACGTCAATCCCTATTTGATAAAATGCCTTAGATAAGTGCATTGAAATTGATTGTATTCTAAGGATTCTAAAGAGATTTTGATTTGTGGGTTTTGTTTATTTGCGGTTTTGTAATAATGTGTCGTCATAATAATTGCTTTATTTATGGTCTTTTGAAGCTCATTACAGATAAGAAACTCTATACACAGATAAAATGGAAGATTGGTGAAATAACTTTGTTGTCGTGTGTTTAGATGCAGAAGCAGAAGTTTGCACTTAGAAGATGCAAACAACAACAAGACTCGTGCTATGAGGAGATGCGTGACTAAATATCAGGTACATTTTCTTTTACTTTGCTTCACCGTCCTTAATTTACCTTTTTCGGTTCCTCTTTATCCTGCAAAGCTAGAGGATAAGATGCTTTTGTAAACAACTAAGGACTGAAGCAGTCTTACTGAATCTTTTAATTAGCATTTATCGAGAGGGAGTAGATCCCCTTTATTTGATCGATGGGTCACTACACATTTATTCTTTTCCCAGGGATGAATGATCTTTGCTTTCCATTGGTAATTCTAATCGAATATCAAGGTGATGCATTTGGGTACTTTGAAGTTTAATGCGTAGGGTGGTATGGATTTCTGAACTTATGCTCATTTTGGTTCATATTGAATAAAATTGCAATAATTTGTGTTGAACATGATATGTAAGAATTCTGTGTCACCTTGGCATGAGAGAATTTTCATACACCAAAAAAGTCGCATCACACATGATGTACTGGTATGTCTGTATCCATAGCTTATACACTTCCCTCTTATGTTCCTCAAATCTAGGTCGTGTGTTGTCGTTCATTCATGTATACGATCAGAAGATGAGGTATTAAGTTTTCTTTTATACTACATAAGCTTTAGGGAGAATGATTGCACGTATGGTTAAGTGTTATTAATGACCGCATCATAATAGATAATAGTATTGTCTTTAAAGAAGTAAACCCATTTGACCTAGCACATTTGTGCATCTTGAAACTCAGCGAGATTGAATTTTAGATTGCTTAAGAGTTGAAATTTCCCCCCGCCATTTTTGCAGCTGAGAGAAATTGCTTGCTTAAACTGATCCGTTTAAACATTGGCTATGCCGTTCTTATTTTCTCACTATCACTTATTTTCTTGACTAATGACTACTATGAATTTGCTAATATTTATGTTGTCGGTATGATGAATTCAATATATACATCAGTGAACCATGGTGGTAAAGTTGAAAGATAAGTTAAGAAGTGAGACTTCTAACTGAGACCATCTCAAGTCAGTGATCTTTTAAGAAGTGAAGTTTACGTATAGAAAGAGAAAGATATGTTCATAAGATAGTTTTTTGAGATGTTGATGGAGATTGAATTGAGATTTTTGACTAGGACAAGCTCAAGTTGCGGGACGGAGGTAATTAAAGATTTGAATCATGATAGCTTGTTTAGCAAATTCCTTAAATATTTTCTTTGATTTGGCCAGGCTTATGTTTAGTTGGCAGTCCTTAACATTCTATCTTTATATGTTTAAACACAAACTAGTCCTTCTACACGAGAAAATAAAACAAAATTACGGTGTAGGGATTTTGGTCCTTGATATAATCAAGACTGAGAGACTCAACAATGAAATTCCTTGTTCTGTAACAACCCCTGGACGCTATAGTGTCTAAAATTGTGTCTCTTACTTTGTCCGTTCTTCATTTTCAAATATGTATTTTGTGTTTTCTTATTATTCTGTTTTTTTTTTTTTTTTTTTTTTTTTGCAGGTGGTATCACTTGTGTTGGTTTTTAGTTGTCTTTTTTTCTCTTCGGTCGTCACCCCACCGCGCGCGGTAATCTAGTAGTTAGTAGCAAATAAAGTTGTTCCATGATACTAAGAAAAAAATCTCCGATACTAAAACTTGAGCATAACAATCCCTATAACCAAATTTAATTTATTTTTCAAATAAGAAAAGAATTACTGGTTTTAGAGTGGTTACACTAACCGTGTTCTTCACATTGGAAGATTCTCCAACTTCTTCAATAAGCATCTTCTTAAAAGCTCTGTGTGGATTTCCCAGCCTCTTAGAAAAACAATAGTGTTTTGGTGAAAAAGTCCACCAAAATTTTGTTTAAAACACATTTCAAATCTTATTTCAAAAGTTTCCAAATTGAAATTTTCCCGCCCAATTTTCAGCATAAAACAGAAAGAGAAAAAAGAATTGTCAAATCTGTAAATAATGAATTGACCGAGTAACTTTTCTCTCTCCCACGTTTTATGACAGCCATGGCGACACATCGCTGAGCTGTGTTCAGAGCGGTGAAGAGTGGTGAAGAGTGCGTCCAATGGCATTTCCGCTCAAAAAGTCCTCATGATATTATTCTTGGCGAGATTGGGGTATACCCAAACTAATTGGGGTATACCCAATAAGAAAAAATCTGGTCATTTTGAAGTAAAAGAGGTTACCCCTTAACCAAATATTTTCAAATTGGTAAAAATGCCCTTTTATAATTAACACTAAAAACCGATTAGGCTAATTAATTGAGTTTAGATAAAAATTTTGAAAATGAAAATTCAAGTAGATTAAACCTTTAATCCGTCTTGTGAGTTCGATTAAGATCAAAAATTTGGTTTTCAAAAATGTCAAAGGTCGGCAAGGTAGAGGTTTGAATAAGGTGCTTTTATATATGGCCGACATGGTCTTTGTTTGAATAAAATGCCGACCAATTTTAGCTTCCAAGCAAGGTATTTAAATGAAGAACATGCATGTCGACTTTATTTTTTTTTGACACATAGGAGATGGCTATTGAAAAAATATTAGTCGGCAAGGTCTACAAAAAAACCACCCGCCATCTATAAGTCGGCAAGGTATTTAAATGAAGAACATGCCGACTTTATTTTTTTTGACACACATGAGAGGGCTATTGAAAAATATTAGTCGGCAAGGTCTACAAAAAAAACCCGCCGGCTGTTGAGAAAAATACCCCGCCGGCGGTATAAGTCGGCAAGGTCTTCAAAAAATACCAACAACTGCTGAAAAATTTACAGCTTGTCGCCATGGATGTTATGAAAAAAGTCGGCAAGATATGCATGTTAGACTCTGCCGACCAAAAACACAGAAATCATAATTTTCGATTTCCAACCTAACATAACAATCAATCACACAACAAAATGATGGGTTTGAGTTTAAACATCATTTAGAGTCTTCTTTCATTTGTAGAGTCAACAATTTTTTGGAAAATCAAAGTTGAAGATTTTTATACGGCTTTGGTTGATGGAAGATGAAGATGAAGAAGAAGAAGGAAAGATTAAGAGTTGTTTAGTTTTTAATTCGCAGACTTAAGTTTCAGAAAGGAGTTCTCAAACTCCAGTTTTCTGGGTAGAGAACTTCCACGATTCGCTGACTGGGTTCACAACCGAGTTCGCTGACCGAGTTCACAACTCTTGTTCCTAGTTCTCTTGATCAACAAAGTTCGCAAACTTCGGTTCAAGGAAAAGGAATTTTACATATATGTTTTTCCACACAATGATTATATCCAACAATGGTTATATAATCTAAACTCTCATTTCAATTATTGAAACATTCTTAGAGGACGTTATTATACAGTTGTTATTCACAAACTATTTTTCTTCAAAGTAAGCAATTTTCAAAGTGATTGAAACATAATATGACTTTCGTCACTAGGTAAAGATGAACTTGGCCAAAGCAAAAGCTTACCAACACATATTTCGAGAAATAGATAGTCGAGATAAACTCGGCTCGAATTAACAAATGTATAATCAAAGTCTATATAGCAAAACGACTTTTGTCTCAAAGATAGGAGTTAGAGTAGATAGACTTTTGAGTGACAGATAAGTTCAGGTCTCCGCATAACTTTTAGTCGATGAAGTTCCACCAGTTCCTTGAGTAGTTCTTTGTCTTATATGATGATTGCCATGGAGTTCTTGAGCTCAATTACACTTTCTATCATAGTCTGAGACTTAGCGATAGTAGACTAGAAATCAAGACTTATAGTTTCGATCATTAACACTGACAAACATACTTGAGAGATAGCAATGCATGTGAGTTCGACCGAGCAATGCTCTAACAAATTACTCCTTTTTATTCATTGTTGAATTTTTTGACTCGAAATTCATTTTAGATGAAAACTATTCTCAATTGACTTCTCAGAGTGTCGATACACCCTTCCCTAACTCTTGTGATTTCATTGTAGAATTAAAAATCTTTTGTTGCTTCCAAAATAACCACAATAGGTTCAAATTTCTCCGGTAAACAAATTAAAATCTTCTCACAAATTCTTTACTTTTATTACTATTTCAACAAATCTAGAAGAAAACTCATTCAATTTTTCATTATCTTTCATTTTTAGATTTTCAAAATCTCTTTTATATGATTGAAGTTTCAACTCTTCCCTTCTTGTTTCCTCCATACTCTTGTTGGAGTAAATCCCAAGCTTATTTAACTTTACGTGAATGAATTAGTCTAGGAACAATAGTGTCTCCAACTCCTTGTTGAATGTACATGAATGCTTTAGCATTCTCTTTCTACGCTCCTTGAGAAAATTCTTTTCGGGTTGTGATAAGTTTGTTGTATCTTCAATTTCTTCATACCCATTTTGAACAATCTCCCATACTTCTTGAGACATGAAAAACATTTTCATTTTGATTGACCAAAAAACATAGTTTTCACCATGAAAAAGTGGTAGTGATGGTTGTTGTATGTATAGGTTTGAATTACTCGAACTTGCCATTGTTTAGCTTCAAAACCGAATCTTTGTTTCTTTGATTTTGGGAATATAACTTTTTTTTTTTTCTTTGAAATTTTTGGCTCACTAGGATCTGATTCACTTGATCTATGCTCTAATACTAATTGTTGGTAATTTGGGTGATTAAATATTGGTGTTTGGGACTTATTTTGCTAATGGAGAAGTGGGAACTGTTAGTTCTTCTCCGTCTCTGTTTTTCATTAACTCCTAATTCAATCTCTTCTACTTGGTCTATAAAAGACCTCACAAGGGGTGCGTCTACGATGTGGCCCCCTCTTTAAATGCTTACATGTCTTACAAAATAGAAAAAAAATTGAAAGACAATTTTATTACCTAACTGTTTATCTTTTTTCTTTTTATAACTTCTTATTTTTTTCTTCAAAAAGTAAAACTATTAAGGGGATTTGGAGGGGCAGGTTTTTTAGTTAAATAGGTGTCAAAAAATAAGAAAGGGCCACTACAAAAATGTATGTGGCTCGAACACAACGTAGCCATGGCGCCTCACAAGAGAATACGTGTGGATGTCTAACATCCACTCATTTAATCAAAACATAACTAAATATAATGCTTATACTTCAATTATACTAGTTCACTACTCAGTTGCAATCCGCTTGCAAACATATCCAATCCGTTTGCCAATAGTAAAACGTTACATTACTCAACAACCTCTAATCAATGCAAATTGATAGTCACTCATTCAAAATGAAAGAGTGACACTACCCACAAAATTTGCTCTACAAGATGTTATACTAACCATCTCAGGTTTCCATTCAAAATGTTTTTCTCTTAAAATGTATTTAGGAATTTTAGAATATTTCGTTGGAGATGCTCAGATGCTCTAGATAGATTAACAATGACCATTTTTTAGGCTGGTCCCATAATAATATGCGAGAGCAAGGATTTTGCAGGATAAATCTCTTCGTGTATTTTGGGAGGATACCGCGAAGTTCTCCAAGTCTCACTGATTTAGGGGCTAGCACCCACGTGATAAACAAGGGTCAGTGTTTTGGGTGTGGGTCCCACGACTCGAAGGATTTTCTGTATCCCTCTCGGTATATTTAACATTAATCGTCCTTTTAAGGATTAGATGGTAAGTTTTGGGTTTGCATCGTCCGAACAGAAAAGCATCCAGACACTTGTGTGACTAACTTTAGTGTCTGAATTTATATATCTCTTTTTATTACTAATTTCAGTATTTGCATATCTGCATCTCCTTCTTTTTCTCTTAGTTTTCATGGTTTCATTTTAGTGTTTGTTCAGTTTTATAAGGTGCACTGTGAGTGTTTGATGAAAAGTCTGTGTTGGTATCCTTTTTGATTAATTAGTTGTTTTCAGACTTCTCTTGGCTTTCGATTTACGAGAAGTTCTTCTCCATCTTGAGAAGCAGAAGCAATTCTCCTCCCAACAAAGAGAATGAGTTAATGGAGTTTTGATTTTTCTTACACATACCACGGCCTGGAGATCAGAGACATATACAATACAATAGATTGATTGATTTCCATTATGACTTCTTAGGAAAACAAATGGAAGAACGGGTTAATGGAATATCCAAATTAACTTCTTATATCTAGGTAATGTCTATTTCTTTGTCCCACCAAACACTTTTTTTTTTTCTAATTTTCTTTCCTTTTCATTACTCTCTATAAATTGAGTTTTCATTAATATATACAGTCAAATTTAGCATACCACAAGAACAGCCAATAAAATATGATCCCAATTGGTCTTCATTTAACAAAAACTAGTCAAGGAAGTAAAGATGCGCTCATTCCAATTGATCTTATTTTGAAAATTTAGGAAGTTTTTTGTTGCTTGATTACTGGAGTTTGCCTGCACTTTGTAACTGCGTACAGATGGATTTGGATACTAAGAAGAGTTGTTTTTTTGTTCTGCTTTTAGTTTTTTTCCTGTGCAATAAACCTCTTCATTCAATTGCAGCTGCTAACATCTCTGCAGGTGAAAGTTTAAGCGACTCTCAAACAATTACATCGAAAGATGGCAGCTTTATGATGGGTTTCTTCACACCAGGTAATTTTAAGTACTACATAGGTATCTGGTATAACTATGGCATGGTCTCCGAGAGAACAGTAGTTTGGGTTGCTAATAGAGATAAACCCCTCATTTATGGAGCATCTTCAGAACTGAAACTTAATTATGACGGGGAACTAGTTCTCTCCGATCCCTCCGGATCCGCAATTTGGTCAACTAATTCAGCTTTAAATACTTCTATTACACCTGAAGCATATTTAGGTGATGATGGAAATCTTGTTATAAGAAATAAGTATTATCCATCTGTTGTGTATTGGCAGAGTTTTGATTATCCAACTGATACTTGGTTACCTGGTGGCAAAATTGGGATCAATAAGATAAATAATGAAACTAAGTTACTTACGTCATGGAAAAATCAAGAAGATCCAGCTACTGGAATTTTCAGTCTAGAATTAGACCCAACTGGAATCAGTCAGTATCTTATAAAATGGAACAAGTCCAAAGTGTACTGGGAAAGTGGGGAATGGAATAAACAAGCAAAATCTTTTACTTTAGTTCCTGAGATGAGATCATTTTATATTTTCAATTTCAGTTACATTTCAAATGAAGATGAGAGTTACTTTACTTATAAAAGTTCAATTCCTTCAAAATTTGTAATGGATGCTTCTGGCCAAATCAAGCAGTTTATATGGTCTAATACAACGGGAAAGTGGAATTTGTTTTTGTCTCAACCGAAACAATTTTGTGATGTTTATGGTATCTGTGGACCTTTTGGCAACTGTAACCAGGATACTCAGAAGTGTGAGTGCTTGCCTGGTTTCTTTGGACTTCCTTGGTATTTTCAAGATTCAACTGGTGGGTGTTTTAGGAATATACCTCTGGAATGTGGGAGTAAAGATGGTTTCCCTACGAATTTTAACCTCAAATTTGCCAGACAATCCCCAGTCTCCACAAGCCAACAGTGCGGAAGAATGCAAATCAGTTTGCCAAAGTAGATGTTCTTGCAATGCTTATGTCTACGAGAACACTGGGTGTCAATTATGGCAGGGAGGTATGTTGAATATCAAACAACAATCAGATGGCAGAGCAGGGAATCTCTATCTCAGAACTGCAGGTCCCACTGAAGGTAAGTGATACTCCCTCCGTCCCACTAATAAGTGACCTAGTTACTTTTAGATTTTGTCTCACCATTAAGTGACCTATCTCACTAAACAAGGAGATATTCCTAAAATTATCCTTTTAATTGATTATAAGAAATATAAGAAATATGCATAATTTGATAGTCATGTTTATATTCGTTATGAGGTGTTTTAAAATGCTTTTCAATGGTACGAAGTTTGCGAACGTCCGTGGTGTAGTTTGAGAGATAAATCATTTCAAAATTTCACTATTTATTATCCATAAGGGTATAAATGTAAAAAGTGCTTAAAAATACTTTTCCCTTACTTGCCTTAAAAATAGTGCAAACTTGAACAGAATCACTTAATAGTGGGACGGAGGGAGTATGTTCTAAGAATAACCCATTTCAGGGCATCTAAGACTTGCAATTTTATGGAACACGTGCATAACCACATAACTGGCTGTAACTAATTAGAACATCTTAACCTTACTAAGGTAAATGCAATAGTATGACTCTGTGCTTAATTCTTTAAAATATTCAGTCAGAAATAGAAAGGCGATAATTTGGAAGATCCTGATACCTGTAATAGTCTCTATGGTGGCAACTATCATGGGCGTATTAGGTTGCATTTTTCTGTACAAGAGGAATAAGGCTAATGGAAAAGGTAAATACCTTCTCCTTTATTTTGTCTGGGGATGCATCTTATCATGGACTAATGAAAGGAGAAAATTTTGGTAATTGTCACTTTGCCTTCTTCTTCATGAATACCCAGGAAGAATAACAGGACTCCAAGGGGTGTTGACTGATTTGTTGAAAACCAAGGCTACCTACCATGACACCCCAAATACAAAAAGTGAAGGAGAAACACAGGAATTACAAATTTTTGACGTTGCTTGTTTAGCCATTGCTACAAACAACTTCTGCTTGAAAAATAAATTGGGAGCAGGAGGGTTTGGGCCAGTTTATAAGGTATGTTTTCATATATTTGATTGTGTTAATAAATAAGATGAGCTTGTTTCAGATTGGTATTCACTATAATCCCTTCATGTTCATTGGAGGATGGTTTATAGGGTAAATTACAAAACGGCCAGGAAATAGCAGTGAAAAGACTTTCGAAAAGCTCTGGACAGGGTATTGAAGAGTTCAAGAATGAGGTTGTATTGATTTCCAAACTTCAACACCGTAACCTTGTGAAGCTGCTTGGTTGCTGCGTCGAAGGTGAAGAGAACATGTTAATTTATGAGTACATGCCCAACAAAAGCCTGGATGCTTTTCTGTTCGGTTTGTTTCTTTTCTTATATCCTTTCATCTTTGAATATAACACAAAGGATCCTTCTTGAAGGCTGGCCTTACATGTTACACATTTTGAAACTTGCTGTTGCATTAGTTCCAACTTTCATCATGAGTTTCCCACCACAGCTAATTCAAGGTTGTCTGCACTGGTGGCAGATCCAAGGAAAAAGGCACGACTAAATTGGGATAAACGGTTCGATATTATTGGAGGGATTGCCCGTGGCCTTCTTTACCTTCACCGCGATTCTCGATTAAGAGTTATTCATAGAGATCTCAAAGTCAGTAATGTTCTGTTAGATGTGAACATGATCCCAAAAATCTCAGACTTTGGAATGGCACGGATATTTGGTGGCAACCAAACCACGCGTAATACTAGCCGGGTGGTTGGTACAATGTGAGCACCATGTTTCCCTAATCATCATCTTAAATTTCTGTCAACTGATCTAGCTATCTACTATATAACTTGTCTTTGCAAACAATTGAAGTGGTTATATGTCTCCGGAGTATATGATGGGAGGGACAATTTCGGAGAAGTCTGACGTCTTTAGTTTCGGAGTGTTACTACTGGAAGTTGTAAGCGGCAAAAGAAATAACAGCTTTTACAATCCTGAACAACCTTTGAACCTTCTACTCCATGTTAGTAATGAATATCTATGAATTCCTCTTTATTTTTTGATGTTAATGTGATATGAACTTATATATTTTGGAATCTTTATTTCAGGCTTGGAGGCTTTGGAATCAAGGCAAATGGCGAGAGATTGTCGATGAGGATTTGGGTGATTCGTATTCTCCATTTGAAGCGATGAAATGCGTACATATTGGGTTGTTATGTGGTCAGAATAGAGCAAAAGATAGGCCAACAATGGCTGAAGTGGATTTCATGCTTAACTATGAAACTGATCGCCCATCTCCCAAAGAACCTCCATATACTTTCCCAGCATTGTCAGATAAGCCAGATGGTATTCCGCCAATTCAGTGCTCAAATAACAATGTTACCTTGACCACGGTTGCAGGTCGATAGCAGGGTATTTGAAAAGCTGAGAGTTATATCAATTGTTCACCATTGGAGTATGTTTACAATATGTACCTTATTAATGTTTTCATTCCGTCAGCTGAACTTACAAATGCAAAAAGACAGCTGACTTCCTGTCTATCTATTTCAACAATGCTGCTCGTTTCAGATGAATTAACTCTTAATTTGTAACATGAAAGAGTGGGCATTGGATCAAAATTGTATCGTTGTATTAGCAAACTTAACTGATTTCTTTGTTCAAGCATTTACTTGGGTTTCATTTTGCTTCAGTTTTGCTTGTTTAGCAAACTTATGATGGCTATGAGGTCTTAACAATCATGGATTGAAGGAAAATTACTTATGTTGCTGCCCCATTTTCACGCCCCCAGGTAGTGTAGATGCCCCAAATATTTACATTACATTTTTGGTGAGTTGCTCTGTAAAAAGTCAAATGTCTCGTTTTCTACTCTAAAATAGAATGACTTATGAATGGGATGATATTATGACTTCTCCTCTCAACCAAGAATAAGAATGACCGTATAGGCTGTCAGGTAGTTTGAATCTGCTTTCAATTAGGCATTTAGGCTACTAATGAATCCTTTTCGAGGATTTTTTCATTAAAATTTCTTTTCGCATTCCATCTTAGGATCCTTCTTCTTAGGCTTACTCTAATCGTGGCCCAAGATTCAAGCTTTTTCTTGGATCCACATCAGCAAAAATCAGCGCCCAGCTTCTGCTGTAACCCAAGATCCTGCATCCGCACGCCATTTGAAAAGGCGCAGCATGCCATTAGAAATGGCATTTCATTGGAATAAGCGTATACACCATTAGGAATGGCGTATTGACTGTGTTGACCGGTCAACACGCCATTTGAAATGGCGTGTCAGGGTTTATACATAGTAACACGCGCATCAACTTCTCTTCTTCTCTTTTCTTCTCTTTTCTCCTGTTCCTCAAAAAAAAAAAAAAAAAAACCCCTATTTGGAAGGGATGGATTGGTGATGATTTAGTTGGTTTTGGAGGATATTCTCATAACGGTTCGTTCTAGTTGCCGTGGGAAGCTTTTGGTGGTATTTTTCTTGATTTTCATCAACAAATCAAGACTAGGTAAGAAATTTAAGATTTGATTGATTTTTTGATTTTGTGTTTTTGATTTTAATCATAATCGTGGAATTAATGATCCTATTGAATTGATTATGTTGTCATGGAGCAAAGAGTACCATGTTTGAATTGATTTGATAATTTGGGCTTTGAAATTAGGGTTTTGGATATTTGGGTTATTTTGTGTGAAACACAAATTGTTTGATTGATTCATTCTTTAGTGATTGTAGTTGAATTTGTTAATTGTGTTTTTAAGTTAATTGTGGTTTTTGGTAGGCTTCATGAATTTGTTATTTGTAATTTGATGACATTTTTTTTTTTTGAGCATTTGGCCATGAGTTTGAGGATTAAGTCTATTTAAGTTATGTGTAGATGATTACATGGGTGAATATGATGTTGTTAATATGAATATGTTTGATGTTTTTATATGAGCATTGTTCATACCTTAAGGTAATGTGAATTGGATTGTGCATAGATTAATATATGTGGATGTTTGTTTGTTATTTAAATGTTGATTCTGCTTATTGTTTGCTTTATTAGATTATGGAGCATATCGATTTGTTTAGGTTTGAGAAGTTATCCGAAATAACTCAAAATAGCGGACATTTACAACATAAATGTGAGGACTTGAGAGAGAGAAAGTTTAAATTTAGGGGTAGTTGGACCATGGTAAATGGTTTTTACAAGATAGTGGTTAATGACAACCCTCGTGCACTGCTCTTTCTTCATATGTGTGGCTTTTCTTCCGTAATTCAATTTACACTACAAGAAAACTGGACTTTAGCGACTATCACGATTCCGTTGGTACAGGATCAGTTTTTAGTGGATGGAGATTTACAAACCATCATGGCAACGGATATGTTTGTGGTTGAAGGCTTATTTGCTAAAGATGTGTACCCACTTTATCGCCGAATGTATGTCTATCGACAACAATCAGCGACTCAAGTCATAGTTAGCGAAATTTTCTTGTAACTATGGACTACATTTGTTGGTAGAGTACCAAAAGTGTTGTTCTTTGAAATAGTTAACCCACAAAATAATTGACTTTCAAGAGTTATATATTGTTGGTAAAGGTAGTCAATTATAAAATAGTTAGCAGCTAAAGGATTTGACCTTGAGTTTTAGTTGTTGAACGCGTCGGTTCGGGATTGTACCACTACATAATTCAACGCAGTAACGCTTTTTTTCCACTCGAATTTTAGTTGCTCAAGAATTTAAGCTTCTGCCATGTAGTATGGATAAGAATTTCAGCCTCTCATTTTTCGGTTGGTGAAGGGTGTTACCACCCCATTCAAGATGGTAATGGTCTCTAACTGCTGTTTGTTCGGTTGGCGCAAGAGTGTAACCACCTCTTTCTAGCTAGTCAAGGTCTCTAACCACCGTATCTTCACCGGGTTCAAGGGTGTAACCACCCCTCCTTGGTCTGGACAAGGTGTCTCACGCACTCATATTATGGCTTGTTTGGGGTATTTTGTTGGTCGAGGGTTCCACCGATTGTAAATTCATTGATAAAGGATTTAAGCCTTTGCTTTTAGTTTGCATTAAAGGCTCAAACGACAAGCACTCCCGCCCCGGCTCACTAGTGTTGTCGCCAAAGCCTCATCACAATACAAATATTTTTCAAAGACAAGAATTATAATTATAAATCATAAAAAAGATATTAAAATCATAAAAAGATAACATTGCTAATAGTTATATCATTAATTAGTATTCAAAATATTTCTAAAAGATGATTGTTTTTCATCCCAACATTGTCCCGGAGACGGACATTTACATCCCAAGTAGGATCGGTAGACTTCTTATACTTATGGGTCACGTCAAACATCGTGATTGGATCTGGGTTCTCCATAACCATATCATAGGATAAGAAACACTAAACACATAATCCGAACTATAAGAAAATAGACATAAATAAAAAAGGGAACGCAGATATGAAGATGATAAGTTTACCTGTTATGCATTGATCGGAAAAACTTGTCGTCATTAGAATGCTTCGTAACTTGACTCTTTCTCGCCGTGCTTGCTTGATCGGATTTAGTCTTTATGAAATGATGAAATCTTAACCAGAGATGATATTTACCTTAAACTCCTCCATTTTGAACACATTGCACATAGATGTCCAGTCCTCCATGTTAGTATGAGTTCTTGGGCGGGTTCGCCAGTTGCCTTGTCATAATCATTGCCACGTGCCAACATGTAGTGTACACTCAAGCCGATCTGTATCCATTGTATGAAATCCTCATTTTATTCCTTAACAATTGTTCTGTTAAGGCATCATCAAGCACAAGTTTGAAGTGATCCTACAAAATTAAGGAAATTTATTGTTATGATATCAAATCAACACTATGAAAACAGAGAAGAAGAAAGACACAAAATAACGTATGGTGCTTTATTACCATCACAAGCTGAACCACCTCTCGAAAAAATGTGCTATAAGGAGGGGGTTCTCCCCACCGCCTTACCCATATACCAATAGCCAAGCTAAACCGACAAATACGCAAACCCACAAACCGCTTATTGGGATTAACAAAAATTACAAAGTTTACTACCGCCTTATGTCATGTACAACTTCCTTGTTTCGCATAACACTTGAAGCATTGTCCCTTCCCCAGTATTAAGGAAGGTCTCACACTATTCTCGCACTTGAGGTGCGTTTGGAGCTACCCCCATCGGTTTGTTGGAAGAGGTAACGGTGTAGTAGCAATTCCAAGTCTTCTTTGGGAGTATCTAATTGGAGTACCGCCATATGCTTGCTCTCCTTGGAAGATCTATTCCATGCACATCTGTTTTTCTCCCTTGCGAATTAATTCCACTTGATTATGCAATTAACCACTTACATAATTTAGCAAATCAACATGAAGTAACCGAGAAAATGTGAAATAAATGTATATTCAATTACCGTATGTTGGCCTAGAACTTTGTGACAACCCCCTAGCTCTTCCTAATGTAAACACTATAGAAAAAACAAAACGAACAAGTGACTACAAAATAAACAAGAACAAGAATGATCAAACAAGTAACTCATGTTTTACCAAAATAAAAACGCACTTAACCACATCGGATGAATTTTAAAGACAAAATCAAGCACATCCGAACGAAAAAAGAAAAACAATACTAACTTTATGAAATGGATCTCGAAGCATATGATAAATTTAAAATCATATGATAAAGAAAATCAAGCAAAAATACAGATTGGACACATATAAGGAATTTACCCAGCTTAAGAATAATACTAAGATATGCAAAATCATCTCACAATTCAGATTATTTCGAGCCTAAACACACACGTAAGGAGATGGAAGATCAAATATGTAAAATTAATCGAATGTATTGAGTTAATCTCTAATCTAGTATCCGGGTGTTTAATATAGGATAAATATCTAGCGGAACCCGACCTTCGGGATAGGTGAATTTATTATCTATGCTTTCCCTAGAGATTTGTTTTTATGACATGGGTACACCATGTCAATTAATCTAGTTGGCACCACGAAGAGGTCTTATTTAGCACTAGCTATGGTAAACAACATGATAGTTTAATAACCAATCTTGGAAACACTCATAGATCGTAGACACACTACCAGCTTAGCCAAAGTACCAAAAGGCTAGAGAGAAGATAGTCGATGACAAAATAAAAAGAACACAAGAAAGAAACAAAGATAGAAAGAAGGAAAGAAAAAACAAGAGATCCGTATTATCTATCCAATAGGCGTATACATCTTACGTAATAGTGCGAACCTGTCTTAAGTTATCTCGCATAATATTAAGTGTTTTACACCATACTACTCATATATTAACACAAATCCTAAAACATACATACAAGCACAAATCGAGAGCTTACCCCAAGCTGTTGTGCTTTAGAACCCACAAAATCAAATTCATCATGCTTCTCTACTTTTGACTACATCAAAACGATGACTACATCCAACCCCTAGATGATATGTTCCCAACAAGCAAAAGACTTGTGTAATGCATACTTGAGCGAGAATTGTAAAATCATCAATTTGAAAATAAATCATTAAGACATATAAGATCTTTACAAAAACCAAGACCTTATACTGGGAAACTCCTCCTCGCAAAACATGAAAGGCAGAAAATAAATACAAGCAATTATCCTGATACACACCAATTGCAAATACAAAATAAATGACACCACCAACAACATGAAAGGCCAATTTGAAGCTTGACCCATTCTTAGAAAGGAATCACCAACCAACCAAACCAAAATTACCAAAAGTAATCTTAATTTCAAATTAAAATTTAGAACCACGTATATTTGTGAACTTCCCAAGGAAAAACCACAAAACAAACTATGCAATAAAAGAAAAATCAACAACATCCTTAAATAAGATATATACATTTTAAAACAATGTAATCATCAAAATGAGTACTTGATATGCCTAAAAATAAACTCAAAATGATAAAAATGAATTGATAGATTGAAGCGAGGAGATTAGGGAGATAAGAGACATGTTCTGAGATAAGGAATTGATACATTTTCCGAAAAGCAAGCCGGATATACTACAAACTTAACCAAATTTAGCAAAGGCAAGCAAATAAATAAAGCCGTAAAATGAAGCAACTTGGCTTTTTATAGGTATCCAATTAAGCATAATAAAACACTTTATTTAGTTAGTCGATAAGGAAACAAAATCATTTGTCCACAAACTTCCACATAAAACATACAAGTAAACCTAGAATAAAAAATCTCCTAAACACAAAACATAAACCGAAAATAAGAGAAACCCAATCTTCATCTCATGTTTAAATAATACCAAAACAAAGAAATAAATCCTAGAAAATTGACAGAGCTTATATTAAGAAAACTAAAATATAGAGCAAGATAAACTCATAGATCTTGCTTAGCATACACACAACATAGAGCAGTGACAACATCTTGACCGTTAGATGCCATTTCGTATCTTTGTCACCTGAAAATCAACAAAATCTGTAATCAAAATCTTTTGAAATTGCTTATCAAAACATAAATCAAGCTCAAAAATCACAAAATCTAAGAGTTCGTACACAAAATCTAAGCTTTATGACTTCACCTTATCACCAGCCAACCCATAAACCAAATTGCAACTTCACAACAATCCATTCCTCAAAGAAATCTATACTTCTCTTCTTCTCGATTCGTATATAACCTTTACAATAATCTTCAAAAACAAAACCCACAACAGAGAACACTTATTATTACTAATAACACAATCGAATCAATAAGCCAGGGTTTTAAGAAAACAAGACCTAAGTTGAAAGATTGACTCCACCAAGAAAAACGAAGAAGACCCTAACTAGAGGCTATCCTTCAAAAAAACCTAATAAATCACAGAGAAAAACAAAATTAGAACTATGACATAAAAATAACTCATAATCGATCAAAAAAAAACTATCAAATAAATCTAAGTTCCGAGATTCACTTAGCCAAGTTAAGAATAAATATATGTAAAAGTTGAAAATCATCGTTTCTTCTACTTGATCATATCTCGGTTTCGATTTATGCCCAAAATAGCGAGGAAGATGTAAAATAAACGAAGAACGGATGTGAGTTAGGGTTCTTCTTACAGAGAAAATTGAGAGGGTGGGAGGCGAAAGAGAAAGAAAAGTGATAAGGTTAAGTGATTTCTCTCTCTTCTAACATTTTATAAGAAAACCCTAGATGATAGCTACTAGGTATCTCGAGTAACTAATCAGAGAGATATAGGGACGGGATTTCATGTTTGTGTGTTTCACACACGTACCTTAGCTTAGTTATTGTGTGATAGAGCTAGACGATTATTACCACTGTCACAATTTATGTTGGAAAATGACACTAAAACAGGTGAAGAAAAGAATTTTGTCTCTCGGATTCAAGGATTTAATAATAGATTCTTCATCTCCAACACGCATCTTTTCAGTCGGAATAGACATCTCTTCCAACAATGGTGTTTGTAGGGAAAATGATGTTTCTGTTCGGTTTTCTAACTCTCATTAGAAACCCTAAATCAGAAAAATTCCTACGAGACGCTGTATAGCGCCTACAAATTAAGGGTTTGTTGAAAATATCCAACAATTTAATTGGCCCATCAAGATTTGATGGTTAGCTTCTTGCCATGTGTCTAAAAACAAAATTTATTGAACGACTCTCATGGTTTTAGTAATAGGTGGAGCATTTTATGACTTTGAGATCAATGTATGATATCATTTTAAAGAGGCTCGAAGCTTCTGAAAATGAGAATGAACTGAAGATTACCTATTATGGAACTCACACTTGCAAGATTACCATATACGTACATACCCAATGTTCTCGTCCGGATGAGGATTGAGATGTCAAATATCAGATTGGATGGTTCCTGAGTGGATTTTGTAACCTATTATGGAACTTAGCTTGCAAGATTACATATACAGCCGAATGTTCTCGTCTGTGAGGTTTGAGATGTCAAATATCGATTGATGATCCTAAGTGGATTTTGCAACTATTATGGAACTTAGCTTAGAAGACTAACATATACTGACCCAATGTTCTCGTCCAATTGAGGAGTTGGACCTGAGCCTCCAGTTCAGATGAATTGAAAACAAAATATATCAGAATTGAACATCACAAGTTCAAAGATTACTCGAGTTAGATCTCAGTCTCTCTCGGATGAACCAAAACGAAATATATCGTAATTGAACATCACAGTTTAAAGATTAGTAGAGTTAGAACGGAATTCCTCTTTCTGGATGAATCAAGACGAAATATATCGAATTGAACATCCTGTGTTCAAAGATTACCGATTTGGACTCGAGTTTCCCATTCGATGAATCAAGATAAAATATAATAGAATTGAACGCCACAGTTCAAAGAATACTAAGACATGAGTTTCTCTTCCGGATGAATACTGAGACTTGAGTTTCTGATTCGGATGAACTGGAGACGAAATATATCATAATTGAACATCACAAGAACAAAGATTACCAGAGTTCGACTTGAGTTTTTTATTCGGATGAATTGGAGACGAAGTATATCAGAATTGAACATCACAAGTTCAAAGATTGCCAGAGTTCGACCCGAGTTTCGATCTTGGATGAACTCGAGACGAAATATATCAGAATTGAACATCACAAGTTCAAAGATTACCCGAGTTCGACCTGAGTTTCGATTAGGATGAATCGAGACGAAATATATCAATTGAACATCACAGTACAAAGATTACCAGAGTTAGACTGAGTTTCTATTCTTGATGAACTGAGACGAAATATATCGTAATTGAACATCACAGTACAAATATTACCAGTTAGACCCGAGTTTCGATTCGGATGAACTGAGACGAAACCTCCGGCCGTGAGTGGACTACTATAAGTCGAAACTTGGTAAGAAACGATGAATCCTTCCATTTATGGTAAGATTCTTTCTAATATTCCACGAAAATTTAAACAAACCCTATTCCGGCATATTGTATGCATACCTCGGCTCCAGATCGAAACCTGGCCGTGAGTGGACTACTATAAGTCGGAAACTTGCAAGAACGATGAATCATCCATTTACAGTAAGATTCCTTCTAATATTCCCAAACTTAAACAAACCCTATTCGGCATATTGTATGCATACCCCCGGATCCAAGATCGAAACTCGGCCGTGAGTGGACTACTATAAGCCCAAACTTGGTAAGAACGATGAATCCATCCATTTATTGTAAGATTCCTTCTAATATTCCCCAAACTTAAACAAACCCTATTCTCGGCATATTGTATGCATACCCCGGCTCCGAGATCGAAACTGGCCGTGAGTGGACTACTATAAGCCTGGAAACTTGGTAGAACGATGAATCCATCCATTTACAGTAAGATTCCTTCTAATATTCCACAAACTTAAACAAACCCTATTCTCGCATATTGTATGCATACCCTATTCGATGAACCGAATATGAAATTTATCGATTTGAAAATCACAGTTCAAAGATTACTAGAGTTGACCTTAGTTTCTCATTCGGTGAATCAAGATGAAATTTATCCGATTTGAACATCCCGGTTCAAAGATTACTACTGATTCGACTCCGAGTTTCTCATTCTGGATGAGCCAATATGAAATTTGTCGATTTGAACATCACGGGTTCAAAGATTACTAGAGTTCGACACGAGTTTCTCATTCCTGATGAACCGAATATGAAATTTATCGATTTGAACATCACCGGCTCAAAGATTACTAGAGTTCGACCCGAGTTTCTCATTCTGGGTGAATCAAGATGAAATTTATTAGATTTGGTGCAATAAATATTATGGAGAATGTGAAAATGACTGGACTACCCTTATCGGAAATAAGTAATGTAAATTTTACATACTTTGAAAATGACCACATTACCCTTTATTGGAAAAAGTGCAATAAATATTATGGAGACCGAAAATGACCGGACTACCCTTATAAAAAATAAGTAAAGTAAATATTACATAACATGTGAAAATGAACATATTACCCTTTATTAGAAGAAAATTGCAATAAATATTATTACCGATTGTGAAAATGACCATATTACCCTTGTTGGAAATAAGTGGAATAAATATTATGGAGTCTGTAAAAATGACCGGACTCACCCTTATCTAAATAGGTAGAGTAAATATTACGATCAGAAAATATGGTTATTACCCCAATCGAAATTATTGCAATAAATATTGTGCAAGACCGTGAAAATGACCGACTATCCTTTATCGGAAATAAGTAAAGTAAATATCTTATCTTATACTATAATAAAGAAAAGGGGGAGTTTTCAACGAGCATTCTTCCTTACATGGACCCCGAAATGACGCAAATGCCCTGCTATATAAAATTTAGTTTATGAGAAACATTGTGTCCTAGTGACGACATTTCTTCTATTCCAATCTAATCAGATCTTTATAGAATAAATTGAGTTCACATCCATTTTCGAGTTCTTTCAGATAATTACTTAAAATCTAATTTGAAACCTGATACTCAAAAATAAATCTCAAAGTGGCTTCGTTAATCATCAATGATTCAATTTTTTATTGATCACGGGCAACTATCTTTAAGATGATTTGTGATAATCCATTAGCTTCAATTTATATTTTTAATAAATTCAAGTGAGAGGCTTACATGATCTTCATATTTCAACCTATTTGAATAACTCTGGTTTTTTTTTGTAAAGAATAACTCTGTTGATGTTTAAGAAAGGTAATCTGAAAGGGAAAAAAATGAATTCAAAATCTCGATGGTTCTGGTGTTAGCAAAAAGTAAGTCTTACAGTCTGATTATCGAAACCTCTATCAATAGCAAACTAGAGAAGCAGATTTGGAACCATGAATAGTCAGATTGAATCACGCCCTAGCAAAAGGGAACCATGTTTTGTCTAAAAAAATATAAATGTTGAATCACGTCTAGCAAACTTCCAAGTCAAGATCTTACTGCTCTGGATCACCAGATGGGTTTTATTGACCTTCTTTGAGATTGGTTTTGACGCATGTGATGAGTGGACACGTGTCTGAGCTCCGCACACTATTTCACCGCACTAGAAAGTAAGCTAGAGCTTCATAAGAGCACTCATGGAGGTATTCCGTAGAATAGAGACGGGTGCATCGCACGTGCAAATTTGCTAGTTAATGATTATGAAAATGATCATATTACTCTTGTTGGAAATAAGTGGAATAAATATTATGGAGACCATGAAAATGACTTGGACTACCCTTATCTAAAATAAGTAAAGTAAATATTACCGATTGTGAAAATGACCATATTGTCCTTGTTGGAAATAAGTTGAATAAATATTATGAGACCGTGAAAATGACCGAATACCCTTACTGAAAAATTATTGCAATAAATATTGTGCAGACTGTGAAAATGACCAGACTACCCTTATCGAAAATAAGTAAAGTAAATATTACGGACTGTGAAAATGACCATATTTTCACAGTCTGTAATATTTACTCTACCTATTTCCGATAAGGGTAGTCTGGTCATTTTCACAGTCTCCATAATATTTATTCCACTTATTTCCAACAAGGGTAATATGGTCATTTTCATAGTCAGTAATATTTACTTTACTTATTTTCAATAAGGGTAGTTTTGTCATTTTACAGTCTCCATAATATTTATTGCACTTATTTCCAACAAGGGTAATATGGTCATTTTCACAATATGTAATATTTACTTTATTTATTTTCAATAAGGGTACTTAATTAATAAACTAATGTCTTGGTACAAGTGTCTGCCAAAAGATTGAATTGGTGGCTGCACATAGTGTCTTGAAGTATTTACCTTCTAGTGTACTTTGTAGTTGTCAAACTCTTGTGGTTGAAAGCTACTAACAACGCCAATAATTTGATGGTTGGTTGAGGTGTCTACCAACAGGTGGTTTCGGTGGGTAAGATAAGTGGCAAAAGATATGTACCTTTTAGGGTACGTTTTGGTTGCCCAAACATCATGGTTGGAGGCTAATAACAACCAATACGATATTTCGGTTGTTGAGTTGTTCATACTAAAGCCTTCCACCCACTATCGTTGTTGAGAAACTAGTGGTTAGACATTTCCGCCCACCATAGTTGGTTTCAGTTACAAACAATTGTTGCTGAAGAATTCCACCAACTGTAGTTGGTAAGAAATTAGTCGCTAAAGCCAAGTTTTCTTGTAGTGTTAATTTTAAGTATGCGGATAATGGATTAGTTGAAGCTTTACTTGAGAGGTGGTGGAAGAAGACTAGAACCTTTCATTTCCATGAGTTTGAGATAGGTTTGACCCCTCTAGATTTCTTTCGGTTGACTGGTATTCCAATCGGAGGAGGTAAGCCAATCCCAGAATTACCTAACGAAACCCTCACGTCACAAGAAATTGAAGCTACGGATGATAAGTATTTCCGTGGTGTGTTAGATCATTTGGGAGTTAGAAAAAATCAGAACAAGAAAAGTGGAGATTATGAGTCAAATGCACTTACCATCCGTCTTTCTCACTTGGCTAATTACATTTTAAGTAGGAAACCTCCAGCTGACAACAACGATATTGCCGATGATTTGACTAGAATGTTCTTGCTTTGGTGTATTGGGTCTTTTTTTTTTGCCAACTGTAGCGGTACAGTAGATAAACGATGGTGTTTAGTGTTGGATAATTTGGAAGAGGTAGGTTTTTATGATTGGAGTTCCAACTTTGGGTAATTTGTATAAACATATGGATGAATGGAGTTTGTGCGTAAGATCAGATATGGGTGGGATGTGGATGATCTTAGAATTCTGGTATTATTTTTATTTCCATAATTGTTAGCTTGTTCTAAAAGAGAACTTAAGAGATGATGAACTTGATGTACACCATGCTATTTGTTTATTTGATGACACGAACCTTAAGGGCCGGGGACAGGTAGATCTTCACAAACATTCTATGTCTGATTCACGCGCTCAGATAGACATGAGGATGGGAGATGCGGTTATTTGGGACCCCTGGTTCGGGAATAGCTCACACCAACAAACTGAACATTTTCAAAGAGCACTTGAGATGTCTAAGAGGAGATTTATTTTCAAGGATGTTTAGGACGGAACAAGAGTTACTTCTTATTTGGCGGAGAGATGTATGAGGCAGGTTGTAGGAGCAATAGTTATCCCTTGTAATCCCCCTAGTTTGGATATGGTATCTGATCAGACGGAGTTTGTGATTGGTGAGCACTTTTATTATGTCCCCGAAGATTTTTATTCCCAGTTCTGGAGAAGTCACACGTGATGATCTCGGAGTGGGGCACATTGGTGTACCCCGGAGTTTGATTCCCCAATACCCACCCCCTACCATGGCTTCCCTACCATACACATACCACCAAGCCGGTCCGTCCATGACATAACTACCAAACGTACAATGGGATGTGCCATTCTATAAAGAATCATTTGAAGATCTAGTTCCAGTCAGGAGGCAACCAAACCCATACAATTTTGATAATATGAATGTCTCAAAGGTTAGTCCATTTATATTTCATTATAATTTTTATTTGAATATTATACATTGTTAGATTAGTATGTGAACAAAGTTAATCTTTATTTTTTAGGAAGAGATATCCCAGTTTGCGGCGGACACTTACTGGTGCCTCCTATCCACTAGATAGACAGTGTTCGATGAGTCTCGCGTCGAGCGCTGTATAACACCCCCAGCGCACATCATAGTTCTGAAACATCTGATGGCATCTTCACTTCAAGTCAGGAAGAACAAACCTTTGCTAGCACGTATAATGCAGGTGTATCATTGGAGGAAACCCAACACCGTCGTAAGCGTCAGATAGGAGAGCCCTCTACATCGAATGCGTGTTATGTCCCTTATGATCTTGAAAGTAACGTTCATGTTCAGCCCCACATGCCAATGGCGCATGGCTCGCCAATTAATAGTGATTTACCAAACTCTAGTGAATTTTTAGGCCTGAGCTTAGGTGGGAGTTGGCAGGGTAGTGTTCATGGTAGTGGGAGAGGGGAAGACAGTGTTGATATGGAAGTTGTGCCAAATACTCAGTTTTTTCCCGATGTCTAGTAAAACTAGTTAAAATGGTGTTGATTAGATACGGTTTAGTACATGTTTGTTAGTGTGTTCTTGTTCATATCTACTTGATTTCTCTTAATCTTAGTTGCACATCGTCTTATACATATTATGTTTTCTACATCTCGATTAAATTTAAGTGTCTTTTATAGTATATTTTTGAAATATTACACGGTTTAATTGGTATGCTATGGCGTGATTGATAAAAATTAAAATGTTCATTTTATTTTAGTTGTAAAATGGAGTCGGGCGATCGTTAGATATATGCGACAGACGGAGAGAGTTGGCATACCCCCAACCGTCAAGATACCCCCAAAGGTACATACAATGATAGTCATGGAGATTACGCAATCATGTATCGTGAGTGTTGCAGGAGGCACATGATTTGCACCAACCAGAACCAATGATGGTTTTGAATACAAGAACCATAAAATGATGTCGTGTTGAAGCAGATGCTAGGATGATGCATGAATACTTCAACCCTGGTTGCAGATTTGGACCTAAGCGTTTTAAGGGCCGTCACGGTTTGCCCCGCAAACTTTTTCTTAGATTGTTGCCTAAAATTTGCGCCCGAGATAATGATATTCTACATCAAAGGGATGCTTGTAACATCCCGGGTCACTCCCCTCATATGAAAATGCTCGTCGTCATGAAACACCTAGCGAAGGGGGTAGCTGCAGATAGCCTTGACGATTACACGAGTATGGCTGCGTCTACAATATACACGTATGTTAAAAAGTTTATGGATGCATTACTTTGGGTATTTAACGACCGTTACATGAGGCGCCCAACAACCGAAGATACTAATAGGCTATTAGTTGATAACGAAGCTCGTGCATTTCCTGGAATGCTTGGAAGCCTCGATTGTACCCATTGGGAGTGGAGGCGTTGTCCTGCCGATGAAGCAAGCCGACACGTTGTACATCATAAGAAACCAAGTCTTGTTTTACAGATGCATCATACGGCTGTGGTTCTCGAACTGCACTTTGGTGAGGCCGGGTCTAAGAACGACTTAAACGTTTTGGCGCAATCGGGTTTGTTTGATAGAGAGATGAGAGCGGTGGCCCCTCCTTGTAATTTTTGCATCAACGGTCACGATTACAAACATGGATACTATTTGGTCGAAGGGATCTATAATGAAATGCCGGGGGTGGTTCATGGTTATAAGAGACGCCGGTAATGCCGGTGATCCATAAGAAATTTAATGAATACCACTCCGCGAAGAGGAAGGATGTGGAGCTTGCTTTTGGTGGTCTAAAGTCCAAATGGGTATAATTAGGAATCCTTGTCGCATTCTTGGTTTCCTCGTGACTTAAACACAATTATGAGAGCTTGTTTAATAATACATAACATGTATATGGAGTATGAATATCGTGATACGGTATGGGCGAGCTATGATGAACGAGAAGAAACACCCCCGATACAAGGTAATGTCAGCGAAGCGCGTGCTTATTATAAAAGCCATGCCCGGTGGAGATACTTACAAGAAGATATTGCCGAGCACATTTGGCAAGATCACATCCAAGGTTTGGGGGACTGAGAGTCGTCCCCGTGGAGGTGTAGGATGCCCTCCCCATTTCCGATGAGGGTACTACCGATGTGGATAAGGATGCAAATGTTTATCCAATCGATGATGATAACTTTTATGAGAACGGAGAATAGAAATACTCTTGTGTTTAATCTCCTAATACTCCTAATACTTTTTCTGTACATTTGCTTTATTTCCTAAGATATTCAATCCTTACTTATGTTTTATTTCCTAAGACTTGTTATGCATTTTAATTTTATTACTTATAACATTATGAGTTGTTAAATTTAGATTTATGTTAAACTTTAAAAACCAACTTCAATTCATTTTGGATTGCATTAAAACATTTATTATAACTTAGTCTTAGACGTTCACTAGTCTATTATGTTACACCAATCCCACCGGCTCGAATTCCCTATTCTAATTTTATGATACAGCCTATGGACAACTAGTGAACAATGAATGACATAAATCTATTTGAAAGAGTAATTTACCTATTTACAAATGTCCCTTTATTGATGCCAGGGTTGTAACTATTTATAAACGGCCATCGTTGTTCAATAGCGTCCCTTTTGCATTGGTGAGTGACACTATAAAACGTCAGTAAGGTTACCCTTCAATATCATATCCACAAAGTTTTTTACACATCTTGCAAAGACCATCATCGACCTTCATATTAAAGTTCATCCAAATAACCCGGTCCACTTTAACATAACTTGTGAGACAAAGTTGTACATAATTTGAATCATATAAACCATGCGTTTTAGTAGTGCAGAAGATTTAGGAGTCGTTTGAGCATGGGTTGTAGTAACAAGTCAAGGTGTACCACAAGGGGTAGAAGATGATCAAAATGTATTCTGGAACCGGGTTTTGCGGAACTTTGAAGATCTTACCGGAAATGATAACGGCAGAACAAAAGCCTCAGTTAAAAAAGATTTGCTTTGATAACCGCGGATGTTGATGCTTTTGTTATATGTGTGCTTTATGTAAACATAACCCATCCTACACTTTCGTACGAAGCTCGGGTTAGGAAACATGTCCTTTCATAAATACCCAGTGTTTTCACTTAAATTATAAATACGAATGCCAAATAATTTTTGTTTTTTGTTTTTATTAACATTTACAGAAAACCGGAGCCAAGATCGATTTTCACGCCGATTCAAAGAGGCCTTTCAAGTATGATGCTCTTTACGAGCTCCTTAAGGACGTTATTCCGGCATACAATGTCGAATGATTAAATACTTGTAATGGAATGTTTATCTTAAAATCGTGAGGGTGTTTTCATTAAAATTAAAAGTTTAAGGAGCATCTGAGGTACAACTAATTAAGTACTTAAACTAGATCATATAAAACCAAATTACATAGTGCCACACTTAGATTAATAAAAACAGATAAAAGCAACCAAATGTTCGACATTTATGTAAAACAACGACTTGACCCCTGACGAACCATAATTTCATTCTTCAGTCCCACAAAATACTCCCTTTGGCTTTCGTCGGATATTTTTTCCAAATCAATATTCATAATCTTCATGTCAGTTTCACGCTGGCTGTTCATTGCTAGCAACGCATTGTTGGCCGCTAAATTTCTAATAGATGGACCACCGTCATCGGTGCGGAGAAAATTCATCCTTTCTTCAGCTTGTTGTTGACAACCTTTGTTCTTCACATTGTAACCTTTGTTCATCCATTTGTTTAAAATATTCTAAAGTTTGACTCACTCTTTCAGTAGTTCTTCTCTCTTCTAGTCTATTTCGTTTTTCCTTTTCCCTCCCAGGACCCCGACGCTTACCCTCATTTGGATAAAATGTGTTTCTTCGACGGTAGTCTGATGACTCTCTTGGTGTATTTTGTGAATCCGGAATCGTTTCTTCATCATCTTCCATCCCGCTCATATTCCCGGGGAAAGTGCATCTTAAGAATTTCAAAAACCTTTTGATGTCTCCGGGCGTTTGGTTTTCCGCATCCTCCTCGTATAACACTTCGTCATCCGATCGCATTCAAATTTATAAATTGGTATTAGTGGTAAGTCGACCAAAATAATTATATATGAAATAATAAATATTATGAAACTCAAATTTGTTTCTGGGTTGCCACCACTTGGGTTAGCCTTGAACACACTTCTAACATGACCAACAAACCTTTTAACCTCTTTTTTCAAAGTGCATACTCTTGTCTGGAGGGACTTGGTACTTCTATTCGAGTCGCCCTGCCATCGTGCCCTATATTCAGCCACAATACGGGACCAAAACTCTCTCGTATCTTGATTAATACCTACAATCGGGTCACTTGTTATCGCACACAAAGCACCTATTATTGCCACATCTTCAGCTCTAGTAAAACTAGCCATGTCTGATAATAGATGAGTAGTTTTGATAATGGAGAAGGAGGTCTGTGAATGAGAGAAATGGATTCAGAAGGATGGTTGGGGTTCGCAAATGTTTTTGGTGTGTTTGGTTTGGTCGAAACCAAACTTTATTTATAGAGTGTTCACAATTTGAACGTTGGGATAAAAAAACGGTCATCTGTTATGCACCATCGGATTGATAGTGCAAAAAATAAGATATTCAGATCCATCTAGTTACATCTTCTCCGGAATATTGTTTCTTCTCGTCCATTTTATCCAGCAACTAGAACACATACTTAAGAATGGCTCGCATACTCGTCAAGAGGATGTTGCAATCACAAATGCGTGGGTAAATGTTGTTACCCTTACCGAGGTTGACCATCACAAGGTTCCGTATAATATGGTTTTGAACCGCGTATTCGAAAATTACACACAACAGTTCACAAATATTCATGAGAGAATAACTTTTGCTATAAAGGGTAGGCTCGGAGTAATAAAAAAGGGGTGAGGGTTTATGTTCGTTACGATGAAAAGAAATTTATATTGCCCAGAACCGATCTCCTCTATGGATAGTTGAGAGGCTTGTAAGTAGTTTATCTTTTTACTCACACCACTTGGTTTTATTCTTCAACAAAAACAGTTACCAACTTATGAATTTTTTTTTTTGTGTAGGAGCGATATGCAAATAGGAAATACGCTCAGGATACAGGAAAAGAATTCACGTTTTATCAATGCTACCTAATCATGAAGGCTAACATCCCGGAACTAAACACGATACAACCACCACCGAATTCTGCTTAAGATGGATAGGAAGAAGATTAAAACAACCACATCAATGACATAATAGTAATGGCCACATACCTCGTCCGTTATGGCCACATACCGGTTTAAATGCTTGACGCACATGCACCAGATGACGCGCTATTGGCGAATTTTATCTAAGTTTAGGATTTTATAATCGTCTAGCTATCTGTAATCATTCCATCCAAGTATTACCAATCTCAATATCACTTTATTCGGAATGTTGTAAGTTGAACCAACGCTCACTGTCAGAAAATATACACAAATAGAGAGTGGTATAACGTAAGAGTGTAAACGCTGTGTAAGCCAAAAAGTTCAAACAAATATAAATACGGCACGCCATTTGTAAAGGCGTGCAAGAGAATATAATCTTCGAATATTCCTTGGTACGCCATTTGAAATGGCGTGCCGGTTGCATCCGTATCATACCCAAGCAAATTGAGGCAGAGGCTGGGAATCAAGCAAATAGTGGTACTTTACACCACGGTTTTTGGTCCATATCTTGGATCTTGGATGTCCATTAGAGTAAGCTTATGCGAACATAAATGCAATGAATGGAAAATTCTAGGAATCAAGGCAAGTTAATGATCTAAATCCTTCTTTTGGTATGTATATTACTTTGTTCCACCAAAGACTTGAGGTTACGTTGAATTATGATTTTCAATCTTATTGGGCCGATCGATCGGAGGGCCGGAAGGGAGAGATTTTATGGCCATTTTTTTTTCTAATTGTAAAATTAAGCATTACGTAAATGCGCAATTTCGTAAAAAATTATTACTATTAAAAACCGAAAATGCCCCTTCCTTTTAATTGAATTATTATAACTCCTTGTATATCCCTATTTATCCTTATTTGACGATAATACTCTACATCTTTTCCTTCCATTGAATACATAACCATTATAAAATCAGATAAATGATACTTTCACTTTGTATTGAATACATAGCCATTATGCAATCATAAAAAGTGATACCCACCACCCTAATGTTACAATCCGGGCCTTAAAACTAAGTAAATGCACGTTCATTTGACCTTACAAGAATACTCATGGAGCATCATGCAACTAACTTAGGTTTCACACTGTTCCAACGTACCCTTGTTCTGCAAAGGGTTTAAAGCCATATAGGCTAATGTCGGTGCATTATTTCATGCATCACTGGCCTTTGAGTCTATTCTAGGCATAAAACATGCCTTAAACTTGCGCATAGGCTATGTCGTGTAGGCCGTTCCGTCAAAATACGTCAAAGTGATGCATATTTGGTCTCGCGGCATCGCATAGTGATGCCCATGCTTAATATGCTCCATTGTAAAGGCTATGCAGCTATAAGTGAGGCCTAAGCTATGAAGCTTACTTGGTGCATGGTCCGCATATTGGCCGGTTGTCAATCCGTCAAAATATAATTTCACTTTCTCAATCAACTAGATATAAATATAGTATGCGATAAGAAAGAGTTCGTATCCACAGGGAGGCGTTTGTTGTTATAAACTTTCAGTTTCTAAAGTAACCCAAGGTATGTTTGTTGTATTTAAGCAAATAAAAGTAATTAAAAGCAAAATAAGTAAGTGGAATTATCAATAAGGAGAAGATATTGGTCAATGGATGGTATCATTCACAAACATGTATTTTCATCAATGATTAGAATTGGTATTTAATCTCGTATTTATTAAGAGTCCTAGGATATCTTGATCGCAAGTATAACCCGTTAATTCCCTGTTGTCATCACAACCACATTAAAAGATGCATATGTGAATTCTTCAATAAAGCAACCTAAAGTGTAAAAGCACAATTAAGTTTAACTCCTAAAAGCATTAAGATTTATGGAATAAGACTCATCAATGCAAACGAATGTGTAAAAGCACAAAACGTTTTAACAAAAGTTATGATTCACTTGTGACTAATAGGATATATCACTATAAGCACTAACCACAATTATGCTACTTAGAATCAGGGATAAACAACGTTTTCGTATTGAAAATCCTAATATAGCTCTAGAGATGAACACAAATCGGATTGATTCCGGACTCAACCTAACAAGTTTTCAAATCTTATAACACTATTAATTGTGAATCACAAACAATAATTATCGAGACAAAACTAATTCATTGAATCAAAAGCATGTTGAGAAATCAACTTTTATCCCATAACCAATAAGATGTTTAGCTACTCATAGCTATGGAGTTCATCATCATCAATATTCAAATATAAAACAAGGAAGAAGAAGAACAAAACCAAACCCTAGAAGAGTAAACAAAAGTGGCTCTCCCAAAAATTCCAAGAAAAAGATATCATATGTTGTAGAAGACCTTCCCTTTTATAGCTTTCTCCAACTTCTAAAATTAGGTCTAGTCTTCAAAGTCCATTAGGTGAGAATCCACCAAGCCCACAAGAATGAGAAACCCGTGTAGAAAATACGACCCAAAAATCGTCGCCGGAATTCTGGTATTGTAGCCGGAAATCGACCGGAAAATCGCCGAAAACGACTCCGTGACCGTGGAAAGTCCGCCTGGCCACCGGCCAATGGGCCGGATCGGTTGGGTCACGGGTCGGCTCGATTCAACTCGGTCGGACCCGAGTCAGGGAGAGTCAAACCGGGTCACTTGTCAGATGAGTCAGGTAGCCAAGTTAGACCTGAGTCAGATGCTAACTCAGCTTACTTGGCTCACCTTCTTGGCCAGTGCACAGGCTGGTGCACCATGACTGTGCTTCACCTAAGTCACAGCCATGATGGCCCTATGTGTTGCATTTCATCACCGAGTTCATATTAGCTCCAATTAGCTCATTTGCTCTGCAATCTCTTTATTCCTATATTCTCGCAATACCTTAACTCGGGCCACTTCGTTGTTCCGCACCGGCTATCATCCACCGCTTCAAGATGCCACCATTGAGCACCACTTCATTTCAATCCCATGACAACCACCACTAACACTAATACCCGCTATTCATCATCTCCGCGCTTCATAGCTACAATTCCATCTCGATCGGTTAGTCCTCCCGCAATCCCTTGCACTGCAAGCACCTGTCTGCGCTTCATCTGGCCGCATAACCTTCCACGAATCGCATCACCGCCATCTTCTCCATATACATCCAACACTCCCACGTACTACAGTTCTGTCATTGGCACACATAGCGCCAGATCACCCTTGCACTGCAATATAAAAATGACCCTTCAAAACCCGCAACTCTATCACCCGCCAAAGATATTTCTTTCCACTCTGGCAAGCACAACCAGCTCTCGCCATACTCAAAGCCACAATAACCCTAATTCAATCATCTCAATCCATTGTAACTTCATGGCTGCAATGTCATGCCACAGTTTCAACAGACTTGACCCAACAAAACCACCTAACTCAGCTTTTCTCTTGTAACTCTGAAAATTTCTTCCAACCAAATGAGTCACAGCAAACACCACAAACTCATGTCTTCCACAGCTTCTCTCAACTGAATTCATTGTAAACTCTCCCCTCTTGGCTCCATTTCTCATCAAATTCGAGTTCCCTGCAAAGCAAAACACAAACCCATAGTTCCATTTCTTCCAAGAGCTGCAAATCTTCATATCCTGTAGCCTTCTAGGTCTAGCCCTATCTCGATGCCACCAATTCTACCATTAATAATTCCAGATCAGACACCTCGTAACAATCTTCTTCGAAACCCCTTGCCATCCATGTAAAATCAGCTCAACATCACCTTGGTCGCTTTGCACGAAATCTTCAACCCCATGCACCCATAACAACATGACCACGCCATTCCTTGTATGCGTTGATTGCTCTCAACTCTGCGAAATACACTCACCAAGAATAACAACAACAAAGATGCATCAGTTTCGTTAAACAACCAAACAAAATCGATCGAAATTGACATCATATTTCAGCTGCAATTAAGCCCAACTCAACTCCAAAATCGAGTCATGTAAAACCACCAACGCACATCATCTTCCCCGTCTTCTTGTTGTTGTTGAATTCCTCTCAAAAACCCGGACTATTATTCACAAAATCGGGACAACTCCATTTGGTTGTCTTCCCTTTCTCGGCCTCTCGAAATATGTTGAAAACATCACCACAATCCACGATCCGGACAACTCTTTCCCCGCCACCAATTCCATTCACAACCCATACCATCATTCAATGTTCTTGTTCAATCAACACTCTAATCTCCACCCATCTTCACGATTTGAATCACACATTAACGACCTCTCTTCCCGAATTTCTCCAGCTATTCCCGTGCAAATTCTTCCCAAAACCATCATACCACGACCACCATTTCTTCCATCCTTGGTTAACACCACCTCATGGCTAAGTTGATGTGCAACCGGTCTGCACTGGTCGATGGCTGCCGAACATGACCTTTCTTCTCTACTTGAATTTTTCTCAACACGACGATCCATGGCCGCCTTCATTTCATCTCTCGATTTCGGTGAAAACAATGAATGAACAAATGAAAGAGACATCCTCTCTCGATTTAGGTCATGAAATGGGGTTGATAATGACACCCCCTCTCGCATCGGATAAGGGATACCCCAGGTGGATGCCCCATAACATGTGGTCACCTTTAACCACGGCTGACTGCATTTAACCTAGACTGGCTCCGGATAGTGTTCGCCCATGAAATGACAATTTTGCCATTTTTGCTCAAATTTGGTCATTTCTCCTTCTTTTTCCCCATGCGACTCCAGCGTACCTGATAACTCAAAAACACGCGTAAAGTACATAATTCACAAGAAAAATAGCAAAGAAAGCATAAACTCTATATAGTAAATACGGTGTATTCTACACCTATCAGATTCCCCCACACTTAGACTTTGCTAGTCCTCGAGCAAATCAAACAAAACAATAAAATACAACAACTCCGTGTCGTCGAGGCTACGGTCACTTTTAGCATAAATAACAAGCCTTTAAACCCCTAGGTGTCCCTAGTGGACGAGTTATAGTCTCGTGAGGGTTTACTAGAGATATACCCACAAAACCTATTTTTCCAACTTACTAGTTCTCCGTAATGATAGTATCCAACGCACTAAGAAGACATAGAGATTCTGCACACTAGTCATAAGAAGTTAGACACATAAATGAACACAATCTCATTCTTAAAAGTTGAGAGAGAGATAACCATCCCTTCTCGACTAAAATTCGGGTTCGAGTGATCAAAAGTCTCGACTACGCCTCACAAGAAAGGGTTTTATGATATTGCACTCAATAATAAACAGCTTTTTATGGGTCACACATGTGTCCAGGTTGGAATGAAGAGAGAATCCTGCGACACGTTGAATGGTAGGAAGGCAAAACCCTCCGAAATATTTTTAAAAACCCACATCTTTCATATATTTTTGAAAACCCATTTTTCTGACGATCTCTTCGAAAGGAAATCAAACCATTTAACGAAGGTGGGAATATGCTTACTTATAGTGAATCCGTTCGGCGTGCAGCTAGCACCACTCTCACAACATCCATAGAAACGTCTTCAGTCTTCTATCGGTGTCTTCATCTTCGTCTTCGGTCTTCAACTCTTGATGATAACTCTCGAACTTCGTAGAATCTTGACAATATGATTCTTTCCCTCAAATTCCTTGTCGCTTGAAACTTCATTATAGATATTCCTTCTTTCCATAGGCTTTATTGAAAGAATACAAACTATACAAACCCAATTTTCTCTTTTTTTTTTTTTTTTTTTTTTTTTTTTTTGAATAAGAAATAAAACAAATACAAATTAAAAATAAAACAAAATAAAAAACTATTAACAAACCTAAACATTTTTCTCTTGTCTCTTTTTTTTTATATTATTTTTTTTTTTTTTTTTTTTTTTTTTTGAGACAAGAGAAAGTAAAAATACAAATAAATTAAAATAAAAATGTAAGTACTATGCCATGGTGTAAGTACTTTACCGCTTGAATCTTCACAACTTATATGTCTTGATATCATAGACTTCTCGAACTTTCATCCTTGATAATTTCCGCTCTTGTATTATAGTCTTCAACTTATAAAAATTCTGCCCCTGTTTTTGTTGCTTTACTCAAATCTGAAATCTGCCCATTTTTGTGTTGTTGCTTGTAAACCTCGAACGTATTCAACTTTCCTTCAAATTTGTGATGCTCCTCTTGTTGATGATGATGGTGTTTCTATGGACCTGTTGGTGTAGAGAGAGATAAGGTGGATGGTGCTAACCGCGAACAAGATCACAAGTGGTATGTAAGTTAGCAATTCGATGTCACCAACATGGTTGATAAAAATAGCACTCAAAGAGATCAAAATAGTGCTTCTATGGTGGGAAGTTGGACAGCTCACCATTACGCCTGGAATTTACGTACGGTGACACACACTCTAAAAGCACATATTTAGACAGGTACAAAGAATTGAAGGTTGGTGCCTCACATTATGTAACATGGGTAGTCTCCACTATAGGGGATCAACGTTCTATCCTAGAATTCAGCCTGCACCTTATTTGCCACTCGCATGGTTAAATCCAACTTTAACTCTCATACAATTAAGAAACCCGATCATGTTCTCTGTCATCTCTAAGTTCGGTCACTATTGTGAGATTCTCGATGTAATCTTAGCGACATGTATACTATGTGACTCTAAACTAACTACAAGTTGGAGTTTTCTTATTCACTAGTTCACAAAAAAGTTGAAAAATTGCAAAAATTTACAACATAAACCACTCCCCCACACTTAAACTTTACATTGTCCCCAATGTAAATTGAATCGTCCAAAGTAAGTCAAGGTGGGAAATCCTAATAAGAAATCAGCAAAAATAAAGAAAATAAAACAAGAAAAACTAAAAACAAGAAAAGAAATAAATACAAGACAAGAAATACTCATCCTTTGGGTTGCCTCCCAATTAGCGCTTGGTTTAAAGTCGTCAGCCCGACTAGCTCCTTGCGTTCTATGACTCCTCCAGAGGGAGCACATCCACAAAGTTAACTCCTTCCACCACTTCGGAAGTGAAATTCTCATAATATGGTTTCAACCGGTGCCCATTAACTTTAAGTTCTTTCCCACGTAGCTATGCTACGAATTTCCAATGCACCATGAGAAAACACATTAGTAACAATAAAAGGTCCGATCCATCGTGACCTTAATTTACCCGGAAATAATTGCAAGCGAGAATTAAACAAAAGCACTTTCTGCCCAATGCAAAATTGTTTCCTAGAAATCATGTTATCATGGAATGCTTTCGTCTTTTCTTTGTAAATCCGTGAGCTTTCAAATGCATCATTGCGAAGCTCCTCTAGCTCTTGGAGTTGTAACTTCCTTTGCTTTCCAGCCCCATCCATCTCCATGTTGCATTGCTTAATAGCCCAAAAAACCTTATGCTCAATTTCCACGGGTAAGTGACAAGGTTTACCATACACAAGCCTAAAAGGAGACATTCCAATAGGTGTTTTATATGCGGTTCTATATGCCCACAAAGCATCATGAAGTCGCATGCTCCAATCCTTCCTTGTCGGGTTCACCGTCTTTTCTAGAATTGATTTCACCTCACGGTTAGACACCTCGGCTTGTCCATTGGTTTGGGGATGATAAGGTGTTGCAATCTTGTGCGACACATTGTACTTCGACAACAAGCTTTGTAGAATCCTGTTTTTGAAGTGAGAACCCCCATCGCTAATTATGGCTCTTGGAATTCCAAACCTTGCAAAAATATTAGCTTGCACAAAATCAAACCACTTTAGAATCATTAGTAGGGGTGGCTTTAGCTTCCACCCATTTCGAGACATAATCAACCGCAAGTAAGATATAAAAATTCCCATGGGAGTTGACAAAAGGCCCCATAAAATCAATACCCCATACATCAAAAACTTCAATAAATTGAATATAAGTTTGTGGCATTTGATTTCGGGCACCTAGATTGCCGGTTCTTTGACACCTATCACAAGTTGTACAAAATATGTGTGCATCCTTAAACAAAGTTGGCCAATAAAAACCACTTTCAAGTACCTTGTGCGCGGTTCTCTTACTCCCAAAATGTCCTCCGCAAGCATAAGAGTGACAAAAAGACAAGATAGAGTTAAATTGAATCGGGCACGCACCTTCGTATTACTTGGTCACTACCATGTTTCCATAAGTATGGATCATCCCATATGTATTGGTTCCCTAACCTCTTAAGTTTGTCCCTCTCAAAGACGAGACAAGTTCTTTGGGATTTGTTTAGAAACTAAGTAATTGACAATATCGGCATACCATGGTTCTCCAAGGGCAATTGAGAAAAGTTGCTCATCCGGGAAACTTTCACGCAACGGGATAGTCTCCTTGTCCCACGACAAGTCGGCTCAAGTGATCCGCAACGGTGTTCTCAATTCCTTTCTTGTCTTTGATTTCAATATCAAACTCTTGCAAGAGTAATATCCATCGTATGAGCCTCGGTTTAGCCTCTTTCTTTGTAAGCAAGTATCTAAGTGCTTGCATGATCGGAAAAGACAACAACTTTTGTACCAATTAGATAAGAGCGAAACTTTTCCAAAGCAAAAACAATAGCTAATAACTCTTTTTCAGTGGTTGTGTAGTTTTGTTGAGCCTCATTTAACGTTCTAGAAGCATAATAGATAGCATGAGGAAGCTCCCCACGTTGCCCAAGCACCGCACCAACCGCATAATCACTAGCATCACACATGAGTTCAAACGGCTTACTCCAATCCGGTGGTTTAATGATAGGGGCTGAAATCAAAAGTTCTTTCAAACGATTGAATGCCGCCATACATTTCTCATCAAAGTTAAAAACCACATCTTTTGCAATAAGTTACAAAGTGGTGATGCTATCTTGGAGAAGTCCTTGATGAACCTACGATAAAAACCGCATGACCAAGAAAAGAACGTATCTCCTCACCGTAGTGGGAGGGTTAGAGCACGAATAAGGTCTATCTTAGATTTATCGACTTCCAAGCCTTTAGAAGATATTATATGGCCTAAAACTATGCCATGAGTTACCATGAAATGGCACTTCTCCCAATTTAGCACAAGATTTGTTTCAACACATCGTTCAAGGATTAGAGACAAATTATTCAAGCAAAGGTCAAAAGAATCACCAAAGACACTAAAGTCATCCATGAACACTTCTATTATGTTTTCAACATATTCCGAAAGATACTTACCATACACCTTTGAAAAGTAGCCTAGCATTGCATAAGCCAAAAGGCATCCTTCTATAAGCAAAAAATACCGAAAGGACAAGTGAAAGTGGTTTTCTCTTGGTCCTCCTGCTATCAATCCGATTATAACTTTGAATAGCCATCAAGAAAGCAATAGTAAGAGTGTCCATTAAACGTTCAAGCATTTGATCAATAAAAGGTAAAGGAAAGTGATCTTTTCTAGTGGTGGCATTAAATTTTCTATAATCAATACAAACCCTCCAACCGGTTTGCACACGAGTTGGGACAAGTTCATTCTTATCATTCTCCACCACCGTCACACTGATTTCTTTGGTACTACTTGTCCCGGGGCTTACCCACTTGCTATCGGATATGGGGTAGATAACACCCACTTCCAAAAGCTTGAGTATCTCCTTTTTCACAACTTCCATCATGGGAGGATTCAAACGACGTTGCGCGTCCCTTTTAGGCTTTGCATCAACCTCCAAACGAATTTTGTGCATACAAACGGCAGGCTAATACCCTTGATATCGGCAATTGTCCATCCTATGGCCGTCTTGTACTTCCTTAGCACCCTTAGAAGTTTTTGCTCCTGTAAATCACTAAGCTTGTTAGAAACAATCACCTAACTCTTCATTATCACCCAAGTACAAGTACTTAAGGTGGTGGGAAGAGGTTTCAATTCTAAAATCGGAGATTTAATAATTGAAGGTACAAGCTTTTATCATCTGCATGGTAAAGAAATAAAAGAGATATTATGAGTTTTCGGGCATTCTTGTAGTGAATTAAGATCACCAAGAGCTTCCTTGACTTCATTACCACACTCTACACCATTATCTATGGATGTAGTTAACACGGTTTCCAAAGCATCATCACCGTTTAATTCAAACATTTGTTGTGCCAATGTATCCATCACATCAATGGAGAAACAAGAGTGGACATCGCTAGGATATCTCATCGTCTCGAAAATGTTGAAACGTATTATTTCTCCATCAAACTCCATAGTTAGCGTTCCCTTATCCACTTCAATTATGGTTTTCGCCGTTTTCATGAAGGGACGCCCAAGAAGCAATGGAAGAGATGAGTCCGGTGAACCTTCATCCATCTCTAACACACAAAAGTCCGCTGGAAATACAAGTTGATTAACCTGCACAAGAACATCCTCAACAATACCCATTGGGTAGACATTAGAGCGATCGGCTAATTGCAATACAATTTCAGCCTTTTTAAGAGGACCAAGATCAAGTGAATTATACATTGACGCAGGCATAACATTAACAAAAAAGCACCTAAGTCCAACATAGCTTTGTTAAAAGTTGTGTTACCAATTGTGACGGGAATGTCAAAACTACCCGGATCCTTGCACTTAAGTGGGAGTTTGTGTTGTAAGATTGCCGAGGCATTCTCCCCCACACTAAGTACTTCATTACCTTTGAGCCTTTGCATATTGGTACACAAGTCCTTCAACACCTTTGCATACTTTGGAACTTGCTTGATAGCATCAATGAGTGGTATGTTCACATTGATCTTTCTAAGAACGTCTAAAATCTCCTTTTCTATTTCCGCCTTCTTAGAACTTGCAAATCTGCGAGGAAAAGGTAGAGGAGGAACATAAGTAGAAACCGGAGTTTTAGAGTTAGGAATAGGTACCTCAGAAGTTTGGGGAGAATCGTCGGTTTTCTCCTCCAAAACAGGTTCCTTGGGTGTTTCCACCTTGCCCGAATCAGCAACTTCGGGTTGCACAATTTGTGTACCACTTCTCAACGTAATAGCATTGACACCCTCTTTTGGGTTAATAGGTTGAGAAGGGAGTTTCCCACTATTTTGCGCCTTCAATTGGTTCAACTCAATAGCCATGGAGCCCATTTGTGTTTGCAACTCCTTAATAGCACTCTTAGTCTCTTGTTGACTTTCTTTGAACATGGTGAAAATGCCTTGTATAAAAGTTTGAAGCTTTGCATCGATATCAGCACCTTGAGTTTGCATTGATTGTTGTGCTTGAGGTTGCTGAAATTGTTGTTGTTGTGGTTGAAATCCACTCGGACGGTTGAAAGTAGGTTGTTGAACGGCACCTTGCTTGTTGGCATAGCTAAAATTGGGGTGATCTCTCCATCCCGGATTGTAAGTGTTGGAGTAGGGATCATACCGTCTTGGTTGATTTGGAAAGATCGCATTAGCTTGCTCGTCTTCATAAGATTGAGGAGAAGTTGGTATAACCGCGGATACAACTTGTTGCAACATTGCTGTCATGTTACCCATTTGTTGACGAAGTTCCTCTACCTCGCTCACTTCATTCACCCTTCTTAGAATCACATCCGAACCACGACTTAAGAATTGTTGTGAGTTCGCCGCCATGTTTTCAATCAACTCTCTAGCTTGTACCACCGTCTTGTTCACTAGTGCACCACCACCCGCGGCGTCAAGAAGATTCCTATCACTTGATTGGAGTCCTTCATAGAAGTATTGGATAATCATCGCGTCACTGAATTGATGGTGAGGACAGCTTCCAACCAATCTCTTGTATCGTTCCCAACATTCATATAAGGATTCTCCCACGTTTTGCTTCATCCCGCAAATCTCCTTGCGAATTTGAGTATCCTTCGATGCGGGAAAATATCTCTCCAAAAAGAGTTTCTTCAGCGCATTCCATGTTGTGACACTTCCGGAGGTAAATAGTATAACCAATCCTTAGCACTATCCATCAAAGAGAAACGGAAAACTTTCAACATTGCACCATCCGCCTCTACATCCACTTGAAGCATAGCCATGACAGTGGTGTGGAAGTCCATAAGATGTTTGTTTGGGTCTTCATTCACCATGCCATGGAATTTTGGTAGTTCTCTAAGCAACCCAGGCTTAATCTCAAAAGTAGAGTCCGTTTGAATACAACCGCGTTGTGTGTCAAGCTTGTGAGAAGCCAAGTCCTTGAGTGTACGATTTGCATCACCCATTGCTATTTCAACTTGTGGTACGTCTACGATCGGAACCTCTTGCTCTCCTTCGAAGTGTAACTCTCCGTCCACCTCTAACTCGTGCTCGTCCGTTGCGCCTTGACTTGGTTGGAGTATTGTGCCTCTTCGAGTAGCTATCCCGCACCTTGGATAACTCCAATCTTTAGTAGCCAGGGATTGATACCTGAAAACAATTCTAGCAACCAAGTGAGAACCAAGATGACAAACAAAAAGCAAAGATAAAAGCAGAAATTGTAAAAGAAACTAAAAACTCAATAACAAGCCGTGTGCCTCCCAGGCAGCGGCGCAAAATTTGGTCGGTTGTCAATCCGCAAATATAATTTCACTTTCTCAATCAACTAGATATAAATATAGTATGCGATAAGAAAGAGTTCGTATCCACATGGAGGCGTTTGTTGTTATAAACTTTCGTTTCTAAAGTAACCCAAGGTATGTTTGTTGTATTTAAGCAAATAAAAGTAATTAAAAGCAAAATAAGTAAGTGGAATTATCAATAAGGAGAAGATATTGGTCAAGGGATGGTATCATTCACAAACATGTATTTTCATCAATGATTAGAATTGGTATTTAATCTACGTATTTATTAAGAGTCCTAGGATATCTTGATCGCAAGTATAACCCGTTAATTCCCTTTTTTCATCACAACCACATTAAAAGATGCATATGTGAATTCTTCGTCGAAAGCAACCTAAAGTGTAAAAGCACAATTAAGTTTAACTCCCTAAAAGCATTAAGATTTATGGAATAAGACTCATCAATGCAAACGAATGTGTAAAAGCACAAAACGTTTTAACAAAAGTTATGATTCACTTGTGACTAATAGGATATATCACTATAAGCACTAACCACAATTATGCTACTTAGAATCAGGGATAAACAACGTTTTCGTATTGAAAACCCTAATATAGCTCTAGAGATGAACACAAATCGGATTGATTCCGGACTCAACCTAACAAGTTTTCAAATCTTATAACACTATTAATTGTGAATCACAAACAATAATTATCAGACAAAACTAATTCATTGAATCAAAAGCATGTTGAGAAATCAACTTTTATCCCATAACCAATAAGATGTTTAGCTACTCATAGCTATGGAGTTCATCATCATCAATATTCAAATATAAAACAAGGAAGAAGAAGAACAAAACCAAACCCTAGAAGCGTAAACAAAAGTGGCTCTCCCAAAATTCCAAGAAAAAGATATCATATGTTGTAGAAGACCTTCCCTTTTATAGCTTTCTCCAACTTCTAAAATTAGGTCTAGTCTTCAAAGTCCATTAGGTGAGAATCCACCAAGCCCACAAGAATGAGAAACCCGTGTAGAAAATACGACCCAAAAATCGTCGCCGGAAGTCTGGGATTATGGCCGGAAATCGGCCGGAAAGTCGCCGGAAAACAGCTCCGGTGACCGGCAAAGTCCGCCCGGTCACCGGTCAACGGGTCGGATCGGTCGGGTCAACGGGTCAGCTCGATTCAACTCGGTCAGACCGAGTCAGGGAGAGTCAAACCGGGTCACTTGTCGGATGAGTCGGGTAGCTGTTAGAACTGAGTCGGATGCTAACTCGGCCACTTGGCTCACCTTCTTGGCCGATTAGCCAAAGCCGGTGCACCATGACCGTGCTTCACCTAAGTCACAGCCATGATGGCCCTATGTGTTGCATTTCATCACCAGTTCATATTAGCTCCAATTAGCTCATTTGCCAATCTCTTTATTCCTATATTCTCGCACAATACCCGGAACTCGGGCCACTTTGTTCGCATCTGCTATCATCAACGCTTCAAGATGCCACCATTGAGCACCACTTCATTTCAATCCCATGACAGCCACCACTAGCACTAATACACCTTATTCATCATCTGCGCTTCATAGCTACAATTCCATCTCGGTCGGTTAGTCCTCCCGCAATCCTCGCACCCGCAAGCACCAAGTGCCGTTCATCTAACATAACCTTCCCCGAACCGCATCACTGCCATCTTCTCCATATACATCCAACACTCCACAGACCACGCCTCCTGCCATTGCACACACAGCACCAGATCACCCTTGCACTGCAATATAAAAACGACCCTTCAAAACCTGCAAACTCTATCACCTGCCAAAGATATTTCTTTCGGCTCCTGGCAAGCACAACCAAACTCCATACTCAAAGCCACAACAACCCTAATTCAATCATCTCAAGCCATTGTAACTTCATGGCTGCAATGTTATGCCACAGTTTCAACAGACTTGACCCAACAAACCACCTAACTCGGCTTTTCTCTTGTAACTGCGAAAATTTCTTCCAACCAAATGAGTCACAAAGAAAAACCACAAACTCATGTCTTCCACACTTCTCTCAACTGAATTCATTGTAAACTCTCCCCTCTTGGCTCCATTTCTCATCAAATTCGAGTTCCTGAAAGCAAAACACAAACCCATAGTTCAATTTCTTCCAAGAGCCGCAAATCTTCATATCCTCGTAGCCTTCTAGGCCTAGCCCTATCCGATGCCACCACCCCCATTAATAATTCCAGATCAGGACCACTGTAACAATCTTCTTCAAACCCCTTGCCATCCATGTAAAATCAGCTCCAACATCACCTTGGTCGCTTGCACGAAATCTTCAACCCCACGGACCCATAACAAAGATGACCCATTCCTTGTATGCGTTGATTGCTCTCAACTCCTGCGAAATACACTCACCAGTAACGGCAACAACAGCATCAGGTATCAGTTTCGTTAAACAACCAAACAAAATCGATCGAAACAGACATCATATTTCAGCTGCAATTAAGCCAGTTTCAACTCCAAACTCGAGTTTGTAAAACCACCAACGCACATCATCTTCCCCGTCTTCTTGTTGTTGTTGAATTCCTCTCAAAAACCCAGACTATTATTCACAAAATCAGGACAAATCCATTTGGTTGTCTTCCCCTTTCTCGGCCTCTGAAATATGTTGAAAACATCACCACAATCCACGATCCAGACAACTCTTTCCTGCCAGTCAATTCCATTCACAACCCATACCATCATTCAATGTTACTGTTCAATCAACACTCTAATCTCCACCCATCTTCACGATTTGAATCACACATTAACAGCCTCTCTTCCCTGAATTTCTCCAGCTATTCCCGTGTGCAAATTCTTCCCAAAACCATCATACCCTGACCACCATTTCTTCCATCCTTGGTTAACAGCCACCAGACATGGCTAAGTTGACGGCGAACTGGTCTGCAGAATTGGTCGATGGCTGCCAGAACATGACCTTTCTTCTCTACTTGAATTTTTCTCAACACGACGATCCATGGCCGCCTTCATTTCATCTCTCAGTTTCAGGTGAAAACAATGAATGAACAAATGAAAGAGACATCCTCTCTCGATTTAGGTCATGAAATGGGGTTGATAATGACACCCCTCTGCATCAGATAAGGGATACCCCAGTGGATGCCCCATAACATGTGGTCACCCCTTAACCACGGCCAAAGAAAGCATTTAACCCTAGACTGGCTCAGGATAGTGTTCGCCCATGAAATGACAATTTTGCCATTTTTGCTCAAATTTGGTAATTTCTCCTTCTTTTTCCCCATGCGACTCCAGCGTGCACCGATAACTCAAAAACGCGTAAAATACATAATTCACAAGAAAAATAGCAAAGAAAGCATAAACTCTATATAGTAAATACGGTGTATTCTACACCTATCAGATTCCCCCACACTTAGACTTTGCTAGTCCTCGAGCAAATCAAACAAAACAATAAAATACAACAACTCCGTGTCAAATGAGGCTACGGTCACTTTTAGCATAAATAACAAGCCTTTAAACCCTAGGTGTCCCTAGTGGACGAGTTATAGTCTCGTGAGGGTTTACTAGAGATATACCCACAAAACCTATTTTTCCAACTTACTAGTTCTCCGTAATGATAGTATCCAACGCACTAAGAAGACATAGAGATTCTGCACACTAGTCATAAGAAGTTAGACACATAAATGAACACAATCTCATTCTTAAAAGTTGAGAGAGATATAACCATCCCTTCTCGACTAAAATTCGGGTTCGAGTGATCAAAAGTCTCGACTACGCCTCACAAGAAAGGGTTTTATGATATTGCACTCAATAATAAACAACTTTTTATGGGTCACACATGTGTCCAGGGTTGGAATGAAGAGAGAATCCTGAGACACGTTGAATGGTAGGAAGGCAAAACCCTCCGAAATATTTTTAAAACCCACATCTTTCATATATTTTGAAAACCCATTTTTTCCGACGATCTCTTCAAAGGAAATCAAACCATTTAACGAAGGTGGAATATGCTTACTTATAGTGAATCCGTTCGGCGTGCAGCTAGCACCACTCTCACAGCATCCATAAAACGTCTTCGGTCTTCTATCGGTGTCTTCATCTTAAATCTTCGGTCTTCAACTCTTGATGATAACTCTCGAACTTCGTAGAATCTTGACAATATGATTCTTTCCCTCAAATTCCTTGTCGCTTGAAACTTCATTATAGATATTCCTTCTTTCCATAGGCTTTATTGAAAGAATACAAACTATACAAACCCAATTTTCTCTTTTTTTTTTTTTTTTTTTTTTTTTTTTTTTGAATAAGAAATAAAATGAAAGAAAAAAAAAATGAAATAAAATAAAAACTATTAACAAACCTAAACATTTTTCTCTTGTCTCTTTTTTTTTATATTATTTTTTTTTTTATTATTTTTTTTTTTTGAGACAAGAGAAAGTAAAAATACAAATAAATTAAAATAAAAATGTAAGTACTATGCCATGGTGTAAGTACTTTACCGCTTGAATCTTCACAACTTATATGTCTTGATATCATAGACTTCTCGAACTTTCATCCTTGATAATTTCCGCTCTTGTATTATAGTCTTCAACTTATAAAAATTCTGCCCCTGTTTTTGTTGCTTTACTCAAATCTGAAATCTGCCCATTTTTGTGTTGTTGCTTGTAAACCTCGAACGTGTTCAACTTTCCTTCAAATTTGTGATGCTCCTCTTGTTGATGATGATGGTGTTTCTATGGACCTGTTGGTGTAGAGAGAGATAAGGTGGATGGTGCTAACTGCGAACAAGATCACAAGTGGTATGTAAGTTAGCAATTCGATGTCACCAACATGGTTGATAAAAATAGCACTCAAGAGATCAAAATAGTGCTTCTATGGTGGGAAGTTGGACAGCTCACCATTCTGCCCGGAATTTACGTACGGTGACACACACTCTAAAAGCACATATTTAGACAGGTACAAAGAATTGAAGGTTGGTGCCTCACATTATGTAACATGGGTAGTCTCCACTATAGGGGATCACTGTTCTAATACCGAATTCAGCCTGCACCTTATTTGCCACTTTGGCATGGTTAAATCCAACTTTAACTCTCATACAATTAAGAAACCCGATCATGTTCTCTGTCATCTCTAAGTTCAGTCACTATTGTGAGATTCTCGATGTAATCTTAGCGACATGTATACTATGTGACTCTAAACTAACTACAAGTTGGAGTTTTCTTATTCACTAGTTCACAAAAAAGTTGAAAAATTGCAAAAATTTACAACATAAACCACTCCCCACACTTAAACTTTACATTGTCCTCAATGTAAATTGAATCATCCAAAGTAAGTCAAGGTGGGAAATCCTAATAAGAAATCAGCAAAATAAAAGTAAAAACAAGAAAAACTAAAAACAAGAAAAGAAATAAATACAAGACAAGAAATACTCATCCTTTGGGTTGCCTCCCAATTAGCGCTTGGTTTAAAGTCGTCACCCGACTAGCTCCTTGCTTTCTATGACTCCTCCAGGAGGGAGCACATCCACAAAGTTAACTCCTTCCACCACTTCGGAAGTGAAATTCTCATAATATGGTTTCAACCGGTGCCCATTAACTTTAAGTTCTTTCCCACTGTAGCTATGCTACGAATTTCCACCGCACCATGAGAAAACACATTAGTAACAATAAAAGGTCCGATCCATCGTGACCTTAATTTACCGGAAATAATTGCAAGCGAAATTAAACAAAAGCACTTTCTGCCCAATGCAAAATTGTTTCCTAGAAATCATGTTATCATGGAATGCTTTCGTCTTTTCTTTGTAAATCCGTGAGCTTTCAAATGCATCATTGCGAAGCTCCTCTAGCTCTTGGAGTTGTAACTTCATTTGCTTTCCAGCCCCATCCATCTCCATGTTGCATTGCTTAATAGCCCAAAACGCCTTATGCTCAATTTCCACGGGTAAGTGACAAGGTTTACCATACACAAGCCTAAAAGGAGACATTCCAATAGGTGTTTTATATGCGGTTCTATACGCCCACAAAGCATCATGAAGTCGCATGCTCCAATCCTTCCTTGTCGGGTTCACCGTCTTTTCTAGAATTGATTTCACCTCACGGTTAGACACCTCGGCTTGTCCATTGGTTTGGGGATGATAAGGTGTTGCAATCTTGTGCGACACATTGTACTTCGACAACAAGCTTTGTAGAATCCTGTTTTTGAAGTGAGAACCCCCATCGCTAATTATGGCTCTTGGAATTCCAAACCTTGCAAAAATATTAGCTTGCACAAAATCTGAAACCACTTTAGAATCATTAGTAGGGGTGGCTTTAGCTTCCACCCATTTCGAGACATAATCAACCGCAAGTAAGATATAAAAATTCCCATGGGAGTTGACAAAAGGCCCCATAAAATCAATACCCCATACATCAAAAACTTCAATAAATTGAATATAAGTTTGTGGCATTTGATTTCGGGCACCTAGATTGCCGGTTCTTTGACACCTATCACAAGTTGTACAAAATATGTGTGCATCCTTAAACAAAGTTGGCCAATAAAAACCACTTTCAAGTACCTTGTGCGCGGTTCTCTTACTCCCAAAATGTCCTCCGCAAGCATAAGAGTGACAAAAAGACAAGATAGAGTTAAATTCGGAATCGGGCACGCACCTTCGTATTACTTGGTCACTACCATGTTTCCATAAGTATGGATCATCCCATATGTATTGGTTCCCTAACCTCTTAAGTTTGTCCCTCTCAGCACGAGACAAGTTCTTTGGGATTTGTTTAGAAACTAAGTAATTGACAATATCGGCATACCATGGTTCTCCAAGGGCAATTGAGAAAAGTTGCTCATCCGGGAAACTTTCACGCAACGGGATAGTCTCCTTGTCCACAGCAAGTCGGCTCAAGTGATCCGCAACGGTGTTCTCAATTCCTTTCTTGTCTTTGATTTCAATATCAAACTCTTGCAAGAGTAATATCCATCGTATGAGCCTCGGTTTCGCCTCTTTCTTTGTAAGCAAGTATCTAAGTGCTGCATGATCAGAAAAGACAACAACTTTTGTACCAATTAGATAAGAGCGAAACTTTTCCAAAGCAAAAACAATAGCTAATAACTCTTTTTCAGTGGTTGTGTAGTTTTGTTGAGCCTCATTTAACGTTCTAGAAGCATAATAGATAGCATGAGGAAGCTTCCCCACACGTTGCCCAAGCACCGCACCAACCGCATAATCACTAGCATCACACATGAGTTCAAACGGCTTACTCCAATCCGGTGGTTTAATGATAGGGGCTGAAATCAAAAGTTCTTTCAAACGATTGAATGCCGCCATACATTTCTCATCAAAGTTAAAAACCACATCTTTTTGCAATAAGTTACAAAGTGGTGATGCTATCTTGGAGAAGTCCTTGATGAACCTACGATAAAAACCTGCATGACCAAGAAAAGAACGTATCTCCCTCACCGTAGTGGGAGGGGTTAGAGCACGAATAAGGTCTATCTTAGATTTATCGACTTCCAAGCCTTTAGAAGATATTATATGGCCTAAAACTATGCCATGAGTTACCATGAAATGGCACTTCTCCCAATTTAGCACAAGATTTGTTTCAACACATCGTTCAAGGATTAGAGACAAATTATTCAAGCAAAGGTCAAAAGAATCACCAAAGACACTAAAGTCATCCATGAACACTTCGATTATGTTTTCAACATATTCCGAAAAGATACTTACCATACACCTTTGAAAAGTAGCCGGAGCATTGCATAAGCCAAAAGGCATCCTTCTATAAGCAAAAGTACCGAAAGGACAAGTGAAAGTGGTTTTCTCTTGGTCCTCCGGTGCTATCACAATCTGATTATACTCTGAATAGCCATCAAGAAAGCAATAGTAAGAGTGTCCATTTAAACGTTCAAGCATTTGATCAATAAAAGGTAAAGGAAAGTGATCTTTTCTAGTGGTGGCATTCAATTTTCTATAATCAATACAAACCCTCCAACCGGTTTGCACACGAGTTGGGACAAGTTCATTCTTATCATTCTCCACCACCGTCACACCTGATTTCTTTGGTACTACTTGTACTGGGCTTACCCACTTGCTATCGGATATGGGGTAGATAACACCCATTTCCAAAAGCTTGAGTATCTCCTTTTTCACAACTTCCATCATGGGAGGATTCAAACGACGTTGCGCGTCCCTTTTAGGCTTTGCATCATCCTCCAAACGAATTTTGTGCATACAAACGGCAGGGCTAATACCCTTGATATCGGCAATTGTCCATCCTATGGCCGTCTTGTACTTCCTTAGCACCCTTAGAAGTTTTTGCTCCTGTAAATCACTAAGCTTGTTAGAAACAATCACCGGTAACTCTTCATTATCACCCAAGTACAAGTACTTAAGGTGGTCGGGAAGAGGTTTCAATTCTAAAATCGGAGATTTAATAATTGAAGGTACAAGCTTTTCATCACTGCATGGTAAAGAAATAAAAGAGATATTATGAGTTTTCGGGCATTCTTGTAGTGAATTAAGATCACCAAGAGCTTCCTTGACTTCATTACCACACTCTACACCATTATCTATGGATGTAGTTAACACGGTTTCCAAAGCATCATCACCGTTTAATTCAAACATTTGTTGTGCCAATGTATCCATCACATCAATGGAGAAACAAGAGTGGACATCGCTAGGATATCTCATCGTCTCGAAAATGTTGAAACGTATTATTTCTCCATCAAACTCCATAGTTAGCGTTCCCTTATCCACGTCAATTATGGTTTTCGCCGTTTTCATGAAGGGACGCCCAAGAAGCAATGGAAGAGATGAGTCCGGTGAACCTTCATCCATCTCTAACACACAAAAGTCCGCTGGAAATACAAGTTGATTAACCTGCACAAGAACATCCTCAACAATACCCATTGGGTAGACATTAGAGCGATCGGCTAATTGCAATACAATTTCAGCCTTTTTAAGAGGACCAAGATCAAGTGAATTATACATTGACGCAGGCATAACATTAATGGAAGCACCTAAGTCCAACATAGCTTTGTTAAAAGTTGTGTTACCAATTGTGACGGGAATGTCAAAACTACCCGGATCCTTGCACTTAAGTGGGAGTTTGTGTTGTAAGATTGCCGAGGCATTCTCCCCCACACTAAGTACTTCATTACCTTTGAGCCTTTGCCTATTGGTACACAAGTCCTTCAACACCTTTGCATACTTTGGAACTTGCTTGATAGCATCAATGAGTGGTATGTTCACATTGATCTTTCTAAGAACGTCTAAAATCTCCTTTTCTATTTCCGCCTTCTTAGAACTTGCAAATCTGCGAGGAAAAGGTAGAGGAGGAACATAAGTAGAAACCGGAGTTTTAGAGTTAGGAATAGGTACCTCAGAAGTTTGGGGAGAATCCTCGGTTTTCTCCTCCAAAACAGGTTCCTTGGGTGTTTCCACCTTGCCCGAATCAGCAACTTCGGGTTGCACAATTTGTGTACCACTTCTCAACTTAATAGCATTGACACCCTCTTTTGGGTTAATAGGTTGAGAAGGGAGTTTTCCACTATTTTGCGCCTTCAATTGGTTCAACTCAATAGCCATGGAGCCCATTTGTGTTTGCAACTCCTTAATAGCACTCTTAGTCTCTTGTTGACTTTCTTTGAACATGGTGGAAATGCCTTGCATAAAAGTTTGAATCTTTGCATCGATATCAGCACCTTGAGTTTGCATTGATTGTTGTGCTTGAGGTTGCTGAAATTGTTGTTGTTGTGGTTGAAATCCACTCGGACGGTTGAAAGTAGGTTGTTGAACGGCACCTTGCTTGTTGGCATAGCTAAAATTGGGGTGATCTCTCCATCCCGGATTGTAAGTGTTGGAGTAGGGATCATACCGTCTTGGTTGATTTGGAAAGATCGCATTAGCTTGCTCGTCTTCATAAGATTGAGGAGAAGTTGGTATAACCGCGGATACAACTTGTTGCAACATTGCTGTCATGTTACCCATTTGTTGACGAAGTTCCTCTACCTCGCTCACTTCATTCACCCTTCTTAGAATCACATCCGAACCACGACTTAAGAATTGTTGTGAGTTCGCTGCCATGTTTTCAATCAACTCTCTAGCTTGTACCACCGTCTTGTTCACTAGTGCACCACCACCCGCGGCGTCAAGAAGATTCCTATCACTTGATTGGAGTCCTTCATAGAAGTATTGGATAATCATCGCGTCACTGAATTGATGGTGAGGACAGCTTCCAACCAATCTCTTGTATCTTTCCCAACATTCATATAAGGATTCTCCCACGTTTTGCTTCATCCCGCAAATCTCCTTGCGAATTTGAGTAGCCTTCGATGCGGGAAAATATCTCTCCAAAAAGAGTTTCTTCAGCGCATTCCATGTTGTGACACTTCCGGGAGGTAAATAGTATAACCAATCCTTAGCACTATCCATCAAAGAGAAACGGAAAACTTTCAACATTGCACCATCCGCCTCTACATCCGCTGGAAGCATAGCCATGACAGTGGTGTGGAAGTCCATAAGATGTTTGTTTGGGTCTTCATTCACCATGCCATGGAATTTTGGTAGTTCTCTAAGCAACCCAGGCTTAATCTCAAAAGTAGAGTCCGTTTGAATACAACCCCGTTGTGTGTCAAGCTTGTGAGAAGCCAAGTCCTTGAGTGTACGATTTGCATCAACCATTGCTATTTCAACTTGTGGTACGTCTACGATCGGAACCTCTCCTTTCAAGTGTAACTCTCCGTCCACCTCTAACTCGTGCTCGTCCGTTGCGCCTTGACTTGGTTGGAGTATTGTGCCTCTTCGAGTAGCTATCCCGCACCTTGGATAACTCCAATCTTTAGTAGCCAGGGATTGATACCTGAAAACAATTCTAGCAACCAAGTGAGAACCAAGATGACAAACAAAAAGCAAAGATAAAAGCAGAAATTGTAAAAAGAAACTAAAAACTCAATAACAAGCCGTGTGCCTCCCCGGCAACGGCGCCAAAATTTGGCCGGTTGTCAATCCGTCAAATATAATTTCACTTTCTCAATCAACTAGATATAAATATAGTATGCGATAAGAAAGAGTTCGTATCCACAGGGAGGCGTTTGTTGTTATAAACTTTCAGTTTCTAAAGTAACCCAAGGTATGTTTGTTGTATTTAAGCAAATAAAAGTAATTAAAAGCAAAATAAGTAAGTGGAATTATCAATAAGGAGAAGATATTGGTCAAGGGATGGTATCATTCACAAACATGTATTTTCATCAATGATTAGAATTGGTATTTAATCTCGTATTTATTAAGAGTCCTAGGATATCTTGATCGCAAGTATAACCCGTTAATTCCCTGTTTTCATCACAACCACATTAAAAGATGCATATGTGAATTCTTCGTTGAAAGCAACCTAAAGTGTAAAAGCACAATTAAGTTTAACTCCCTAAAAGCATTAAGATTTATGGAATAAGACTCATCAATGCAAACGAATGTGTAAAAGCACAAAACGTTTTAACAAAAGTAATGATTCACTTGTGACTAATAGGATATATCAATATAAGCACTAACCACAATTATGCTACTTAGAATCAGGGATAAACAACGTTTTCGTATTGAAAACCCTAATATAGCTCTAGAGATGAACACAAATCGGATTGATTCCGGACTCAACCTAACAAGTTTTCAAATCTTATAACACTATTAATTGTGAATCACAAACAATAATTACTGAGACAAAACTAATTCATTGAATCAAAAGCATGTTGAGAAATCAACTTTTATCCCATAACCAATAAGATGTTTAGCTACTCATAGCTATGGAGTTCATCATCATCAATATTCAAATATAAAACAAGGAAGAAGAAGAACAAAACCAAACCCTAGAAGCGTAAACAAAAGTGGCTCTCCCAAAAATTCCAAGAAAAAGATATCATATGTTGTAGAAGACCTTCCCTTTTATAGCTTTCTCCAACTTCTAAAATTAGGTCTAGTCTTCAAAGTCCATTAGGTGAGAATCCACCAAGCCCACAAGAATGAGAAACCCGTGTAGAAAATACGACCCAAAAATCGTCGCCGGAATTCTGGTATTGTAGCCGGAAATCGGCCGGAAAGTCGCCGGAAAACAGCTCCGGTGACCGGCAAAGTCCGCCCGGTCACCGGTCAACGGGTCGGATCGGTCGGGTCAACGGGTCAGCTCGATTCAACTCGGTCAGACCGAGTCAGGGAGAGTCAAACCGGGTCACTTGTCAGATGAGTCAGGTAGCCAAGTTAGACCTGAGTCAGATGCTAACTCAGCTTACTTGGCTCACCTTCTTGGCCAGTGCACAGGCTGGTGCACCATGACTGTGCTTCACCTAAGTCACAGCCATGATGGCCCTATGTGTTGCATTTCATCACCAGTTCATATTAGCTCCAATTAGCTCATTTGCCTGCAATCTCTTTATTCCTATATACTGCACAATACCCAGAACTCAGGCCACTTCTGTTGTTCTGCACTGGCTATCATCACTGCTTCAAGATGCCACCATTGAGCACCACTTCATTTCAATCCCATGACAGCCACCACTAGCACTAATACCTGCTTATTCATCATCTGCGCTTCATAGCTACAATTCCATCTCAGTCGGTTAGTCCTCCTGCAATCCCTTGCACCTGCAAGCACCAAGTGCCAGTTCATCTGCTGCATAACCTTCCCTGAACTGCATCACTGCCATCTTCTCCATATACATCCAACACTCCACAGACCACAGTTCCTGTCATTGGCACACACAGCACCAGTATCACCCTTGCACCTGCAATATAAAAACAGCCCTTCAAAACCTGCAACTCTATCACCTGCCAGCATATTTCTTTCAGCTCCTGGCAAGCACAACCAGCTCTGCCATACTCAAAGCCACAACAACCCTAATTCAATCATCTCAAGCCATTGTAACTTCATGGCTGCAATGTCATGCCACAGTTTCAACAGACTTGACCCAACAAACCACCTAACTCAGCTTTTCTCTTGTAACTCTGAAAATTTCTTCCAACCAAATGAGTCACAAAGAAAAACCACAAACTCATGTCTTCCACACTTCTCTCTCAACTGAATTCATTGTAAACTCTCCCCTCTTGGCTCCATTTCTCATCAAATTTGAGTTCCCTGCAAAGCAAAACACAAACCCATAGTTCCATTTCTTCCAAGAGCTGCAAATCTTCATATCCTGTAGCCTTCTAGGTCTAGCCCTATCTGATGCCACCAATTCTGCCATTAATAATTCCAGATCAGACCCTGTAACAATCTTCTTCAGAAACCCCTTGCCATCCATGTAAAATCAACTCCAACATCACCTTGGTCGCTTGCCTGAAATCTTCAACCCCACAGACCCATAACAGCATGACCCTGCCATTCCTCGTATGCGTTGATTGCTCTCAACTCCTGCGAAATACACTCACAAGTAACGGCAACAACAGCATCAGGTATCAGTTTCGTTAAACAACCAAACAAAATCGATCGAAACAGCATCATATTTCAGCTGCAATTAAGCCCAGTTCAACTCCAAACTCGAGCTGTAAAACCACCAACGCACATCATCTTCCCCGTCTTCTTGTTGTTGTTGAATTCCTCTCAAAAACCCAGACTATTATTCACAAAATCAGGACAACTCCATTTGGTTGTCTTCCCCTTTCTCGGCCTCTGAAATATGTTGAAAACATCACCACAATCCACGATCCAGACAACTCTTTCCTGCCAGTCAATTCCATTCACAACCCATACCATCATTCAATGTTACTGTTCAATCAACACCCTAATCTCCACCCATCTTCACGATTTGAATCACACATTCACAGCCTCTCTTCCCTGAATTTCTCCAGCTATTCCCGTGTGCAAATTCTTCCCAAAACCATCATACCCTGACCACCATTTCTTCCATCCTTGGTTACACAACCACCGAGACATGGCTAAGTTGATGGCGAACTGGTCTGCAGAATTGGTCGACGGCTGCCAGAACATGACCTTTCTTCTCTACTTGAATTTTTCTCAACACGACGATCCATGGCCGCCTTCATTTCATCTCTCAGTTTCAGGTGAAAACAATGAATGAACAAATGAAAGAGACATCCTCTCTCGATTTAGGTCATGAACTGGGGTTGGATAATGACACCCCTCTGCATCAGATAAGGGATACCCCAGTGGATGCCCCATAACATGTGGTCACCCCTTAACCACGGCTGACTGCATTTAACCTAGACTGGGCTCCGGATAGTGTTCGCCCATGAAATGACAATTTTGCCATTTTTGCTCAAATTTGGTAATTTCTCCTTCTTTTTCCCCATGCGACTCCAGCGTACCTGATAACTCAAAAATACGCGTAAAGTACATAATTCACAAGAAAAATAGCAAAGAAAGCATAAACTCTATATAGTAAATACGGTGTATTCTACACCTATCAGTCTTACAAAATCGAGATAAATGTTACATGTATGAAGCCGTATTACATGCACTCGTAAACGTAACGAGTAGCTATATATCGAGTTACAGATTTGTGTGATACGTATATTCGTATGCACGTCATGGGAAAATCTGTTTGTTTCTTGATCTGGATAGGTATGCATATATATGTATGTAAACCATTTTGGAACTATGGTAAGGGAACCAGGTTTAAGTATCCAAACTGGTAAGCGAACCAATACAGTTCTACGTTCCTGAACCAGTTTAGTACCCAAACTGGCACGCAAAACGAAAAGGTTTTGAACTTCGGAACCGGTACAGTCTTTAGGTTTCCAAACCGTCTCACAAAACACAAATAGCATTAGAGTAACAATGTGTGAAACCCAAAAAACAAAGAAGAACTTTAGAATAATATTCTAGCATCCATAACAAATTTGTTTTCGACTGAGACATTTAACCAATCAAAAAGTGATCCCTGTTTTCATCCATAAAAAAATTAGCATTCTTGGAAACATTTGAGCATTCTTGATCAATATCATGACTATCTTTTCATCAGATCATAATGTCATGAATAGTTTAATCAAAATCCTCAACACAAACAAAAAGATGAGAAACTGAAGAAGAAAAAAGAAGCAGAAAACCTTGATTCGTTTTTTTTTTTTTTATTTTTCAAACAAAAAGAAGAGAAACTAAGAAAGGAAAAGTTATCAAAAATGCAGGCTTTCCTATGGACTTCAGAAACCACTGTGAGAGGCTGAATTTTCCATGAGAAAAAAATTGTAAAAGAAAATTTCCCCATCTCTCTTCATTCACTCTGAGTTCACAGCTACCGCATCTTCTTCTTCTTATCCATTCACTCACCACATCAATCTCTTTCAATCACTCAGAAAAACACTAAAATCCCCAAATCTCAAATCCAGTTCATTTCTTCATCTTTCACTTTCACCAGAAATTTCGTGACATCATTCGATTTGAGAAGAAAATAGACAAACCCTATCCATAAACTAAAACCTAGTAAACCAAATCAATCACTCTCCATCCCCACCCCTCTCTCAATCTCTCTTATAATCTGTCTAATTAAACAACAAAAATAACACCGAAGATGTATCAGAAAAATAATTCAGAATGTTGATGAAGACAGAAATCGTAAGGGATGATTTTACTATCTTATGGTTAGGGTTTCTTTCTTCTTTCAATTTTTCTTACAACCTTAGAGTTCTGATCGAGAAAATATGATGACCACAAGTATATAGATCTTGTGAAATAATGAAAACGGTAAGATTAACTATTTATCTCTATTTAGATTTGAACTCTGAACATTGAATTTAGAACTTGTTATCTTGGTTATATTTAATTTTTACAATCTGGATTTATTTGATTTCAATTTTTTTGATTTCAACTGGAATTAACATTGGTTGCTAGAATTTAGAAATCGAAATTGATAGTGATTTTGGATTTCTGAAAGTTAATTACATCTTGCGAGTGAAATTGATATGATTTTGGATTTATGAGATTGATTTTTTTTTTTTTGGTTTTTTTGCTCAAGCCCTAGAAATTAGATTTTTTTTTTCGATTTCTGGTAGTATGTATGAAACTTTAAAGTTTGAGGCTAATGTGAATGTTTTGTAATGGTTTGGGGGGTATGTTAGAATATACGGTTCTCGACTTAGAGAACTTTTATTAAAGGCGGAGCTTCTTAGAGCAGTGGTCAATCTAGGATTGAGCATATAGTTTTATCTCTTACAGGTATTGTGTGTACAGATTTACAGTTGTGTGTTGTTTCATTCATGTGTGTGGGTAGTTGGAGACTTGAAGGTTGCTCAGCTAGTATAGGAATCTATGAATTTTTATGTTGTGTTGGTGAAAAATTCATAGTATGAAAGATTTCGCATGGTTCATAAGAATCATTGATAGTTTGCCTCAGTTTAGTAGTAATATCGAGACTTGTTTTGTGCTATCCCATAGATAGTTTTGTTAGTTAAAAACTTGGAATTCTTTAGTATTGTATTTCTTTGTATGGAAGAGCTTAATGCTTTGGAACTTTTGTCGTGTTGGACCTCATAATTTGGCCTAAGAATCATTTTATTCTGGTGATTTTTTTTATTTAATCGATTTAGTTTTTACAGTTTTTTTCCCCTTTTTGAATCTTCTTATGAATTGAGATTAATTTACTACTCCTTGTACTCTTTTTTGTTTTTGACAAAGTTCAGTAGGCTAGTTTTGATTTAGTCATCTTGGTATTTGAAGTTGAGTAGGTGCTACAGGGGTTGTAATTTACTTTCTTTGTAATTTTAGTTCATATTCATTAGTGGAATTATATTTTGAGGTGTATTGTTTGATTTGCAGGTAATTTTAGTTCATATTCGAAGATCATATCTTACTTACCGAGGTTCATTTGCTTTAATTTTCTAGTGGTTATTAATCAATTCAACATGAATGCATTTCTCAAGCTATTTTGGTTATGGATGTTATCTGTCAAGCAAAATATGGGATGGGAAAAACTATAGTCTCTGGCCCCTCTTAACACTGCAGCAAATTGAGCATGTGGCTGGATAAGTTTTTGTTTTAATTTTGCATTCATACTAAACCTTCATATCACAATGAAGATTTTCATCATTTTATGTTGATTCTTAATTATATCTAAACCTCAGATCTGCTACGAGTTTGAGCGGTTCCGCACTTACCCTGTCTGATACTAAAGTTGTTGTGTTCAATGGTAATTTAAGCATAAAGACCAACGAGGAATTACTAAATAAAGAGTGCCTCATGTTGATACTTATTTACACAAGGTTTGTTTCTGAGCGCTTATTTCTTATTCATTCCGTTAAGTTTGTACTTAACATGGGTCTTTGATTCTACGACATTGTAGTACTGTATGAGTTCAATTCAACTTAATAGTATATCTTTCTTTTTGCAGGTTTGGCAGAGCATGTTAATTTGGTATGAAAGAGATTGCAATTTAATTGGTCACTTCATGTGTATGTTTAAGAGAGGCTTGAAGTAAAAAGAATTACGTTGATATTAAACAACAGGTAGTTTATCAGTTTCATAAATATTCAACTCTCCGCATGTGTTCTTTATCGTGTTCATTAACTTAAAAAGGTAGACTCCAGGGATTCGTTCTTGTACAAGAATGCAGGTTTACAACTTCTTATTGAAACTAAGCCACCCAATTAAGATCTTTCAGCACCCCATTTGGTTTTCAGAATGCATATTTAGTTTAAATGTTATAAAAAAATTATATTTGTTGGTAGATGGTTTACCATATTCGCATTGTCTAAATTTAAGCATGGTCTACCTACAAATTGACTATTGGTTCCTAGCCGGCATAACATTTGAATTGGTGTGTTATTTGATCTACCTAGAATATATCATATCCTATATCCTTAAACTTCCTTGTTCTTTCAGTGTTGGAGTTGAACAATCTCTGAACTCTGAATGGGGAGTACTTGTAATGAGGAAAAAGGATGTTGCACGATCGTGAACGTCTTTGAACAACCACTAATTCAAAGATAAGTTTTTGTTTCTCTTTGTTCAACCCTTTTCATAATATCTATAGATAAACCTATGCATTTGAGCTCGACAAGAACTCAGGTAGATTAACATAAAATTTGACCTGTGTTTGGTAAGATCCATTATAACTTCAGATAAGCATTAACATGTAACTATTTTATATCCCCTATGAGTTTTGAGATTTCTCTATGAACTGATATAGCTCATAGGCATATATCTTGGATTATCTCATAAACATGTATCTATGAACATTAACCTTGAAGCATTTGTACTCTGAACTTGTGTATGTGGTTCATAAATAGTAAGCTGAAAATGTGCAGGTTTTGAAAATTTGCTTCAACTGAACTGAGTTCTGGAGCTACAACAGAAAGAACGATAGAATTGATACAGAGTCAAAGCTTGTTGCGAGACAAGATAAAAAGAGTCATGGTAAATAGCTTTTGAGCATCTTGGTCACAAAGGAAGATTCTCAATGATGAACTTATGGTAGAACCTTGCTCCTTAGTTGATCCAATTCATTATGTGAAGCTTGCAATATAAATATAGGTTAAGGTTCTTTAACTTAGTGTTAGAAGTTTTTCATACTTGGAACTTGCAGTATTTTTGTTAGTTGAAACTGTAAAATGAATACATTTTTCAATATAAATTCAGTTTTAAATCCATTATCAATTTAAATTTGTTGAATTCAGTTTTGAAGTAATTATTAATTTAATAGTGAATCGACTTTTTGTTTTTGATTCAGTTGATTCTCCTTTGGATCAGCTGAATCAATATCAATTATTTTATTTTTTTATAAATATCATCAATAAAAACTACCGTGTCTGTCAGTACTATTCAATCAGCTGATGAAGAAAGTGATTTTTTTAAAGAATTCAACCTTTGATAGGCACAATCGTTTCGAAAAAAATCACTTCTAGATTACTGCTGATGGACACAATCATTTTTAGCGATATAACTTCTTGTCTTGACAGTGGTTTTATTTCTATTTTCCACTAGTGGTTCACCGTTGGTTTAGATTTTGTGTCCTCCACACCAGCAAACTTTACACAAAGGGATAATATTATGAGAGACAAACAACTGGTCCGACCATCCCAATCTCATCCCAACCAAAGACATCTAACAATCGTGGTGTTTGTAACCTCCTTTCATTACGGGGTTATCGATAACCCTCTTAATTAGTCCCCCAACAATTAAAAACATAAACGTGCCATTAAAAAAATAAAATGGAAAAATAGATGTTACAACCATAGGAAAATAAGGAAATTAATTTGAACCATATTTTAAAAAAATCAAATTAGCTAGCCTTCAACAATCTGCAAAACACAAATAACATATTCTTTTTAAAAATACAAAGAATAATTTTCATTATACTCATTGTATAAAGGGAAAAATCATAAAATACAAAGAATAATTTTCATTATACTCATTGTATATTAGGAACAATCGAAAATAAATACATATCTAAAAATAACTCACCAAAAATTTACTCTTCCGTCATAGACCTGATTTTAATTTTAGCAATTGAATAAGCCAACCCTCGTCAACTTGATAGGTATCTTTCTGCTAAGGTACAATTACCAAGTTCAACAAATGTTACAAAAAGGCCATCACAATTGGGCTAAAATTTAAGCCATGCACCGGGTAGTTAAGGTACACAACTCATTTTTTTCCTCTTTTGATTAGACCAGAAATAAATATCCACCTCTATTAACGACCGATATTAGATCTAACTTTGATTTTTTTTTTCCACTTAATTTTCCTCCTCTATTTACTCCCCTAATTATCCTCCCACGATCATGAGAAATACTTACCCATAAATAAGGTACAAAAACGTCCATACTATAAGGTCTGCATGCACAGAAACGATTGCCTTTTGAATAATTACAATTATTCAATGAACACATGTAAATAGAGGAGTGTATTTCTTCAACCACACCTTCAAACTCATTCACTTATTTCCAACTTATTTTCTTGGTAATTTTTTTAGCATAAGAGTATCAACATGTCAAACATGGTTAGCTGCATCCCACAAAATCCGTTCCCCAAAACGTGTTTGCTTCCTCTTCAAGAATGCATGATTGAGTTGAGATGGAAAAAAACCCGCGATAATCAAGTTTCGTGTTGCAAGAAAATGAGAAGAGGTCGATTTCATGGCGACTAATGAACTCAGTACTTTGGATTTACTAATGATTGGCGAAAATGTGAGTATATTTTCATAACGATCCAAATCCAAGTAACGCTTTATTTTTTTGGATATTAGTCATGCATTCTAATCAGTCTTTACATCCAAAAATCCAAACTAAATGAAGTTTCATCAAATGAAATGTAATATATATTTGGAATTTACAAAACTATAAAATAAATGTTTAACTAAAAGTACACAATTGAAACAAGCGAACACCCCGGTGAAATTTAAAACGCGACATCCAAATCCCGGTGATTCGTTATTAAAGGGAAAAATAAACGATTAACAAAGATTTTTTATCAAAAACTATTATTTTAAGTCTAGAGAATATCGTGAAGAATTATACTATATATTATTTAAGCACAACCAAATTTATAATTATTTGAATTGAGATTTTCATATTTACAAGTTCTCACAGTGTATGGTAATTATTAAAATTATTTTAATCAAAAATTATTCCGTCTTATATCGTGCCATTGCGGCACGAGTTATTTCTAATACTCCCTCCGTCCCAATTATATAAGCGGAAAAGTAGAAATCTCGTAGAATAAGGAAGTTTTTGGTTTTCCTAAATTTTCTCTTACTTTCCTAATTTACCCTTATCTTATTCCAATATAAATATTATATATTAATAGATCTATAAATCTCCACCTCACATTAAAGTAAATTGTATGATAACCATGCATCATAATTAGGGGTATATGAGAGAAAAACAACATAGAAACTAGAACTCCGCCTATCTAATAGGACTACAAAATTTACAAACTCCGCCTATATAATAGGATGGAGGGAGTATAAGATAAAGCATGAATGCATAGTCTGCTATGTAAATTAAAAAGTAATGTAATGGTCTTGGAATATCGTAATCTACGTAGATATGGTCAAATTTTGAATTTTGAATAACAATAAAATGTTTTTTTTTTTAGATAATTTGGAAGAGTGGTCTTGGGCTATATCCTTAACTCCTTTTAAGGAGTTATTTCTGGCAATTACGGGGATCGAACCCCTACTTTCGCAGTGGGAAAAAGCATATTAACCATTAGACCACTTGATGGTTGGCAACAATAAAATGTCAACAATTCGTTATGTTTATTAGACGGTTTGATGTTATCTTAACTTAAAAAGTTTTTTTCTTCTAAATTGGAGTATTATAATCAATGTGGACATCGTAAGAATTTCTTGGTCAAGTGCTAAGTAATCAATTAAACGCAACAATTTAATTTCTTTATTAAACGGTTTCGTATGTTTAGTTATGAAAGAGTTTGTTCTGGTCAAAAGTCTCAAGGAGACACGAGGATTCCAGCTAGCTGGAAGTTGATGTCTGCCTAGTTTAGCAGAGTCAAACTTGGAACTCCTGTTATTCAATGTTTTAAGTAGTATTTCTTTCCCCTTCAAATCAGGAGATCGCGTGATTCCTTTCACACTAACTTCCATCGTTTCACACTAACTTGCATGAACGGCAGACTAGGAGGATTTGTTTTTAATTAAAAACCCAACCGAACTCCCTGAAAATTACTCTCTCATACCTTTTATATTGTGGGGTCTAAGAGTGGTCTCCACATAGCTCCAAGCCTCCATAAGGTGCGGATCGGATCCTACTTACATAGAACTAATGATTTTACGCAGATGATTTATATCATGGGCGTTTAATCTTGGTGAGATTATTTGTCCCATATTGTCTGAGATATTTAAGATCCTGCGGTTTATAATCCTACGGGTTACTCCACTCATTCTCAATTTTGTTTTGAGTTGAATGCTCGTATTCTAACATGGTATCAGAGCAGACTATTTACGATGAGTCATTGGACAGCCTTTACCCCGCGTCACCCGCCTTTACTCTGCGTCACCCGATTTAATTGTGTTAGACCCAATAAGGCTACAAGTGAGGGTGCGTGTTGAGATTAGTCCCACATTTTCTCGGCAATTTAAAATTAATCCTACGGTACCGAATGACACATGGGTTGGATCCACACTTAACACACCCCTGTAAATTTGCCACGTCACAAGGGGACCATCTCGTTTTTCTCTTGCTGGGATCTAACCCGTGGAATTTGTATCACTTCCATTTTCTTATATAGTTTCTCTCTCCTCTTTAGCTCTTTCTCAAAAGAAAAAAAACCCTCACCACTATTAAATCTCAGGGCTCAGATCTAGTCCATTTTGGGCTAGATTTGACCAGACTTCTTTCCTTAATTATTTATCATAGATGGATAGTAGTTTATGTTAGGTTTATTTAAGTTTTTGGTTCAATCTTCATTGTTTTTAGGAGATTTTTATGTTGTACTTGTGAGTGTTTTGCCCTTTTTGTTTGTGCCTTCGCTTTTATGAAGATTCTCTTTGCATTCTCATGGCGTTTTTTTGTGATTTTAATGGAGAATTTCAGTGGAAGTTCAAGTGCGATGATCAAGATTCAAGACTTTGAGCATATTATTCTTATATTTTTATGAGAAGGTTCCATAAGAAAAGAGCAGTGCTATCCCCACGACAACTGCGGAAAGCTCTATAAGGTAGCGGCTTATAAACCATTGGATTGCATCTCTCACCGTTGAATTATATTCGGTTCTTTTCTAAAATATTACGGCCGGCTAACTCACATGGTATTAGAAAGAGACCCTTTTAGTTTACCCTATTTCTTAATGTTCTTCCTCTTCTGCTAGTACTGCTACTTACGACGATCAGTTTGTAAGATCTATTGATTATCAAAATAATGTTGGTTCTCCCACTTCCCAACTACTCACCATTAAACCCCCTTAAGAGAAACTATGTATTGCCCAAATAACTGTCCTTCAAATCTCAGCTTTTTACAATTTTTTTCGGCTCAATAATCAATTTGAAAAATCATATCAAATTGAAAAATCATAAATTGCTAATCAATGTCGCAATTGTGGAGAATGTTGAGATTATTAGTCCCATATTGTTGGGCAATCTAAGATCCTGCGGTTTATAACCCCTTAGGGCCTCTCCACTCGTTGCCAATTGGTTTTGAGTTGGATGCCCGTATTCTAACATGGTATCAGAGCAGGCTATTTGCGACGAGTCTTTGACCGCGCCTTTACTCCGCGTCACCCGAATTAATTGTCCACGTGTTAGACCCAACGAGGCTACACGTGAGGGGGCGTGTTGAGATTATTAGTCCCATATTGTTGGGCAATCTAAGATCCTGCGGTTTATAACCCCTTAGGGCCTCTCCACTCGTTGCCAATTGGTTTTGAGTTGGATGCCCGTATTCTAACAGAGAAACGAAGGTTAATGTATTTTCTCTTAGTAGTAGTAGCAGCAGGGAAATCAAGGCTGAATGAGTTTGGTTATGATTTCATCTATTCAATCTCATCTTTGATTTTTCACTATAAGCATTTTTGGGTTTCTCTTGATCTGCATATATATAGATTTGCAATTAAGATATATAGATTTTGGGGGTTTCTCAGGCTTATAACACTAACATCAATGGAACAATCCACAAAGGCCTCTCCTTTTACAACAGTAAAAAAACCCAGGAAAAAAATTAATGGGTGTTGTTTAACACTATGATTGGAACGATTTTACGAGGTGTTTGAAGAATGAATTGTTTCGGATCAGAAAGCAAAGTTGTTGTTTTATAAGAAGTAACAAACTGAAACTGTAGTGAAAAGATCAAAAGAAGATGATGGATATTTAATGGCCATTAAATAAAATATGAAATAAATGGGGATTTTTCTGATTTTGCTAAATGAACTTAGAGGACTTTTGTACAATTAATTTTGTAAAACAACTGCATCATTACCATCAACGGCTGTAATTTATCATGTAACATCATCTAAGGGTGACCAACCGGCTACGTTATAGAGCTTTCCCGCAGTGTTGTGTGGGATAGCACTGCTCTAAGAAAAAACCCTTTAAAATGGTTGGATAATAATTCCAAAACCATTCTTTCAATCTTGAATTGCTTGGTACTCTTGTTGGTAGTTTGTTACTTCTCTTCACAAATTATTTTTGGTTAATACATTTTAATTGTATTTTGATCTTAATGTTCATGAAGTCTATTAATCTTTATTTTATCATGAATGCAGTTTTATGAGATTTATCAAATTAAAAAAAAAATAAAATAACTAGGCTCCACATTATTTGGATCATATTATAAACATGGATAAAATTATGTATACCATAAATTAAGATGACGCAATTGGGGGATATCTATTACTTCCCCCATCCAATAGTGTCTGCTAAGGGGTGTTTTTGGAGAGCAAAAATACTAAAACACCCTTCCCTCAAAATAAAAATCAAAAAACTTAAAATTAAAAAACAAAATCATATTCCCCATTTCCATCTCCACTTCTTATTAATCTTTTTAGGGTTAAAACTTTGAAACCCAAATGTTCCCCATTCTCTTTCAAATTCTAAATTTTCCCCATTCCCTTTCAAATTCTCTTCTCCTTCTCTGCCGGAAGTGATGAAGAACATGTCGGAAATGATAAAGAACATGCTGGAAATGATGAAGACCACGCCGGAAGTGATGAAGACCACGCCGGAAGTGATGAAGAACATGTCGGAAATGATGAAGGTCACGCCGGAAGTGATGAAGACCATGCCGGAATTGATGTAATTCAATGCCGGAACTAAATTCCGGCATGCTCGATATAAATCTATCAATGCCGGTAGTCAAGTGGAAAAAAATCAATTTTACGGATACTTTTCATCATGTGCTTAGGCATAGAAATTTAGGATGAAGACCACACCGAAGTGAGTTCCGGCATGGTTATTTATGATGAAGACCACGCTAGGAAGTGATGAAGAACATGTCGTAAATGATGAAGACCACGCTGGAAGTGATGAAATTCAATGCTTGGAACTAAATGCCGGCATGCTCGATATAATCTATCAATGCTTGGTAGTTACGTGAAAAAAAAATCAATTTCTTTGGATACTTTTCATCATGTTCGGCATAGAAATTTAAGCAAAAACCATGCGGAAGTAGTTCCTAGGCATGCTCGAAAATCGGATAATCGTTGCGGAAGTAGATCGATTAAAACCGAGAAAATTTCCGGAAATCTTAGGCATGGTTTTTTGGTTGAATACCATCTTAGGCACCAAGCTTTTCGGTTGCAACAATGGTGGATTCAAAGAAAAAAAAATCAAATTTTCAACTTCTTAGCAGCAATTCTCTCATCACAATCATCTTCCATTTTCAAAAAAAAAAATTCCACTCAAAAACCATTTTCCCTCCTTCTACTCTCAACTAACCCACAAAAATTCAAATAAAAATAAATACACACTAATTTATCCCCCATATACTTAACATTTTACTAATTATAATTAATCAATAATCCACGATTAGTGGTGGCTAGATTAGGAATTAAAAAATAATTACATAGGGGGCCACCCAGGAATTGCTATTGGGACACCGTTTTTGTCCTGTAGCTATATCCCCCAATTAGTTTCCATATCCCCCAATTAATTGTTCTAAATTAAATCTTGGTGAAATTCATCGTAATTTAAACTTTGATGAAATCCGTTTTATCCTAGTATAAACACTGCTGAAGCCATGTGTATCACAGAATAAACTTTGATGAAACCGGTTTAATCATAGTTTAAACATGGGTAAAACAAATTCAGCTGAATCTAAACCATGATGAAACTAGTTACATACTAGTTAAACATGGATGAAAACAAATTAACCAACTATAAACACATGATGATATCAGTTTTAATCTAACACAAGACGATACCAGTTTCATACTAGTTTAAACATAGATGATAGCAAATTCAAGTGAAATTCATCATACCTATTTTTTCAATAAATTTTTTCTTAGTTCAAGTCAGGATGCATCTAGTTTCATCCTAGCTATTTTTTCGATTTTTTTTCCATGTTAATTTAAGTCGGGATGAAACCAGTTTCATCTTACTTTTTTTTCAAATTTATTATCAATAAGGGATCTTGTTATATAGATGATCTAAAACCCTTCTCGAAAATATAAATTTTATTAAAATTAGATATATATTTTGGAAATTATGATTTTTTCTCTGTGATTTGTTTTTAAATTATTGAGGGAAAGAAAAAAAGAGAAAAAGATAAAGATGAGTGATATAATTGTCTAGGAATTTTGATGTCCATTTCACCCATACCTGAATTTTCTTGTCTATTAGAACCATATATTAAGAATACTTGGGCAATTGACCTATTTTGGGATGAAAAAATGGTAATGGTACACAAACCACAAAACGTCCCCACTCGCATAGATTCCGGACCCGCTGGCTACATGGATTAACAGGCGCTACCCTTTTAGGTTTTGGGTCCCACAATCATGTCTCACTGGGAGACTCACTCGGGACGTTTATCATTTCCGGTGAAATAAAGAGGAGCCGAACAAAAGACTGTAGAAAAAACAAAGAATAGACGACAACAAAGTATTATACAACTCCTTTCGCCTTTTACGTTCTATCTTCAACATTTCAACATAAGCTTCCCGTCATCTGGATCTGGTATTCAACATCTTTCTTATTTCTTCTTCCTGTTTGTGTGAGATGATGAATCAATGTGTTTTCATTTTCACCTAGTTGGTTTCAGTTATTGCAAGTGAGACAACCATGGCTACTCAATCAACAATACAAATTATAATCCTTTCGTTGTTTTCTTGTGCTCTTCTCAAAATTCCAGCCCAAACGGAAGAAGCCGAAGCTCTAATAAAATGGAAAGACAGTTTAAATTCACATTCTCTTACCTCATGGTCTCTTACCGATGGAAGCAGCACCAACAATCCTTGCAAATGGTCTGGTATTAAATGCGGCAGTTCAAACAGTGTTATTGAGATAAATCTTGATACGTCTGGAGTGGATGGAACGCTCGATCAGTTCAACTTCTCAGTGTTTCACAATCTCGCCTATCTCAATCTTAATCTCAATAATCTGGTTGGTAATTTCCCAATTCAAATTGGGCTTCTTCCAAAACTTTCTTATCTTGATCTGGGAAGTAACAACTTGACAGGGACAGTGCCATCGGAAATTGGGAACCTCGTAGAGCTTCGTTTTCTTCGACTAGCCAACAATAGTCTTACTGGACCAATCCCGTATCAGGTTTGCAATCTTCAGAAGCTACAAAATCTTGATTTATCTGGAAATTACTTATCAAATCCAGACCCAACTCGGTCAAAGGGCATGGCTTCACTGGTTCGTCTTGATCTCAATTACAATTATTTGGCATCAGAAGTCCCACCTTTTATCTTCAAGAGCCCAAAACTAGCCTTTGTAGATATTTCAGATAATCCTGATATAGGAGGTCCATTTCCTTTACAATTCACGAAGACTTTGAAGAGTATTCAATTCCTTAATATGTCGGGTAATATGTTCGAAGGGACAGTTCCAGAAGAAATCAGAAACCTTACCCAACTTCAAGACCTGAAACTGAGTAAAAATAACCTAAATGGTTCAATACCACCGGAGATCGGTCTATTAGCCAACCTCAGAAATCTTGCATTGGATGGAAATCCGTTAGAAGGGCCATTTCCATCTTCTATAGGAAACCTTAAGATGCTACAAACACTAAACCTTGCAAATGTGAACCTGAATTCCAGCATTCCAGACGAACTTGGCTTATGCACCAGTCTTACATTCCTGGGATTAGCATCAACGAATCTTCAAGGTACTTTGCCGCTTTCGATGGCTTCTCTAATCCAACTCACAGAGATTTCAATTTCAAGTAATCAATTATCTGGTGAGATTCATCCATATTTGCTGTCAAATTGGACTCGACTAATTTTCCTTCAACTTCAAGATAACTTTTTCACAGGAACTATTCCTAGTGAAATTGGTTTGTTAAAAAACCTCAATTTTCTATACTTGTACAAGAACAAATTATCAGGTCCCATACCTTCAGAGATTGGAAACTTGTCAGATCTGATAGAGCTCGATTTATCTGAGAATTTTATTAATGGCTCAGTTCCATCAAGCATAGGAAACTTAACTATGCTTGAACGCATGACTTTCTACGGCAACCAGCTCAGTGGAGTGCTTCCTCAAGAAATAGGTAACTTGGGAAGTTTGAAATATTTTGACGTGAGCATAAACACATTGCAAGGAGAGTTGCCTTCATCAATAACTCAGCTGCAGGACTTGGAACACATTTATCTCGCAAATAACAGCTTTACAGGTAGTATACCGGAAGAGTTTGGTCCATTAAATTTAAAGATTGCAAGCTTCTCTTACAACAATTTCACCGGAAAACTTCCTTCCAACATTTGCATAGGAGGGAATCTCGTATACTTGGCAGCCAACAAAAATAATCTAGACGGACCAATTCCTGAAAGCTTGAGAAACTGCACAAATTTATCCAGAGTTCGGCTCGAAGACAACCTTCTTGAAGGAGACATCACAGATGCATTTGGTGTTTACCCAACTCTGGAGTTTATTGACTTGAGTAGGAATCGGTTGTCGGGTGAATTGTCACCGAACTGGGGAGCATGCATGCAGCTTTCGTACTTCAGAATATCCGAGAACATGATATCAGGAGAAATCCCACCATCTCTCGCAAGCTTAAAATCTCTGCAAGATATTAGCCTTTCTTGGAATACATTGACAGGTCAGATTCCAGTGGATGTGCTTTATTCAGATTCACTTGTATTTAATCTGAATTTGAGCAGGAATCAAATCTCAGGAAAGATACCCGTAGAGGTTGGAAAATTATCACGTCTGCGTAATTTGGATTTGTCCATAAACAACCTCAGTGGGCGTATTCCTGGAGAAATTGGGGACTGTCAAGGCTTAATATCCCTGAAGCTAAATGATAACAAGTTAAATGGACCAATCCCGTACCAGGTCGGGAATTTGGGAGCTTTGCAGTCAGATCTTGATCTCAGTCAGAACGAACTCAGTGGAGAGATGCCACCACAGCTTGGACATTTAAGAAATCTGGAGAGCTTGAACCTGTCCAACAACAAGCTATCTGGTTCCATACCATCTACTCTACAGGGTATGCTAAGTCTTACATCTATTGATCTTTCAAATAACGATCTCGAGGGTCCAGTTCATGTTTTGAATGCATTCGAGAAAGATCCTGTCAAAGCCTTAGGAGGTAATAAGGGTCTGTGCAGCAATCAGTTGAAGGGTTTGAGCCCTTGTAGTGGTACACCATCGTCCAGTAACCGCAGCAAAAGCAATAAATGGAAATTGATAATTGCAGTGGTTGTTCCAATCGTTGTATCATTAGTTCTTTTTCTGATTCTGTTCGGCATTTTCTGCTACTGCCGTAAACACAAAGAAGACTTAGATGAGGAAAATGTAGATTCAGGTGGTGACAATTCATTCTCAGTATGGAACTACGATGGACATGTAGTGTTCAAGGATATTGTAAAGGCAACAGGGAATTTCGATGAGAAGTACTGCATAGGAAAAGGTGGACAAGGAAGTGTCTACAAAGCAACACTTGATAATGGCATAATTTTTGCTGTAAAGCGCCTTCATGATACATCGTCATCATCCAGTGAATATACATCTTCAGAGGCCACCCGTAACAAGAGTTTAGAGTCTGAAGTACATGCACTGACAGACATACAACATAGAAATATTGTGAAGATGTATGGTTTCTCTTCGATAAAGGGAAACATGTTCTTGGTATATGAATATATTGAGAGGGGTAGCCTGTCAAACGTGTTGTACAACGAGAAAGAGGCAAAGGTGTTGGACTGGTCAATTAGGTTAAAAATTATCAAAGGTGTGGCGCAGGCCTTATCTTACTTACACCATGACTGCACCCCGCCTATTGTGCACCGAGACATAACCGGAAATAACATTTTACTGGACCCGGAATATGAAGCTAAGGTCTCAGACTTTGGGACAGCAAGGTTACTGAAACCAGATGAGTCTAACTGGACAGTACCGGTCGGCTCCTATGGATACATCGCTCCAGGTGCGTTTATTCTTCACCAAACTCGCACCCATTTTCTATAATACTTTCTTTATACTTGTTGCACATAAATTCCTCATATATTTTTCACTTAAACCCTTGTGTTTGAATATGCATGCCAGAAGAGTAATTCTGGTGGAATAAAAAAGTGTCTGCTGTCATATAGATTCGAGATTGTGTTTTGAGAACTAAAAGAACAACATATACAAATAGAGTGACATATACGAAACTGTAGAAGTGAAGACAAGATTTTAGAGACTGCTTCGGGTTATGAAAACAGGCCAAACTTTAGCTAACCTGATAATACCGAGTTGAACTTGAATATTTTCTAAGATAAAGATGGTTAAACTCATAGATAATTTTTTAACTTTCGTAGATAATTTTCTTAAGTTGATTGATGTTAAGTTTATTTCACTGAATTAATTCCTTTGTTATGTTTCCAGAGTTTGCATCTACAATGAAGCTGACAGAGAAAAGCGACGTATACAGTTTTGGAGTTGTTGTACTGGAACTTTTATTCGGGAAACACCCTGGGGAATTCCTTTTGCAGCTACAATCTGAAGGACATGATGTATTTCTAGTGGATGCATTAGACAAGCGCCTAACTCTTCCAACTGGAGTAATTGCAAATGAATTGGTGTTAACAGTAACCTTTGCTTTGGCATGTACAAGTATATCTCCAAATTCCAGACCGACCATGCATTTTGTAAGTCGTGAGCTGTCAGAAAATGTAGTTCGTCCTGTAGATGAGAACTTTCACCTGCTCAGATTGCAGAAGTTGATGAAGGTTTTATAATTGAACTCTGTATTTTAGTAAATATAGTCTACAAATTCAGTTCTAAAAGACTTCACTGTTGTTGTATTACATTGCAAAAGAATTGTACGTTCCAATGGATATAAGTTTGAATGATTTATTGATATTGTGCAGATGAATCAGAGTGGGTTCTCTGCATTCTGCAGGATAGGCAATGTTAAATCTCTTTCTATTTACTTGGGTTGGCTGACATGATCTTTTGAACTTTTTTCTCCTTACATGTTTTCTTGGTACTGATCAGTAGTAGGTTACTGTATATGTAGGAGTGGAATATCGCACATATCAATAAATATGCGGAGTGAAGATTATCTAACGTACTATCGCACATAGAAAATCGAGATGACGTATTGGATGATGTCAGCAAAGTCACGAGTATAGTGTGATGATCTATGCGGAGTATAAACTGTGCGAGAATGAGTGAGTGTACATGAGCGAATGTAACGCATAGTAGTTCCGAAAATAGTGGATCTCTTAGCTGTCATCCACTATGTAGAATCCTATATAAGGGGAAAAAGTTATCACATAGGGGGGATCTTTGAGTATGCGTTAGACAAGAAATTAGGAGAGAGAAAGTTTATTTGGAGAGCAAGTAAAGTCATTGTAATATCTTGTAACCAATTATAAATCTTAATAAATAATAAAAGAATTTCATTATGATTACTTAGAACCTTGTCTAAATTTATTGGGGGGTGGTTGTAGGATTTCCTGCAACTACATTTTTGGCGCCAAAAACAGCTTTGGGTGATAAATCCTGGTAGTAAATTCATAGAATCTTGGAAAGAATAAGATCTAGAAATTGTGGAGAAATCTTTTTAATTCTTTATCAATATAGGAAGTTGAAGATGGTGAGACTTGGATCTACTGTGGAACAAGGAATAACAACTAGAAGGAGTTATAGAATTGCTGAAAGAAGAAGAAGTACAAATCCGGAACAACAAGAAGAAAGAGCGGAACAATGATATTGATTATGATAGAGTGAGTATTCATACTACACAAACAAATTCTACTGAAGAAGATGAACAAAGGACTGGGAATGCAAGATTAATTGAAGAAAACGAAGAGAATGACAATTGAAGAACTCAGGAAAAGACTACTAGCAGAATGAGGGAGAGAGGAAGAAGAACGTGCGAATTCGGTACGTCAAAATGATGATTTAAGAGAAGAGAATCTTAGATTGCAAGAACAGAGTCAAGAAGTGCTACACGATCAAGGTCGAGATCAAGCAGGAGTTCATCAAGACAAAGTCAATCTAATCAAGGAGATGCTAGGCAAAGACAACGCATGGAAACCATCGAAGAAAACCTGTAAGAAGATGACAATTTACAAGACCGACAAGAGAGACGACGTGTAGCTCAAGATCAGGGAACTAACCGATATAAACATCCGCGTGAACTTCTTCGTCGCACACATCATAATTTTGAAAGAGAAGAAGAGGACCCAAGGCAAGGACAAAAGATATTACTGTTGATGGTGGTTTTTAAACAAAGGGTAAAATCGTAAAACCCCGAATAACCTAATGTCACCGGTGACACATTTATTAGAAAATTTAATGCATGTAGTCAGTAATTAATAGGGGGTATTTTTTCAAATTAGGGTTACAACGAACGAAATCCTAATCCCCTCCCTGCCAATGACAAATCATGCCAACCACACCTAGCCCAAGCTAGCCTCACCTCTGGTGCCAATGGCAAATCATGCCAGCCACACCAAACAGCGCCAAAGCATGCTAACCATGCTAGCCGCACCTCCGTGCCAATGGCAAATCATGCTAGCCACACCTAGCCCAAGCTAGCCGCGCCATGCCAAATGCACTCTGCCTTGGCCCTAGCTACGCTAGTTACACCACGCCAAGCCAAACACCCTTACCTTGGCCCTAGCCGCACCTCTGTGCCAATGGCAAATCATGCCAGCCACACCAAACGCGACAAAGCATGCCAACCATGCTAGCCACACCACCGTGCCAATGGAAAATCATGCTGACCACACCTAGCCCAAGCTAGCCGCGCCATGCCAAATGCACTCTGCCTTGGCCCTAGCTAGGCCAGTCACACGACGCCAAACACCCTTACCTTGGCCCTAATCACGCCATGCCAAGCCAAACACCCTTACCTTGGCCCTATCCGCTCCATGCCTAGGCTGGCTAACGGTGCAACACAGGCCAAATTGGCCACGCATGCCACACGATCGCTGGTAGCTTTTCTTACCAGGCCGCGACCCAAATTGGCCACGCATGCCATTGGCACATGCCAACACGCTCGCTGGTAGCTATTCCTACCAAGCCGCGACCCAAATTGGCCATGCATGCCATTGGCATATGCCAACAACTCGCGGGTAGCTTTTCCTACCAGGCCACGAGCCAAATTCGCCACGCATGCCATTGGCACATGCCAACACGCTCGCGGGTAGCTTTTCCTACCAGGCCGCGACCCAAATTGCCACGCATGCCATTGGCAAATGCCAACACGCTTGCTGGTAGCTTTTCTCACCAGAACGTGACCCTAATGGCCGAGCATGCCATTGGCACATGCCAACACGCATCACTGGTAGCTTTCTTACCAAACCGTGGCCCTAATGGCCGAGCATGCCATTGGCACATACCATCACGCATCGCTGGTAGCTTTTCTTACCAGGCCGTGATCCAAATTAGCCACGCATGCCATTGGCACATGCCAAACATCCACGCTGGTAGCCTAACTTGCAAACCGTGAAACCTACCAAGGCATTCCATACATGCCATTGGCACATGCCACACACGCCACTAGCAGCTCTAGCATTGCCACTCACACTCAACGTACAACCTACCACCAAGGCATTCCACACATGCTATTGGCACATGCCACACACGCCCACTAGCAAAATTCTCTGCATTGTCACTTGCGCTGAGGTGCAACCCGCAACAAAGGCATTCTGCACATGCCATTGGCACATGCAACACGCGCCCCTAGCAGCGCCACTTGCACTCAAGGTGCAACAATACTCGAGACATCAACACAAACTGGGGGATGCTTTCCAGGGTCTTGGTTTGGCGGTCACAACATGCACCGTACACTACGCTCACATTAACGAAGCGTGAAAAGGAATAAAGCGGTCAAATAAAAGAGGAAATAATGGTGAAAACGTTTTCACCCATAAACGCCATGCGGTTACCACCTCCTCCCATTATTTCACCCTTTACTCTCTTCCTTCATGAGGACAGGTATGTTTCAATCTCGACTTGTATAAATAGGTCTTACCTATTTCCACCAGACACAAGTCTCGGTCAGGAGAAAAATACAACACTCTCATAAAAGGGCTTTGCAAGCTCTCCAAAAAGCTTTCATCTCTTGCAAGTTTCCCTAAGCTTTCACTTTCGATACAAGTCGAGACACTACTCTCCAGCACTATTCCCGGTCTTAACACCTTTCTTTGCTTCCCTCCCAAATCAACCCTTCTCCTCCACTTTGTGACCGGAAAAAGTCCTGGAACGACCATTTCTTGGTTTAGGGCCACTTGTATGCAGTTGATCTCTCGAATCTATAAAGTGCTCACGTGCGAAGACATTTATTTTGGGTTTAAACCAGTTTCTCACTCATCTAACGAATTTACAGAAATCGGCGGAAACGATTTTTACCCATAAACAATTGGCGACCACAGCGGGAGGATTGATCTATCGGTTACAATACCCGTGGATGCTACAAAGAGTATGTGTACTTCTAAAGGCCTGACACCTGATTCTTCCTTGTTAAATATCTCGATTTCAATAGATGTCATTTCTTCGCCCCCGGGGTTTACAAGGGCTTTAGCTCAAGAGAGAGTAGAAGGATTTGAATTTGTGGAGAACTTCAAGATCCCAGAAGAGCATGAAGTTTTGTATAAGAAGATCTGTGAGAAGCATGGCCATATGGCGACTAGAAAAGTCATCAAGTTCAATGATGATATGTTACTCACATGTGTTGTGAATTTACTAAAGATCATCTCGGGTATGAAAAATGTGTGTTGTTGAGGAATGGAGTGAAGCGTCTTTGGAGAGATGGGAAGGATACATCAAAGATCTTTGAGGCCTTGGAATTCAACATTAAGTGGCCGTGAAGGATTCAATAAACTTAAGAACCATTGGAGGTCTTCATTTGAGATAGATAATGAAGTTGAAACAGATGCTGGAGCATTGGATGCAATGCATGTTTACCTCTCAACAAGAGAAGACGAACTTAACGCTCTACTTCTAGAGGTAAAAGATCGAAAAAGGAAAGCTGAAGAGACAATTTTATCCCTTAGAAAAGCTATTCAAGAAAAGGCATCTCGAGAAAAATTAAATTTCAAAATGAGTCTGTTATAGGGTTAGTGCTTAATTGATTTTGTGTACTTAGTGGTTATGATGGGATGAAAGTGATATCGGATACACGTCTGTCTGTCTTGTAAATTGGTGTATTTGTAGTCTGCAGTAAATTTGAGATAAACTTGCCAGTCCGGGTCCAATGCATCCTCTTTTAAGCTTGCTGACTCCTCCTGTAGATGAAGGATTTGAATTTGTGGGTAACTTCAAGATCCCGAGAAAAGTATTGTTATTTTGGCATATGGAAACTAAAAAGTAATCAACTCGACCTTGTATTAGTGGCATGTGTTACCAATTTATTGAAGATAATCTCGGCAACAGAAATGCGAGGTGCGGAACAAGCATTGCTGGAGGAATGGGAAAATCTCCTCAAAGATGCTTAGACCTGCAACTAGAACTGCACAAGGTCATACAACAGCAAAGGCAACGCCAGCTCCAAAGGGTTTTTAGGCAGGAAAAAAACAAGGGAAATAGAGTGGAACATAGTCGGTGCATTGCGGTACACTAGCAGCTAGACAAGAAAATAAATAGCATAGCACTGTTTTTATAATTAAAAAGATGATTCAATCTGTGACGCCCAAATCTTAAACCGTTTACCCGAGTAGGATTACAAACCTAATTGAAGCATCAAAACTAGATTACCATTCTTAAGAATCATAATTACAAAAAGTGCTAATAACTAAACCCAAACTCTCGATATTATATAAATGAAAGTCTTCGAGTTCTAAGAATATATTAATGTGTTGTTCGCAGAATAAAAAAGAATACATGTAGTAAATGATACACAACAACACTAGATTCGATAAAGCTCTAAGCTACGAAACAGGTATCTTCGAGCGCTCAATTTCTTCTGATTACTGAAAACTGAAGTGGGAACGGGTGAGCACATCATCCCAAAAGGGTGCTCAACGTAAACATGTAGCTCTCAATTAATCACTAACATGCTTCACAATTCTAAAGAATATAATTTGAAAGAAACAAGAAGAAACTGAACATTCTGCAATTTATGCAACCTGAAGCAAGTGTCACTCTAACATCGCCAAACTCATTGGAGAAGACGACGCGAGAGAAAACCTAATCAATAATAATAACATCATCCACATGCCCATATAAACCATGATTCGAGAATATTACCATCAAGATCGAAAGTTAGTCAAACAAGCATAATATGCACCTGAGTGATTTCCCTCAAATAGAATAATATATATAATATCATAACGGATGAACTACGCCCTACTAAGTACTATTGCTTACGGATGAACTACCGCCCTACTATATTAATAAACGATAATATTATAACGGATGAACTACACTCTTAAAGAAATAGTTATAATAATATAGCATACGGATGAACTACCGCACTACTACATAATATTGTCGACGGATGAATTACAACCTTACTTAACAGCTAAGAGCTGTGGGGAAACACAGACACTCCTCATGAGGAAATCTCACAATGCATATCAAACACAAACACATTCATACAATTTCAACATATACATCATACCCAAAGATACATGAATAGTACATCAAAGTACAAGCAATCATACACAAGGATAGTAAAGACTCATCATGCTCGCAGATAAAGAAAGCTTAATGATTACAAGAAGGTTACAGAGTTCCCACCTGATTTGATGACAAGCCACGCCTACCTCGAGATTCACAATCCACCGGGTTCGTAGGTATGAATTGATCGTTGTTAATAAAGATCAACCGTTAATCATACAAAGCACTCCTAAGGTTTAGTTAAAAAGGCTCACACAATGCTCATAACATAATTTCATACAATTTTATAGTTATAGGCTAAGCGAAATAACTAATGGTTCTAGTTCTATTAATGGTTCCAAAACCTCGTATTAAGTGTCTTAGGCATAAATTAATATCTACTTATCCGAATGGGGTCAAATTGGTGTCATCGGAAAGCCCTCGAAAAACCCTACAACTATGCAGAAGGAACTGAAAGTTAATTCGGAGCAGAAGTGGTCCAAAAACTCTAATTAAGATTTATAGCCCTAACTCTAGCCCAACGGGCCTGACGGCACGGCCAACTGAACCAGCCCGCTAACCTGATCCATCGGGTCAACCCACGGTCCGATCTGTTTACCCGGTCCAAGACCCGAATTATTCTGACTCGTACCGACTCGCTGAGTCAGAAACTAACTTGGTTGACTCACTCATCTTCTTCACTAATAGTTCAGAAATATTCCAAGTGTTGGTCACCAAAACAGTTCGTGTGGTCTACTTTGAAGGTCTCTATTTTATAGCCTATAAATTCAAATTAAGCAAACTAGGTCTCTTTAGAAACATGGGATCACTATCTACAATTCTTACGTACTGAATAATTTCCAGTTCCAACTCTAACTTATCTAAAAGTAACCAAACTTACGGACCCTCGTGACTGATTACACACAGAATCAGCTGCGACGACTAATTTTCAGACATCGATATCTCACCCTATACTCAACGGAATTAATCAAACTTCATATGTAAATAATCACCATTCATTGAACTACAACTTACGTTAATAGGGATACATCTATTTCGGTCTCTAAGATACCCATTTAAGTCCCTACATGTTGGCCAGGGAACATAAGCAACTCACATAAAATCGTAGATTTCATAAATTAAGAACATAATGGTTACTAAGCTATTTTCATATCTAATGCAAACCCAAACCATAATAACCATACAAGAATAAGATAAAATGATTACCTTAGCTTAAATTTGATTATATCCTAGTCCCATAAATTTGATCATCACCATCATCTTTTATCATCAAGAACACCATCACCAAGCTTCTCATTAGATTCCTATCTAAAGTATGCTCTCGTTAGTTTTACATATCAAATCATCTACCTAATCCCATATACTGATGTAAATTACCTCATCAAATTCTATCATCATCACCTTATTCTCCTTATCCTTGTCTCTCAAATTAATTCTAAAGAACTCTACTTAATTGTTCCTAACCAATATCCTAGTTCTATATATTTCCACTACTCAAATTCTAATAACACCACCTCCACCTTAAACTCTCATGACTCGATTTCAAAACAACACCAAAGGCTAACATCAAGCTACTCTATGAAAACAAAACTATAAGAAGATAACCTTCCCACTGAATTAATCTCCAAAATTAAATAAATTAATTAAGTTACACCCTTATTACACCTCTACCATGGCTAACCCTTATAAAATGCAAAGGGATGACTGATTCGCTAATCAAAGGTCCACTCCAATGATAGGTCCGGTCAACATGAGTCAGGCTAATTCAAGGTACCGGTCAACGGAAAAGTCAACGGCAGGTTGACTAAATTCTACTTCATCTTCCGAGTCCCGTATCTTCTTCGTCCGGAATCCGATTTACGCGTTTTAGTAGTCCATTTCGCATAACTTTTCGAGATATATCTAATGATACTAATTGTTTCTCCAAATTATTATTTTATTAATTAATTTTAAACTTATTGTTCATATTTAACTGATTACGCCATCATCGGTTAAATCGTTTCTTGACTGGTCTAATGGCGTTGACGTGCTTGCGAGTCTTTACACAATCCAAATGAAAAGAAATAAGAAACAAACAAACAAACACTGTTTTTATACTATCTGGTGAAAAGAAAAACCAGGAAAGCAATGGCTGTAATGACCAAGATAGCGAACAGTTGAACCTTTTTGAAGATCTTTCGACGAAATCGAGACCAAGCTGTTTGCATGAGAAACTACGTCAATGTGAATCATTTCATAATCATGAATCATTTCATAATCATGACCATGGAAAAGTATGTTCATAGTGGAAGTTTTACGGTCATAACAGTAGATAGTGTTGTTGTACTTGTAACAAAATAGAAGTTGGTCGTTACTTGTTATTGCCAAGGGTTTAAGAGCAACATATCATTCCATCCCATCGCTTTCCACTTAATACTGAACTCCTTGATCCAATCCCACGAATTCTTGTCGTTGTAGTTTTAGTTTCATATCACAACCATTAGCACTGGCGTTACTAGTTTTTCTTTTGTACGTCCAGAGTAACTGTAGTTCATCTTCCCACGAATGGGATCATACTCATCACCATAATAAAGTTTTTTTTTTTTTGTTATTATAACGATAGAAAGGGAAAACCAAACCTAGCTTATGAGTTTTATAACGGAGGAGAAATCTCCATGTTTTGCAAACCCGTTTTGCTTGTAGAGCTGTCTCGATTGGTAATCGATCAAGTATGTTCTCTAGGATCTCCGTGGGAAGCTTCTCCATGTAGTTGGTGTTGGCCAATAACCCTTCCAAAAAGTGTAGGATAGCCATACTTGGAAACCAATAGACTTTAATATTCCACGATTCCATGTTTTTATAGAGATGAACAGATTAAGATAGGGTTTTGCAGATTTCGAATATTATCTGAAGGGTAATATGGTTACTTATAAAAAAAAATAGCTTATTTGTAGGAATGTGAATATTATGGGTTAGACCAGATCAACTGAAGATTAGCATTCTAACGTGTGACTCGAGTTTCAGCATGTTTCTTTTAAGCTGACTCATCAGTACTTGACTGTTAAAGTTGTACTGTTACTACTGTAGTTCATAATTCGAGTCAGACATTACTGAGGCAGACACATCTAAGTCAGGTGATCCAGATGTTTTGGGTGTAAATATCCTGAAACCCTAAAAGCACCACATTCCGAAGGCAAATGAAATTATAACAGTGCAGGTAGCTGCCTCAAACCCTCGGAATCCTTCAAAATTCAGATTCAGATTTTGATTGGGAGATCACAAACTCTGTTTTAGTGAGAGTGAAATAAAAAATCTCTGAAAGACGATTTCTAGATCAAGAACACAAGAAGGCATCGATGTAGAATAAGAAAATTCAATAAATCTAGATTGTTTATGTTGTTACCGAAAAAGACTCCTGGGGTTATACAGATACAAAATCACAAGAGGAAGAAGAAAAGGAAAAAAAGAAAATTGGTTAGATTTGGATAAATCGGTATGAGCAGATTTGGAAATGAGGTTTTCAGTAGCAAGTCTAAATGCTTTGTTTTCTGGAATTGTGCCTCAAAAGAGAGTATATTGAAACTTCCAATTTAAATAGAAGCAACAGTTATTTTCTAGAGGGACTGCTGACATTTATGGATCTGGGAGCGCGAGTGTTATATTCAAGCATATATGTTGCTCAACTTTTTTGGGTGCTGGAGTTAATGCGTTTCCCAGAAATTACCTAAGTTGTAAAACACTAAAGAAACCAGAAGAATAATCCAGTTAGTCAGAATAGTGTGAATGAAGTTTGAGGAAAGAATGTATAAGTCTTGTAATGTGAACAGATGTGAAAAGGATTTAGAAAAGTCTCAAATTCCTAGAGTTTAACTGTTGTTTCTAGAATGCTCAAAAGAACTAAGTCAGTCAAAAGTTTATGTAAAGATAAAACTAGTCATAGTTAGAGATAAAGATTAGAAAACTCTAGATAGAACTAGAGTGTGTCTTGTAGATATAAAACTGCCAATAAATAGGTAAGGTGTATCCAGTTTGTAATATGAGAAAGTAAGAGTGTTAGTAAATGAATGAAAAGAAGTTATGAGAAGTGAGTGTCTAAGAAAAACAAACAACAAGAATTAGAGAAAATTATCTCAGTGAGAGAAGGTCAAATCTAAGTTCAAAACAACAACATAACAGCTCCTTCAAATATCCAACATTGGTGTTGGAATGTTCAATTTGTAATCTTGATTAGTTTGAACAAGTGTGAAAGAAGTTTGGTAATATTTTGTAATATCTGAAGAAAGTCTAGAATTGTGCAGGTTGCTCTATTCTTCTAAGTGTGAACTAGATAGTCAAAAACAACAAAAAGAAATCTATGGATAAAACCAGAGTATGTTTGTGTCAGTCAAATACTTCAATGTTAAGAATTTCTAGTGAGGTATAGAAAGTCCTAGAGAGTCAGTTGTAAGGCCTATAAATAGGCAAGCCTGGTTCATTTGTAAACTTGAGCAAGAAAAATCAATAAAAAGTGAGTTTGAGAGAGTCTTGCTTCCAACATTACCATAGAGCTAGGAGCTCTGTATGAGCAACATTAAACCAAGCTCATACATCTCCAAAACATCATCGAGTGATCATCAAACATCTAAAAATCAAAAATTGGGTTTCTTTGGTGAAGGTATTGTATGGGCAATAACAGGTTTTTTGGTGACTTATGTTAACAACTAAGACCTGCAATATTTTGGAAACTGCTCGTGTTTATTTAGAGAGGAATTGGGTGGGGACCCAGGGATGATCTTCAATCAGCATGGAATTGTTCAAATTTCGATTTCACTGTAAGGTGATTGTTCTTTATAATTAAGGTCATTATACTTTTAATGGATTACTTGCTAAAGCTTTATGTGTTTGTTTCATTCAATTGACATTATTGCTTATCTTGTTGTTTTCTTAGTTTTGGTTTGCTGAAATTACACACTTCATCCTCAAAAATGAGTGTGAACAAGGCTAAAGCAAACCTCGTTTTGCAAGGTGGAATACTAGGGTGTTGACTATAGAGATAGGGAACGAGGGATTTCCAATGTAAGTACTACTGTAAATGTCGTAAGCATGTGTAAACATATATGACATCAAGGATTTCCCAATGTAGATCGAAATCTTGTTGTAGTAGCATATAGAGTGGAAAATAATACGTCTTAAACAGAAAACATGACAATGGTTACATGAGTAATAAGTTCACAACAACATCAAATATACTCATAATCAATGCCCAAAGCATCACTAGGATGATACAACATCAATAACCGACAAACAAGAGTTTCATTTAATATCTATATGAGTATAGATATACAGTTACCACCCAATTAATATGTCGAGTCATGTCATTTGCGCGGACTATACTTCGGGAACCGGTTAGTGGTTGCGGAAACTCACTGTCAAGAGGTGGTGCTGCATAACAAGCAACCTCAATTAGTTTTCTCACTACGCTTTCATATAAGCATCACATTTTCGACAGATGCTAAGACTAAGGTCCCAAAAAGCGTATACAAGGGAGAAAACACCTCAATATGAACAAAGGTCCATATACGCAATCATGTAAACTTTTTCGATAATTCCTTTGCAAAGGGGGATATCTATCCATAACGATTTCAGTAGTTATTCTGAACATTATCGACAACTAGTTCATAATCAGTTCGTTAACGATCTTACATCATTCTTAAGAGCATGAGGATATTTTAATCCATTGGTACCATATTTCAGTATGCGGATTTTCTTCACCATAGGATATCAACGCAACTTTTATGGATGTGCTCCTCGTCGGGAGATATATCAACTCATGCTTTCAAACGAGAATATGGACATTATCTAATTAGATTGGCATACCTCATACAAGAGGTTTTCGTCTATGCTTCTAAGCATATTTTCGAGACGAAACAATCATTTGCGATTCCATGGCATGCCTTGCAAGGACTTTAGTTTATGCGAATCTAGCTAGCGTGCCCTTGCTAAATATAGCAACAGAAAGTAATCTCAACACCTCGTTTATCGGTGTGAGAATTTGGATGAGACACAATTGGAGTTAACCAATATCGTCGATGATTCTCCCCACGATCCTTAGGCGAGAATGTCTCATCAACGGAACATTCGGCTCTCTGCATGACTCAACCTATCAAGGGAACAGCTGGGTGCGAAAAAAATAATAATAACACGAACCCAAGAGAGGTAAGCGATCGGGTTTCCTCTCGTTCTTGTCCAGTGGGATAATTTTAAGAATTTACATTGCCATGTAAAATTAACGATAAACTATAAACGAATTTTGTGGCCATAGACACTATCTCTATATCGGTTACCCGATCTGCCAAGACGACGGATAGAGATCAATAATAATGAATGGCATTTCAGATGCACGTAACGTGTCTGACACAATGATAGCAGAGTTTTACTAGGCTCAAAACGGCTTATTCAAACCATTCATTATGCTACCATCCAGTATTTTTTCCACTTCTTCCACTTGGTGATCTTTTGTGCTCATCGGTTCTTAAACCCGAGAACTATTGTGGCTCTCATATTCAAACATGCCTACCACTTGTTGCATTTTCCTTCTTCGCCAAAGATAAAGTTATTTGCATAGGCACCGCTTGCAAATTTAATTCACAAATTCATGATTTTAGGTAATAGCTCGAGTGACGAGAAGGCATGATATTAAATATCATTTAAAGAGATCGACACTCATTATCGCTCGACTTTTGTATATATACTGAGTATAACTAAAATTATGCGGCTCTCGTTGTTGTTGTCACAACATATACAAAGTGCAAATTGCATACTAGCTTCTTAAAAGCTCGTCGATGCATATTATGCACATCGTAAGGCAAGCTGGAACACATAAGGGCGCAAAATATGCGTCTCTCCTTATTGCTCGCCGCAACATTTTATACGGTGCATGTATCTTCTCTAAAATCAAGCCGAACCATTTTTCCACAAAAATCAATGGTGAAACAAGGAAGAAAACATTCAAAAAATGCAATATATACGGTTCTAGCATAATATCGACAAATCTCCAATTTTGTCCATTAGGATCGACGAAATATTAATTTATTAAAGTCGAAATATGAACACATTCTTTTCATTAAAAGAAATTGTCTCGATATCAAGCGTGGTCATTTCACGGACCATTGATAGAGGCCCGGATAACCCGTGTGAAGCCGGTGTCCATTTTCATCGCATTAGACCATAGGTAACGACCTTGAATTTCGGAGATTCTTATAGCAAAGGAATATTAAAATTTTGCTATCCTTCAAGATGCAACAATTCCTCGCTCTCCCGATATTAAAACCGTTAACACCACAAAACCATTGGCGTACCAACAAAGGTAATTTTACTCTCTACACTATCCAAAAAGGACGCGGAAAAACCTTCTGTTGGTCGGCTAAAGAGGAAAAACACAATAACAGTACAAAACTCAAATATTTGGTTAAATTCGGAAACCAGAATAAAATCACAAATATGAGTTGTTGTTAATATGTACCCATTTCGGATATCTCTTCATATACCGTATAATTTCTGTGCTCCAAATAGCACACACAGGGAACGCCAAGATGCCTAACTTCAGTTTTAACAAGTCCTAATTAAAATAGGAAACGAAATTAGACACTACAAAAGTTATATGCTTAAAACTACTAAATAATAGTTAAATAAAATATGCAAGGGTTGAAAAGAATTATCCTTTTCCGTATCATCAGCCCCACTCAATTTTCGCAGAGCAATTCGTGCTGATAACGTTTTATACAATTAACGAATCAATCACCGAATGAATAAGCATTCATATTATCACACGGCAGGCTCTTTATTAGTATATGACATTAACTAAAGAAGAGACAAGACGAAAATGCGAGGAGAATATGAGAACTGAGTTCTCTCTTTCTTTTCTTGTTAATTAGTACCATTTACATCGAACCAAAATGGGCTATTTATAGTCCATCTGAAGATACTTCTAGGGGTACATATAAGGCCACGTGTAGTAACATGTGTCCGTTAAAGATAATCCTTATCAAATGAGATAAAACTTGCCGCCTCTTATCATTTTCTCGTCCATATTCAAACGGTGGGTCAGCCACCAGAAGAACATTCTACACATAATAATATGAAGGTTGTACACACTTCAGTTGTACTAAATCTCATGTTCATGTCTTCCATATATCATCATTCGACTTAATTCGTGAGTTTTCTGTTCTTCAAAAATTCCCCAAGATGTTATTATTGATTCTCAGAAAAAAAAAAAAAAAATCTTCTACAATATAAAGCACAGTTTGTTTCTGAGTGGTGGCCAGGATTTATTCTGGGCAAAGATAAATCTACGGTCGTGGTTGTGCAGACCACACCCATAACCATCCGTGCGCCAAGGCTAACTTTGCCTATATGAGTGGTGGTCGGGTTTATCCTTGGCAAAGATAAATCAAAGAAATTTGTGATCCTCGTGCCACACCTACAAGTCGCACACGTGGTGTTCATTCCAATATTATGAATTAAAAATGAATACTCAAGTCAAGATATTGAATTTTAAAAATTATAACGGGAGGTTGAACTCATGACCTATTGTGTCATAAAGAGTGGCCTCTAACCATTGTTCCACCTTGGTTGGAATTGATAAAAAGATAAATCAACGGTGGTTGTTTGTTCAACTTAAATATTAATTAGTATAAGTATTTTATTAATTAGTATAAGTGATTTGTCTAGAGAAGATAAATCTATGGTTATGGTTTGTTCAACTTAAATATTAATTAGTATAAGTGTTTTATTAATTTAGGAAACATTAATTTCTCATGATAAATGATTTATTAATTTTACATCATAAATATCCCTTAATTAATATTAATACATATCTCCATCAATAAGTAATAATTTTGACAAAAATTATTTCAATAGATATTAGTGGTGGTGGTGGTAGTAGAGGAAGAAGTAAGTGGTGGAAGCGGTGGAATGTGTTACAAAGTGGTGGAGGCGGTAACATTAGTTTTGGTGGAAGAAATAGTGGCATTGGATGGTTTTAATGGCGGTGGTATTAGTTTTTTCTTTTGAATCAAAAATAATAAAAAATTTTACATGGCGGGTAACATTGTATTGTGAAAAGTATAGTTGGTTGTTTTTGACACGATCAAAAGGCGGATAAAAAATACTTTTGGGATGATACCAAATCATATAAGACAAAATGGTTGTTTTTGGTGCCACTTTGCTATCTTTGGTAATCGTTAAAATGCGCATGATTTTGATATTAACAAAAAACATATAGTTGAATAAATTAATTGACGACTAAGTTTGTTAAATCTAAACTTTATACATGACGTGTGGGATTAAAAGTTATAAGTGTGCCCAATATTCTACGAGGGATGGAAAATGGTGGTGGTGGAGAAAGAAGTAATATCACGGTGGTTTGTGGTCTTGGCCGGTTTTGATGAGTAGTAATTGACTATGTTAATTATGTCTTTTCTACAAAGGATAACACTATAAATTAGAAATGTGGTTGATCGTCTTAATGCTAATATAAACTCGGTTAAAATACATGAAAATTAAGAAGAATAAAAAACATTTGGATGTCACGTTATATAATAAATAACACTAAAAACTACATATTTAGTATCAAGGTTTCTCAGTCAATAGATAAATCTAAGGTTGTATTGAGATCCCGTAAGCATAGAGGCGAGTTGGTCTTGGTTTACGAATGATAATGAATATAATGAAACGCTCCTCTCGGTTTGTCCAATGAAAACCGAAACCTTCTAAAAAAAATAATCAATCGAACAACACTTAGATGGAACGCATCACCACCGTGTAAACTTCTAAATTGCTACATATCCGGTGAAATTTCTACAAATTAATCGGTGATTTCCTCTACCGTTGCGGGGCATGCAATTAAATCTCTAATAGTGATTTTAAAAGGTACTAATAATTATAAAATTCTCTTATAAGTTTTGTTTATGCAAGTATTGATTTAACTTGGGTTCTTTAATATTTTGTGTTAAGTTGATGACTTTTTAATTTGAATACATGTTTGGTTAACAAACTTTGATACATATAGGGTATTTTCTTTGTAGAAATGATGTTAGTCTCTCATTTTTCCGTTAGCACATTGTTTTAGATCCGTATTTGTAGACATTATTTGACTAATATTGGGGTATTTGTTTAATCTCAAGGTAGATTAAACCCAATGTGTGTTGTATACATTGAAGGCGACAGTTTGTGTCGGCTCTACCTTGAAACTAATAATTTTCTTCGGAAGGTTAGTTGAATTTATGTAGATACAAATATCAATATGACTATGCTCTTTAAAACTCCAAATTACTTGAGTAACACTAGATGTGAGAACGTCATTCATGCACTACTTAGCATAGTTGGTGTGAAATCTTTTATCCACGAATTTCTTCAATATTATGTTATCAATATGATTGAGAAAGAATCTTACACATGGTTTGATTTACTATTATAAGTTTATTTTTTCAACTCACATGTGTATATCTAAACCTTCAATAGCCAAAGGGTTCTTCATTTTTATAACTCTCACATTTGCAAAAAATAAATAAATAGTTTTTATCTATAGTAGGAAAATATTATGGGTTTTTGCTTCACTCCTTAGAGCCTTAGTTATCAATAATTTGGAACAAATGTATTCATAAACATCATGGAGTTGGATTGGCGGTTTATGTCTTGTTAGATGAAATATTCTTTTTGAAGTTTTGAAATTATGGTATGATGGAACAATAAATGGGGAAAATTTTTATTTCTTGTATTTTTTTTTTATTTTCATGTTGGCACAACATTATTACTCAAATCGAGATAATAAATTGGAATAACATGCTTAAGTAAAAAATAAAAGATCAGGGTAACCCATTTATTTCCCAAAACCCTATTTGATATCAAAATAATTACTTTCACGAATAAAATGAAGCGAGAAATGTGAACAATATCGTATTAGAGACAAAACATCCCGTGCCGTTACGGCACGGGTTAAGATCTAGTATACAATAAAACAAAGAATAACAGACTCCAACACGTGTATATGTACCTGCGTTCTTTAATGCCACGTTTCAGAGTGTTTTATATAGCGACATGCATGCCACACTTGTAAATACGGCAGATATTAAATTACAGTTTTTTTTTTTTTTGATCAGCTCAGATATTAAATTACAGTGGCACCGAGGAAGAAGAACATCGATGGTCTTCCTCGTATACATCAAGTAATTTTGGTTAAGTGGTTTCACATTTCTTTTCAGACTTCAGAGCTAACCCCATCTTCAGGTACTTAATATTCAAACTCCTCAAAAACAGAAATTTCAGTTTGGAAATCAATTGATTGATAGTGTTGTTGTTACCTTCCAAATCAAAGTAATTCTTTTTGCTTAAAACTAGACTTTGATGATTTCTTGGTGTTTTGTTAATAACTAGAAGTTTACAATCATTTTCTCTTTCAACTGTATTGTCTTCGAGTGCGGAAGACTGTTTGGTTGAAATCAATGGAATAAATTAAGTAACATGCATGTTAACTGTTTGATGAAATTCCTCATAGAAATTTAGATTGGTCCAGACTCCAGATAGAGGACGACTTTGAATGAGATTCATGCTTTAATTATGAAGGCAGTGCCTCGGCCACCAAGCATGCTGTACTAGTTATTTAGCATTGTCACTTTGTGAGTATTCTATATTTTAGTCTTGCTATAGATTTATTTATACCTCTTGTTCTTTTCTTTGGAAATGATCAGTATATACTAACCCACGATTATTGTTTATAGACTCCAACTTACTGGAACTTATGGATCGAAGGAAAAGCCTCCGTAATAAAGTGGCAGTCGAAGGTGATAATGTCAGGTGAACTTGAAATTTGTAATTGAGTGAAGTAAATTTTGCATGCATTATGAAGATTTCTTAACAGAATGTTCGTTTCAAGGAATTGGATACCGGGTTATCTAATTCCGAGGGAATGCAACCAATTCGTCGAACAGAATGGTGCAAATGAATTATTTGTAAATAAGGATTTTAATTGCTAGGATGTTCCCTCCAAAATAGTAGATTTCCATTGCATTGGTCTAATAATGCAAATGGAATTGGATTCCGGGATAAAAACAAAGATAATTGAATTACCTCAACCGAACATAAATTTTTCAGGATTTGAATTGCATTCCCTGGAATCCAAGAACCCCATAATTGAATTTTTAGGTTTTCAATTGTACCAACCGAACGAGCTGTAAGTGCATCTTCCTCAATTTTACATTCAAAGAACTCAAAAATGCTAATCTGTAACTGTTTTTTCTGTTTGTAGCAGGTATATCCACCCTCCAGAGTTCAGGAATAAGAATATGCAATTAACAAATTTCTCAAGCTTACCCTTACTTGCCAATGTAAGGGACTGGCTGTCCGCTGATGAGCAAGCCATATTAAAGGGTACATCAATCGGCCATCTACTTTCAGTGCCAGCAGATTCCAAGTTCAGCAGCACCATTGTGCACTTCTTACTTTCGAGGGAGATTCACATGGATGGTAAACCAGATGAAATGCATTTTAAGGTTGGGGGAAAAATATTGCATTTTGGAAAGAGAGAATTTGCTTTAATTACAGGTCTTAGTTTCAAGAAACCCGAGAAAGCTTTTGTTTCTCCCAGAAATCCTTCATCCCTGATGAGGACCCATTTCCCCAACCAAAATCATATAAGTGGATCAGAAGTGAAGGATCTCCTCTCCAAAAGGAATCCTACTTGCCCTTCTCTAGACAGGGTGAAATTGGCATTACTTTTGGTTGTGCACCGCTTCCTAATGAGCCATCAAGATAGAGATGCCATTAGCATTAGTTATTGGCATTTAGTTGACAACTTGGAGGAATTTAACAAGTACCCATGGGGTGAAGTAGCATTTAGTAGACTGAAAAAATCTAGATCAGCTCTACTTTATCAATCCAACAAAAAGAACAGTGATTCTTACAAGGGGGTTGGAATCACACATGCCTTGTTGGTACGTGGCATTTCTGCTGATATTTTGTCGATGTGTAAAAACATTTTGGATTGACATATCATCATTTATGTTTTTATTATTGCAGGTTTGGGCTCTTGATATCATGCCTGGGCTGCTGGGTCTGTGTGGACGAAAGATAGCAATTAGAGGCTGGCAGCCTCATATGCTTTGTGTATTATGCATCAAATATCCCATGTATCCCCTTCTTATTCGAACATTGGATGTGAATGATGTATGTCCTTATCATTTTTTGTTCTTTTTGTTCATTCTTTTATGCATAGACGATACACCCGTAGACATGGTCGTTCTAGACTTGTAATGTTTAATGACATTAAAATAGCAGGTTCATGTCCGTTCGGATATAATGTGGCAGAAGGATGATGAGAATCAGTTAATCGAGCTTGGCTTAGAGGAAGGTAACCCCGAGGTATAGGATGTGCACGGCGAAGCCTTTTTAAGTTGTTTTCTCCTTACTAAAAGCAGTATGATAGGAATAAATTCTTGGTTTTCAACTTTGTCAACTTTTTTTCGCAGTTAACTCATTTTATCCGGACAGAGAAAGAAATACACAAATTTCATGGGGAGGGCTCTTTACTTGAGAGGGAAGACAGAAACCAAAGCGACAATGTCCCAAAAAAAACGGTACCGTATAGTAATTCTACTTTCTCCCATCGTGTCTCTTTTGTGTTTATACCCTTCCAAATTTTATACATCCGATTCTTCGTCCACATTTTATAGGCTCCTGGATATCTCTCCAAAAAAAGAAAGATAAGTATAGAAGAGAATGAGAATGACATACCCCACGCCAGTGTCAATGACTATCGTGGCAAGCATGTACAAATAGGGAATATGCCATCTTGTTCTGGATCTAAAACTACGGGCGTTGAATCTCTTGAAGTGGGTGAGCTATTACAGGAACCCGTGGATGCTACAAAGAGTCTGTCTACTTCTAAAGGCCTGACACCTGATTCTGCCTTGTTAAACATTTCGACTTCAATAGATGTCATTTCTTCCCCCAGGGTTTACAAGGGCTTTAACTCAAGAGAGAGTGGAAGGATTTGAATTTGTGGAGAACTTCAAGATCCCAGAAGAGCATGAAGTTTTGTATAAGAAGATCTATGAGAAGCATGGCCATATGGCGACTAGAAAAGTCATCAAGTTCAATGATGATATGTTACTCACATGTGTTGTCAATTTACTGAAGATCATCTCGGGTATGGAAAATGTGCGTTGTTCAGAATTGAGTGAAGCGATGCTGGAGAGATGGGAAGGATACATCAAAGATGCTGAGGCCTTGGAATTCAACATTAAGTGGCTTCGTGAAGGATTCAATAAACTTAAGAACCATTGGAGGTCTTCATTTGAGATAGATAATGAAGTTGAAACCGATGCACAGGCATTGGATGCAATGCATGTTTACCTCTCAACAAGAGAAGACGAACTTAACGCTCTACTTCTGGAGGTAAAAGATCAGAAAAGGAAAGCTGAAGAGACCATTTCATCCGAGCGAAAAGCTATTCAAGAAAAGCTGTCTCAGAAAATCAAATTTCAGAATGAGTCTGTTATAGGGTTAGTGCTTAATTGATTTTGTACTTACTCAGTGGTTATGATGGGATGAAAGTGATATCAGATGTACAGTCTGTCTGTCTTGTAAATGGGTGTGTGTATGTTGTAGGTCTGTAAATTGCGGCAGACAAACTTGCCAAGTCTGGGTAGAATGCATCCTCGTCGAACTGCCTGACTCCTCCTGTATGTTATTATATGGCACATGGAAACTAAAAAAGTAATCAACTCTGACACGATATTAGTGGCATGTGTTTCCAATTTATAGAATATAATCTCGGCAACAGAAACTAAGTGGGGCGCGGAACAAGCATTGCTGGAGGAATAGGAAAATCTCCTCAATTATGCTTAGACATGCAACTAGAACTGCAGAAGGTCATACAACAACAAAGGCAAGACCAGCTCCAAAGAGTTTTTAGGCAGGAAAAAAGAAGGGAAATAGAGTGGAACATAGTCAGTGCATTGCGGTCTTGAACACTAGCAGCAAAACAAGAAAATAAAAAGCATAGAACTGTTACTAATAATTAAAAAGATGATTTAATCCAAATGAAAAGAAAAGAACAAACAAACGAACACTGTTTTTATACTATCTGGTGAAAAGAAAAACCAGGAAAGCAATGGCTGTAATGACCAAGATATCGATGAACATTTCCAACGGTTGAACCTTTTGAAGATGTTTGGACGAAATCGAGACCGAGCTGTTTGCATGAGGAACTACGTCAATGTGAATCATGTCACAATCATGATCATGACCATGGAAAAGTATGTTGTTAGTGGAAGTTTTACGGTCATAACAGTAGATAGTGTTGTTGTACTTGTAACAAAATAGAACTTGGTTGTTACTTGTTATTGCCAAGGGGTTTAAGAGCAACATATCATTCCATCCCATCACTTTCCACTCAATACTAAACTCCTTGATCCAATCCCACGAATTCTTGTCGTTGTAGTTTTGTTTCATATCACAACCATTAGCACTAATGGCGTTACTAGTTTTCCTTTTGTACGTCCAGATATCCATGCAATAAGGTTCATAAATTGTGTGCACCAGATACAGGTTATTCCCTCCAAGCAACTTGAGGGGACGATTGAACGTATCATGTTTACTATGTGGCAATGGGATATAATGGAAATTCTCATTTTCCAAATCGAATGCTACGATCCTAGCATGTCTGTCTAGCCAATGAAGAGCCCCATTTGTATAGATACCTGAAGAATTCAATGTGAAAATAGGATCCATTGATCCTTTGCTTCTCCACCCACCGCAACCGATAGTATTAACTAGGACTTGGACCTTGACCTTGTTGCTTGTGTCTTGGCGGTGTATAATAACAATCTTGTACTCGTTCGTTGAGTGACAATAACCAAACCCGCTTAACCAAGACAATTTCTGCTCCATTGAACTATGTTTAGGAACATAAACAACGTCTCCTGTAAAGGGATTGCAAATTAAGAAATGTGTTCCTCCGAAAAACGGTCTGAAACAAACCAAACCATTGCAAGACCCAAGCAGGGTATTTGTGTAAATGTAATCCTGAATACATTCATCAAGTCTATCATAAGAGTAACTGTAGTTCATCTTCCCACGAATGGGATCATACTCATCACCATAATAAAGTTTTTTTTTGTTATTATAACTATAGAAAGTGAAAAGCAAACCTAGCTTATGAGTTTTATAACGGAGGAGAAATCTCCATGTTTTGCAAACCCGTTTTGCTTGTAGAGCTGTCTGGATTGGTAATCGATCAAGTATGTTCTCTAGGATCTCCGTGGGAAGCTTCTCCATGTAGTTGGTGTTGGCCAATAACCAGATGGCTTCCAAAAAGTGTAGGATAGCCATACTTGAAAACCAATAGACTTTAATATTCCACGATTCCATGTTTTTATAGAGATGAACAGATTAAGATAGGGTTTTTGAGATTTCGAATATTATCTGAAGGGTAATATGGTTACTTATAAAAAAAAAAAAAACAGCTTATTTGTAGGAATGTGAATATTATGGGTTCGACCACGAAAATGCTATATACCCAGCTAGTGTCTCTCACTTTACCACGTCATTCTAGTGTTGAAAAGAAAAAATAAAACAAAAATATCGTGGAAATGACCGAAAATATGATTGATTCCCAATAATTTGACTGAATATGAAACAAATACAAATAGTTGACCAAAACTATGTGTGTATTTCCATAATGGCTAAGATACCCTTTATACGGTGGGTGTCGGGACACGAGTGTTTGTTAGGAAACCACTAATTAGTAATTAGAAATCAATACCTAATGTATTATAATACACCACCTTTCTACTGATTTCAGTCCATAATTTGAAAAAACATTTCTCTTTCTCTCTCTCGAAACTGGGCGAGAACCTAACCCAGAGATTTCTCAATCTCTAAATCAAACTTAACCTATTCATCTTCATTGTTTTGTTTATCGAATCTCATTTCTTTGTTTCTTCTTCAAATCAAGGATTATTCTAGGTCGGTACAAGCTATTTTGAAGTTTTCTTAAGAGAAGCACACCTGATTTAGGTCTGTGTAAAACAAATCGAAGTAGTTTTTTTAATCTCGGTTTTACTTTTTAGATGGGTTTTTGATTAAATACATTGTTCTTCTTTCAATTTCAAAAATCACATTCTTCAGTAGCTTGGATTTTTTGGATTTGAATGAAATTTAGGGTTCATGGAATTTTTGGGTTTTCAGCAAGAATAAGTTTTGTGTACCTAGAGATATGGACGGGATAAAGAATTTGTGATATTACAAGTTAAAATTTTGATTTTTAAGATGAGTTATTCGTTTTTTTTTTTTTTTTTTTTTTTTTTTTTTTGAAGCGTTAAAAGACCGATTCTTTGGTGGTGTTTGTTGATATTTTGGAACGCATTGAGATTCTCTTAAAGGTAATTAGTTAAATTAAGATTTTTGTGTAATTGTTGATTTGAAAAAAATCCTGATCTTTTTATTGATTGTTGGGGAATTTAATTTTTAAACTATGACAGAAGGTTTTCATTCAATTGGTGTGTATCAGTCTATGAAGAAGTTATTGAAGCATGAGAGTGTCTTTGTATTCTATAAGTAAATCATAATGTGCTACATTGCTTTATGAATTCTTTTGTGATTTCTTTAGATTGGTTTTTGCTGAAAAGAAAAGTTTTCAATTCAAAGGATTCTTTGTTTGTGGTCTAAATCGGAGGAAACAGTGCTAGTCTTATTCGGATAGTTGTATTCAACATTACATTTCATGACATAGGAGAAATATCGATGAAAGATCTTGAATAACTGTCCTGCAATGGGTACAGGTCCTGTTGTTGATCTTTTAGCGGGTTCTGTAACCGGTGGAGTTGCCATTTTGTTTACTTACTGTTAGATTTAGCTCGAACCATAACTGATTCGGATAGCGGTTGTGAATTGCTTCCAAGTAGTTACTTGGTGCTTCATCTGAAACTTACCTGCTGCTCAAGTCTTAGTCTAGCGAAACCTGACATATACGCTTCCCACCGATTAGGGCATGTCCATCAAGTCTTAGTCTAGCGAAACTTACATGCCGCTCTTGATAACTCCCTTGGTCTTTGAAATAAACCTCCAAAGACTTGAGCCATCCATCTAACTTCTCTCCGGTCTAATTCTCCGTTGTAAGTAGCGATTTCGATTCTTGTCTCCACTTTGAATGGCGAATCATCTATGAACTCGGATGTTTTTCTATATTTGACTTGGAACCTGTTTTTTTTCTTGTTGTGTTTGTTGTAATCCTTTTATCATCTCCATTAGTTTAGCCATATCTTCCTCCATAGTGTTTTCTTGCGGATTGGGTGATGATGATGATGAAACAGATGTCCTTTTATCATTTCCAGCGATGGTGATGATGATGATGAAATGATGTCCTCTTCCAAGGGTAACGTTAATACCTTGTTACCCTTGGATCGAAGCCCTTCCAATCATCGCCATGGAAACATTGCTTACTTAACTTCTTGCTCACGATACCACTAGAGAAATCGGTTTGTAGCCCCAAAATGATAGATAGAGAATAGCTGCACAAGTAGAATAAAAAGAAGCGACGATTGCAATAAACTTTTTATCTTTATTGCTTGTTTTGAAAGAAACAATTACAATGTTTTCCTTTAAGTTGTTTTCTACTTTTGAGTACCACTTCGCATGCTTTGAACCTTTCCCCTTAACATAGTCTTGAGACAAATCTTGTTCTCTAGCTGTAGTCATTTGTTTCGATGAATTAGATTATTGAGTTATGATCAATAGATAATTGTTTCAAGATTTATATCGAGTAGGAGAGAGATCTCGGTAAGATTTTTGTTGTGGATATTTCTGCACAAGTTTTAGCGACCATAATAAGTTGTAGATATTTCCTGTACAACATATTATTCTTGTTGTGGATAATAGCTGCACAATAGAAGAACACCGTGGATAATAGCTGCACACAAATGGAACATATTATTATGGAAACAGCTTTCTTACAAGCATCGTCAATGTCAATTCTGAAAATAACGAAGTTACGTATTGTATAGCAAAAGGCAAACCTCCTTTATATTTCTCAATAGTCTCGGAATCTCTCATATTCATGTTTAATGCTGTGGCTTTCTTTCTAAATTCAGTATTTGTAGGTATAATCAATGGGTTCTGGTAGACTTCCCAAGAAGAGGACCAAGAAGAGTATTATGAAGGCAATTAAATTGGAAGTGAGTGGAGGACCACCTTTATATTTTGAAGTTCCTAGTGCAAATTGTGGACGACAGGTAAAAATAGGAACTTCTAGCGAGATGAGTATCTTTGCTTTCGAGATAACGTTTTAGATCCTTCAACCAATTATTTGTAACTTATTCATTGTTTCTTTCAACTTTTTATTGTGTTTCGCAGTGGGTTTGTCTACCCTCTCAAAAACCGGGGATTTGCCTTTGGTATGAGCAATTACTCGAGCTTGGGAACACTACAAGACTTGTGGAAGGTGCTTTCTGAAGATGAGAAAGACTTGTTCAGGACAACTGCGATCGGGCATTTAATGGACATTCCCAAAGAACAAAGTTGGTCTACTGCAATATTTTGTTTTCTAATGAGTCGGCAGATCAAAGTCGAACCTGAAAGAAGGCAAAATGAAGAAATGTATTTTAGAGTTGCAGACAAAGAATTGTGTTTCCGAAAGACGGACTTTGCTCTGATATCCGGTCTTAGATTTCGGGATTCGAGGGTTAGAGCTCTTGATGTTGACTCTCAATCGGGGTCTCAATCGAGGGAGTCAAAAGACTCAAAACTCAGGCAAAAATATTTTTCCCAAAATAAAGCAATCGTGGGACAGGATTTGTATGACTTTCTATTTTGCAAAACAGTCTCACAGGATCGGTTAGAGAAGGTTGACAGAGAAACCAGTGATAGTAAAACAAGTGATGCCAGTGCAACCATATCTAAGAAAATGCATGACCGTCGGGCAGGATATAAAGACGTAGAACCAATTCCATGTCCGGTTGAAGATAGGGTGAAGGTGGCATTAGTGTATGTGGTCAACATGTTTTTGTTGGGGACACAAGACATACATGGAATTGCTGACGATTTGTGGCACTTGGTGGACAATCTCTCAGAGTTCAACAATTATCCATGGGGCGAGAGGGTTTACAAGGCGACTCTGTTTGAAAGTGACTCTGCGAGAAATATGATTAGTAAACCAACAGTCAAGCCAAAAGGAATGCCACAAGTGTTGGTGGTAAGAGTGATTGGACTGATATTTTCTGCATGTCTAGTATCTGGTAATTGTTGTTTTCATAGTTTTTGTTTTTACCGCAGGTTTGGTTCCTTTCGTTGTTGCCGGATGTGCGTGGAGAATGGGGACAAAAGAATACAGTTGAAGGGTGGCGCCCTCTTATTCTTGACGTGTTGTGCACGAAAGTCGTTCGACATCAACAGCTATGTGAATCAGTGGCATGTTCAGAAATGAGGGTGGGTGAAGAAATGAGGTGTTATCACGAGGATTCAGAACTGTTAGAAATTCTTGGGGTAGCTGAAGGACCCTCGGTTATAAACGGTGGGAGGATCTCGGCTGAAGGTGCATTGCGGAAGTATGAAGGTCGTGTTCGGGAAATGCCCCTGGATGGTATGAAGCATGAAGATGAGATCCGGAAGATGGGAAGGCGAAGAGTATGGATCACTGGTTTAGGTCAACTTCGTAGCGACGTGAATGGCTTGAAGACTCAAGTAGAGCATTCTAACGTTCAGACCAGTGCAGTGCTGCGGATACTGATGGAAGTGAGACAGGATATGACCGCGATAAAGAAAACTATTGTGAGTAAATTTGCAAATTGTGGTTGTGCCAAAAATAAAAAATTTCAGATAAGTCTTGTTAATTTGTTATGCACATAAGTTAAAAGGAAAACTTGACTAGTGATGAATCCAGATACTAAGGGTTGAAAATGATTTCCAGACGTCGTGTGTGTTTTTTTTTGTATTGGTCGGTGGCTTCATGTTAATTTGACTTTGTTTTGATATAACATGACAGGGTCGTCCTTCAGAAACGGATTTAACGCCCTTGAACGAAATACCTCAAGATTTTGCGGAATACTTGAGACGAATGGAATCTTCTAAACTTGAGGCTGGTATTGAATCTAAAGACGATAACCAGATAGATAACGGAGAACATTTTTAATGAAGGAAGTTGCCGATCGATTCTGTGGCTTTGATCAACGAATAAGTAACTAACTACTCTTTTCGACATTTGTGTTCTATTTCCAATTTATCTAGGGATTTTGGTTGTTGCAAGTAATAGATAATGATATAATCTGATGCCAACTACATTTATGCATATAGTAGCACCTCATGCGACATTGGTGGAGGCCATAAGGAAGAATCAAAGCGAGAGCTGGTTCATATGACTCTCTATCGGCGACTCGAAAAAATTGTAAGTATTTCGTGCATGTCTTCTTTGGTACAAATAAAAATTTATGTTTAAGATTAGGGTTGTTATTCAGGTGTATGTTTCTCTTGCTGTTTAGATTATGGTTATTAATCTGGGTGTATCTTTCTTTTTCTCATTGGTCTTGCAAGTTGAAGATCCCCATCTTTTCGATGCAAGGAAAATGGCAGCGGCTGTCACACCTGAAATAAGCAAAAGATTAACGGAACCAGTTGTTTTCACCGATGTGATCCAGACTGCATGTCCACAAACAAGGACCCTCTCCATCACTGCCTCCTTTTCGTATGCTATTTTATGAAAAGATATGCAAAAGATAACGACAAATCTATTGAAATGGATTCAAAAAAAAGCTGGTGAAATTTGCTTGGAAATGAGGCACAAGATGGCAGCAAAAATGTTGAGACCATGTGAATATGCCAGTGTGTTTAGTGCTCCTAACGATGATCATCTTTAAAACTGAATGCAGTAGAACAATTTATTACAATTTATTGTTATCTCAGAGGGATCTTAGTATCTTTGTTTTGTTGAATTATGGCGCAGCTTTTGTAAAATATCTTGTGTGCTCTATATAAGCACAACAGCATATTTCATGTAGGTAGGGATTTTTCTTCATGTCAAAAAGCATACTAGCATACTTCAGTGGCAGCTGACAGACCAGAGTCAAGGAATTGAGGATATTTTTGAACCATTACTTTTAGAGTAATGATACGCACCGTGTGTGCACCGAGAGGAAATGAACGATAGAGATGCAAGCGTTCTAAACATCGAGATGGTAAATGTGCAGAATTTTAAAAGATGGGTACCACCCTCTAGACGGTGTGTACAGCATTTTCTTTACTTTTAAAAGGGTAAAATAGAAAGGCACAGTGTAGACAGCGGTTCGCCATGTAAACAAGAATCACTCACAAGAAGAAAAAGCCTTGCATAAAAAATAAAAAAATACTGTTGAGGACAAAGCACGTGGATCTGGTGCAAGAAAAAAAAAGAGGCATGCTCCAAAGATATATATTCTTTTTTATCTGGGGACTCGGGTTACATTTTCATATGTTCAGCACATATAACTTCAGAACACACACATCTTAAAAACACAACACCTGCCTAGCAGTCATCCTTCAACTTGTCTACTTCTCACAGGAGTCTTAATCTAGGATCCTTAAGTAGAGGTGGATTGAGAAAGGTTCGTGTTTCCTGCCGTTCTGTCATGCTTTGAGGGAAGTGTATCATCACTCATTATAGGCTATTGAAAATTACAACCAAAAAAATAATAATCTTCCCACTTGTGCAAATGCCAAGGTATTCTTTGCTGACTCCGTCAACTTATTTCAAGAATTTGATCTTGGCTACAAGTTGATTCCCTCGCTTGTACAGATTTGCAATGCCAACACTGTCCAAAGAAATTATCAGTAACTACACTAGTTACTAAGAGAGACAAGAGCTACTTTCCTATTATATATAAACAACAGTGCCCTATTGCACAATCAGAAAAGAAGAGAAGTGCAGAAATAAGCCAGGAAATGACCGCTTCCAGTTTAGAAAATTAGAATAATTATGCAAGTTACCTCCATAATTGCGTCTAGTACAAGTCCATGGATTTACTGCGAGCAACTCGAATGTGATTACGCAAAACATGACAAAAGCCTATGCAATCAGTACTTTCATTTGTAAATCACCTTTGATGATCTGAAAAGTGGAATAAACAATGGAGGTTGTAGACTCATACCAGCAAGTGTAGGCAACATCAACAGGATTTAGTAAAGTGTTTCATCAAATTGATATAGTTTTAGGGACTTGCATTTCGGCCAGGATTACCTGGTGGTAGAAGAAAATTAATTCTATTCTACCACAAGGATAACCCTGGCCAGACGTGCTAGCCCATTTGAAGTTTCATAATCTGCCCAATGGGCTCCATATGATACCTTCCAAGTGAGCATTCCTTTTCCTGTGTCATCTTGTATCTAAGCTCATCTTCTACAGCAACCAACATAGAGCAATCTTTTCTATTATATATAAACAACAGTGCCCTATTGCACAATCAGAAAAGAAGAGAAGTGCAGAAATAAGCCAGGAAATGACCGCTTCCAGTTTAGAAAATTAGAATAATTATGCAAGTTACCTCCATAATTGCGTCTAGTACAAGTCCATGGATTTCTGCAGCAACCTGAATGTGATTCTGCAAAACATGACAAAAGCCTATGCAATCAGTACTTTCATTTGTAAATCACTGTTGATCCTGAAAAGTGGAATAAACAATGGAGGTTGTAGACTCATACCAGCAAGTGTAGGCAACATCAACAGGGATTTAGTAAAGTGTTTCATCAAATTGATATAGTTTTAGGGACTTGCATTTCCAGCCAGGATTACCTGGTGGTAGAAGAAAATTAATTCTATTCTACCACAAGGATAACCCTGGCCAGACGATGCTAGCCCATTTGAAGTTTCATAATTTGCCCAATGGGCTCCATATGATACCTTCCAAGTGAGCATTCCTTTTCCTGTGTCATCTTGTATCTAAGCTCATCTTCTACAGCAACCAACATAGAGCAATCTTTTCTATTATATATAAACAACAGTGCCCTATTGCACAATCAGAAAAGAAGAGAAGTGCAGAAATAAGCCAGGAAATGACTGCTTCGGTTTAGAAAATTAGAATAATTATGCAAGTTACCTCCATAATTGCGTCTAGTACAAGTCCATGGATTTACTAACGACAACTTTGAATGTGATTACGCAAAACATGACAAAAGCTTTGCAATCGGTACTTTCATTTGTAAATCACTTGTTGATCTGAAAAGTGGAATAAACAATGGAGGTTGTAGACTCATACCAGCAAGTGTAGGCAACATCAACGAGGATTTAGGAAAGTGTTTCATCAAATTGATATAGTTTTAGGGACTTGCATTTCCAGCGGGATTACCTGGTGGTAGAAGAAAATTAATTCTATTCTACCCCAAGGATAACCACGGCCAGGACGTGCTAGCCCATTTGAAGTTTTATAATTTGCCCAATGGGCTCCATATGATACCTTCCAAGTGAGCATTCCTTTTCCTGTGTCATCTTGTATCTAAGCTCATCTTCTACAGCAACCAACATAGAGCAATCTTTTCAAATGGCAAATCCAACTTGGATCACTGAATTGATGTGTTGCCTTCAAAGTTGGTTTTGAAGTTATGTCCATTCAACTCCAATAGGCGATGAAACTCCCATATTGGAGTCCGTTAGGAGATGAAACTACCCCACCCGTTGTGAGACTACTCCACACATTATAATCCTGCAAGGATTACACTACGTTATTAGAAAATTATTTCTAAGTTTAAACCAAAAAACTAAAAAATGTGAAGATGCTACCTTGCACCATGTGCTCCAAGTAAGCATTTCGTTCCTGTGCCGTCCCCTCTCTATCAGACATAACAACTAGCTCTTTAACTCAGTGTGTTGCCTTTAATGTTGGTTTTGAAGTTGTGATCATTCAACTCCAATGCCAGTGATTGATCAAAAAAACCTCCAACTCCCGTAGTGCGGTTGTGACAACTTATCCTATAAGGGGTATACGGGGTTATCCGAGTGATAGAAAAACGATTGCGTCATCATCATCACTACTGATGCAAGTAAAAAACATGTCGAGGTTCAAAGATAGATGGGAAGGCATAATTCTTATCAACACTCAAGAGGAGCGAAAGGTTTATCAATATATACCTAGTTGTCCTGTATCCAAATAGAGCACCCACATCGAAAGAGCTCGATGCATGTTTGCTTGATAGAGCAAACACCGACCTATTCAATTACCCGCATTTGCAATCCAAGCATTAATATATAACCCGATAAACCAAACACCGATTTAGTTGAACTTTAACACACAAGACAAGAGTTCAACTTAAACATAGAGAAATGAAATGTCTTTACGCTTCATGGGCCGTTTCACAAAAATAAAAATCAAAATGACCATTACAAATAAACTTAATGTCCAATAGAAACCAAATTCGGGGTGATTAGAATCGAAATCAATCCAATTGAAACCACCAATTATCACAAGCATTATGAAACCAATCCAGAAATTGAATTAATATTCACAAAACTTAAAACCCTAGGCGAAATGAATCCCAAAAAACATAATGATCAAAATGACCAATTGAGATTAAATCTACAAAAAAGCCTAATGTTTCTATTAGGTACAATTGAAGTTTGGGTCAGGTGATTTAGAATCAGAATTCAATCCATGGAGTCAACAATTGGTCATTTTGATCATTACCTTGCTGGATTAAGATTAAACTCCAAAGTAACGTAATACCGCACTTGAGAAATTGAAAAAAAATCAATAAACCTAAAAACCCTAAGCGAGAAATGAATGAAGATACTCGAAAAGATAACAATCAACTCACCTACCAATTTTGATTAAAGCAACAGATTCTTGTTAATTAATCTTCGGATAGAAGGAAATGATTTTGTTTGCGAGAGAGAAGGATTGTCCGAGTTTGCGAGGAAGGAGAAGCCAAAATAATAGGGTTTACGCTCGTAAGTTGTTGGTACTTGTAGTCTTATCTAGTTTCTAATCCAACGGCCGATGCTAACCACTAACGAACGGTTGACGACTCCCCGGTTCAAGGCCGGCCGACATTCATTTTTCTTCCTGTGCAAAAGCCTTGTGTGCAAGCATTAGTTCACCCGCATCGGCCTGTGCAGGTTGTTTGGGAGTGTGCACAACCCTTTTGCACAACACCAATATTGAGTCTTGTCAATTTGACGTATCTCGTCGATACACTCATACAAAGCATTTTCTCTTAGATACATGTGAAGTAGATATTTGACACGTCTACTTTATTACCAAAAAAAAAGTAGATATAGTACACGTCCGCTTTATTACGCTTGATGTAAATGTTTCCAACAACTTCATTGACATTATTTTTGTTTTAGCTTGTTATTTTTGTTTTTTGAACTATAATTGTTTCTGGTTTTTTTTAATGAAGAATTTGGAGGAAATTTTTAAAATTTCAATGGTGTTAGATTAGATTGATTTTTCATTTTGATTGGAGATCTTGTATTCCCTTTAAATTACTTTTATACCCTCAATAATTTTATATCCTGGGTAGTGAAAAGATGAAACAAAGGGTAAAATCCAAAGTTCAAAATTTGGAGCTTCACTAAAATGGACCCTATGAACACAATTCTTTATGCACGTGCATTAGCACGTGCGGAAACATTCCAAAGCTACAGTAAGGGTGTTCCCTTTGTGTAATAACAATATATAGAATAGAATAGATATAGTACACGTCTACTTTATTACCGACATGAAAAGCTAGGGTAGTGTCTTCATTTCTTTAGCGACATTATTTTGACAGGTCAAAAAAAAAAAAAAAGTAGACATAGTACATGTATTCGAGTTGCAGGTTTACACTGAAGTGACATATCAGTTCGTAATACGCGTTACTGTTTTGATATGATTCATAAGAAGAGCCAATGCAGGTGTCAGATTACTTTCATCTTTCCCCAGTTTTGTACGTTATCATGTAATAAATGTAATTAAAGGTCATAAGTGAAAGGAATATCTCTCCCCAAATTTTCATTAAAGACCCTCTTGGGTCCGCAATGCTGGTATCTTTGGTTTTGCGTTAAATACTCCAAATGTTTAGTTGATTTTTGGCCATCCACATAACCTTTGTGATTTTGGCTCTACCAAAAACAATGGCAGATAAAGGAAAGAAAGTTTTGGAAGAGAAGGAGATGACATATCAAGTTAAAGCTACGATTTTTCTTAGGAAGTAATAGTAACCAAGATAACCAAGGTGAGAAACACAATAATTTTGAGGACGAGCTGGTAGCTGTCGGTGTAAACAAGGTTGTTCAGGTGAAGAGAAATGCCTGCATCGACGTATGCTCTTGGGTCCAATACATCCGAACAACCCTTGTTTACGAATATTCTTAGCGTGCAGCTGCTATCCACGGTGATACGGAAAGACCATAATAGCCTTATAGTTGTAGAGACCATAATAGCCTTATAGTTGTAGATACTCCCTGCACAGGTTTGAGTGGATATTTCCTGTCCGGCCCCTTCTGACAAAAGATAGTTGATTTCTACTCTTCAATTTACTGACTAAACACAAATTTATATGATTCAAACAAAAATAATAGTATTAATTTGACAAAGCACAATCCCTTTCAAAAATAAAATAAAAAAAATAGGATTTTCAAAGATTAGTGCAAGTTCTAAACATCTGAACAAACCTTGTTTACAATTATTCATAGCGTGCAGCACTTATCCACGGTGATACGGAAAGACCATAATAGCCTTAATAGTTGTTGATATTCCCCGGTTTCTAGCTGCGGATATATCCTGCACAGGTTTGAGTGGATATTTCCTTTACGGCCGCTTATACCTATAGGAGGTGTTGACTGATGGAAAGCTAAAAGTCAAAAGGTGGATCGAAAGGGTTTCATAAATAATTTAGCAAGTTTGAGGCAATGCGACCAATTTACTCCTTGAATTACTGAATAAACACAAATCTATATGATTCAAACAAATTTATCTTTAAATCTTGATGATGGTTGATTTTCTGCTCTTCAATTTACTCTTCAATTTACTGACTAAACACAAATTTTATATGATTCAAACAAAAATGATAGTATGAATTTGACAAAGCACAATCCCCTTCAAAAATAAAATAAAAATAGCATTTAAAAAATATGATTCAGCTGATGGGAGTAAAAGAGAGAAGAAGACTAGCAGTGCGAATGAGAGAGAGATGAAAAAGAAAGGAAATGAAAACTCGAATAGAGATGGGAGATAAAGACCAAGGTGAGAAACATCCTATAGTTCAGTTTGGTCTGGGGTGGAAGCATCAGTCACGCATGTGAATGGCACACGAGGAAACCTGTCAATGTAAACAAGGTTGTTCAGGTGAAGAGAAATGCCTGCATCGACGTATGCTCTTGGGTCCAATACATCTGGACAACCCTTGTTTACGAATATTCTTAGCGTGCAGCTACTATCCACGGTGATACGGAAAGACCATAATAACCTTATAGTTGTAGAGACCATAATAGCCTTATAGTTGTAGATACTCCTGATGAGGTTTGAGTGGATATTTCTGTCCAGGCCCCTTTTAATAAAAAGAGAAATGAAAAAACTTCATTTTCTAATTTGTCGGGTCACACCTTATTGTTTAGGGTGTCGGGACATTCTTCACAAGCGTGTCCCTATCCACATCTTTTATAATTTACTATTATCCTCAACTGTTGTCGAGTTTCTTGCAAGTCTTTTATTAAAAAAAAAAAAAATGTGCAATTTTTATTAAATTATAAAAGATGTCGGGACACGCTTGTGAAGAATGTCCCGACACCCTAAACAATAAGGTGTGACCCGTCAAATTAGAAAATGAAGTTTTTTCATTTCTCAAAAGGGGCCTACAGAAATATCCACTCAAACCCGTGGGATATATCCGGGCATTTGAAACCAGGGAATATCTACAACTATAAGGTTATTATGGTCTTTCCGTATCACCGTGGATAGCAGCTGACGCTAAGAATATTCGAAACAAGGGTTGTTCAGACGTATTGGACCCAAGAGCATACGTCGATGTGCATTTCTCTTCACCCGAGCAACCTTGTTTACAATGACAAAGATTCCGCGCGTGCCATTCACATGCACAAACATATTTCTATGTAGCCATTTCTCCCCTTGGTCTCTATCTCCCATCTCTACTCGAGTTTTCATTTCATTTCTTTTGCCTTTGTCATTTAATATGTTGATTTAAGGTTAACCTTAATTATTTACCCATTTTATTTTACTAAAAAAAAAAACCGCCCATACGATTAGGAGGATTGTCAATGAGAAATAAAAAAGAAAAATTAAAAGATATGGGTTAAATTTGGTTTCTCCTGAGGTGATACTATAACGACAAAATAATAATAAATTGGTAGCATTACCAGAAAAACTTTTTCTTATATTACAAACAATATAAAAGTAACTAAAATAAATAAACACATATTTATTAATAAATTTTTATTTTGAGCATATAAATAATATTATTAACTTAAGCTACCATTGAAAATCAATAATATTATTAACTTAATATTATTAATTTTTATGAAATTAGACGATGTCGGGACTAGTGTGTCAAGAGTGTCCCGACACCTTTGACCAAGATTCATTTTTCTTCCTGTGCAAAAGCCTTGTGTGCAAGCATTAGTTCACCCGCATCGGCACCTGCGGGTTGTTTGGGAGTGTGCACAACCCTTTTGCACAACACCAATATTGAGTCTTGTCAATTTGACGTATCTCGTCGATACACTCATACAAAGCATTTTCTCTTAGATACATGTGAAGTAGATATTTGACACGTCTACTTTATTACCAAAAAAAAAAGTAGATTTTCCAACAAAATCCGCTTTATTTGACACGTCTACTGTCTTTGCTTACCCGCAGTTTACATGTTACTTTGCTTATAAGATGGTGTTGTAAATGGTTGCAGTTGCAGTTGAAGCTGAATGAAAGCCGTGGTCTTTGAAGATGTCAATGTAAATGGTTTATCTGTTTTGAACCATCATGCTGCAAGCCGGCAATTTTCTCTCTAGGGTCCTTTGTTTTCTTTTAGTATAGTTTCTTACTCATATGTAAGAAATAATTTAACTTTTGCTTTTGAATTTGCTCATTATATTCAAACCCAACATTGTACCATTCTTGTTAAAGAAACCCACCGAAAAAAATTCAACTTCACATGGGAGCCTGGGTTTTGTTCATTTCTTGTTGTTGTGTACCCACAGAATGATTTTTTTTGTGGATACTTCCTGCACAGGTTTTAGGGCCCATAATGAGTTGTAGATATTTTCCGCACAACAAATTATTCTTGTTGCGGATAATAGCCGCACACTAGAAGAACACCGTGGATATTGTAGTGATCTCTATTTATAGATGGTTCATGGTTGTTGATTTTCAAATGTTTGTTTCCGATAAATTAGGATCAATAGATAATTGTTTCAAGATTTATATCGAGTAGGAGAGTTCTGTAAGATTTTTGTTGTGGATATTTCTGCACGGTTTTAGGGACCATAATAAGTTGTAGATATTGCTGCACAACATATTATTCTTGTTGTGGATAATAGTTTACACACTAGAAGAACACCGTGGATAATAGCTTGCACACAAATGGAACATATTATTAATGTCGGTTTGACTTATCTTGTTGATAAGCCTTGGACAAGCAAGACGACCAATAGTTTGCTTGTTCTTCTAATATAACGATATAGACAAATTTTCCGACGCTGAATTTTAAAACATAGTTAACACCGATAAAGTTCATTGCCTTATAAGGCTTAACGGCTTACATAACCAAGAAGAGTTTTACTTTGCAAGGGTACTTGAAGCTTAAAGCGCATGACAATGTTTTGGTTCAAAATAAAAACATACATTCTAAACAAGAGAGTCGGAGACCATCCAGAAAGTTCTGATCTATGCTTTGGCAGCTTGGTCAAGGCGCGTGTGCGGTTGTCGATTGACCACCGCGCATAGGAAAAAAACGCCTTATCCTTTTTGATTTGTAACATAGCCCTCCGATAACCATCTATAGTGTACGCTTGCGCGGCTCTCATAAATGCCTTAGCAGCGGCGAAGTCCTCAATATTATATGTATACTACATCGGCAAAGTCGACTAGGAGCTGTCCCGCGCTACATAGCTCAAGGGTTAAACTTTAAAGGAGATGAGTTTCTAACAAATGTAACATGACTATAAAGTGTTGTTGTTAGATACCTTTAATATGGTACGCGCAGTCCAAATGGCATGCTTCAGGAAACACTTCCGCAATCGCTGATTCGAAGCCTGCCGATCTGTCTGAACACACAACTAGATCCTTTCTCACCGAATACTCGTGACCAAGCGCATCGAATAACTTTTGCATGAACCATAAACAGGAATCACCGTTCTCAGAATCAACGATGGCAAACGCAATAGGGTACATTTTTCCATTGGCATCATACCCAATTGCCGAAAATAGAGTTCCTCTGCGTTCCCCACTTAGATGCATACCATACACAGCAAATGCGGGTCTACACCAAGACTTGAATCCTTGTAAAGATACGCCCAGCGCAAAAAAATAATACAAAAAACCACCATTTGTATCGGGTTCAATTGCTGTTTGCGTTCCTGGGTAGTGTTCTATAAGCATGTTACTGTGACTGACCAGGTGCTGGTATGACTGTTCAGGAGAACCTCTAACCGCTTCAATTCCCCGTTTACAACCAGTGAGACCCTGCTTGTCAGTGATGGTGATACCTAGTCCTCTCTTCATGTCTTCACACAGTTATTGCTTATCACCCTAGAATGAACAAACAAGAGTCACCATGTCAGTTTGTTGCCAAGACCAGAGAGTTCTGTATACAAAAAGAAATTGATAAGTGTGATGTATCCTAGAGTATTCTAGGGCTGCGGTGCTAGTCTTTTGTAATCAGTGACTAACAAAGTACAACTCTAGACCAAACTAGAGAGTCCATTGTAGCCTATAAATAGGCATTTCTATCATCAGTTGTAACCTGCGCAAGAAAATTAATAACAGTGATTTTATAGTTTAAGAGAGTCTTGCTTCACCAACACTACTAGAGAGACAGGAGCTCTGCCTGAGAAACACTAAACCATCTCATACATGTCCAGAAATTGTTCTATCAAAAATGAGTGTTCATCGATCACCAAAAATTCAACATAGTAACATCAAAATATTAAAAATTCATCACAAGTTACAAGATGAGAGAAGTACCTAGTAAGTACAAACATGCTAGTTTGTTATTGATATGTACAACCATATCGAGATGTTTGCTTAAATTCCTCTTTAAAATCCGAACAACCAAAATCAAACAAAGTGGCATAATTTACCCTAACCAAAATTAATTTCGAATCTAACACTAAGAAATTGCCTATTAAACCCAAGAAATCAAAATCAAAATTTCTATCCAGTTTAACATTATCATCAAAGATGAAATTGAACCCAAAAAAAAACATCAAAGATGCATAAACATATAAATACCCTAACAACCAAAATCAAACAGTGGCATAATTTCGTAATCAAAATTTTAATCTAACACTAAGAAACTGCCTATTAAACCCTCTTTCAAACCTATTTCATGAAATCAAAATCAAAATTTCTATCCAGTTTAACATTATCATCAAAGATGAAATTGAACCCAAAAAGAAAACATCAAAGATGCATAAACATATAAAACATCAAAACCCTAGCCTAATTTTCAATCTATATCCGGCGTGGAAGTGAAAATGGGGAAAAGATTAGAAATCCAATTTCTAGGGTTTACATCAAGATTTTAGGAAGACGGATTTTTTCATACCTGAGATCACAGATCAGTGGAACTTATAATGAAATGAACTTATAGATGAGTTTAGACTCTGGTATCTCTATTGAAGACACTGTATGATGATGATGAACATGACCAGAAAAGGAAATAACAAAACCAGAAGAAGAACATCAATAGGAACAGGAAGAAGAAGAAGATGGGTGTGGTGTGTGTTCCGTGGAAGAAGAAAAATGAGCTCTTTGGAGAGCTGAAGTTGAAGAAATAGAAGTGAAGAGTATGACGAGAAATAAAAAATTTGAGTAACAACATCTAGACATCGAGGCCGATTAATGATAAGTATTTCACTAATGATTTGTATAGTGTTTTGATAATCACGTTTAGAAACGTATAATGAGATCCAAATATGCAGTGTCCGAGACTCCACAAAAGTTGATGTCGGGACTCGATGGCGTCCCTTATGCCTATCCTCTCGACATTATACGGTGTCTAGATGTGCTATCTCAACACCCACGTAAGCCACGATCAAATAATAATCGGTAATCAAAAAATAAAAAAAAAAAAAAAAAAAAAATCGGATGTTGGGTACGGCCGGGGAAAAACAGGTGATAAAATAAAAAGGTAAGGGCATAAACGTCCAAATACCAAAATACATTTAGTTTTGGTCACGTCCGCCAACATAGCATAGATTTCACCCTATTATTCAAATCCAACATATTTTCGGCCAAACACCCCAAAAATATCTGATATATTAGGTTTTTTCCTATTTTTATCTCTGAGATCAATTTTAACATCATGAACAACAAGTTTTCTTTCGTCTTTTGATTTTGATTTTATTTAGCTGCCAAAGTCTTCAACTTCAATAGTTGTTTCTGGTCTTCCCCTTTCATGGTTAACTATAATAGCTTATTCGTTTTCATTGAGATAGCATCATGATTGTATCCATACCGATACTCAGAACACTACTTTCATGAAGCTTCTAAGAATATAAAAGAGCCAATCAGAAAGAAAATTGCTCGTAAAAAATCAAAACCGATACTTAGAACAGTACTTTCATGAAGCTTCTATAAGAATATAAAAGAGCCAATCAGAAAGAAAATTGCTCATAAAATCTGATTGATTAGGACAAGTATTCAAGATGGAAAACAGTGGGCTAAATTTTGAGCCAAATCGTACTCATAATACTCTTTTCAATTAGTAAAAATGATGAATTTGATTTTTGATCATTCATAATGATTCTCAAAAACAACAAATCCATAAAAAGCAATCTCAAGGATCACGTCTAAACAATTTTTTGCGCTCAAAAATTTCAAATCCTGATTTTGCCGTGATGAAACATAAGAAGTGAAAGATAAATCGATTTTTTTTTTCTGGTTGCTGATATTCATCTTTATCGATCAAAAAAGACAGAACAGTATGATCATATAAAACCCCTTCTGTCATCACAAGCTTTTATATAAGTTGATGGAATCTCGATTGGATTTTCTCATTGAAAATAAATTGTTCTTTTATCTCTTTATTTCGTTTTTGGTAGTTGTTTTTGGCAACGTGTATATAATGTCTGACTCGAGAAAATGGGCGATGCTATTAGCTACAAGAACAGCAGCAGAAAGATTATGGCCAAAAGTTATATTTGAAACCGACTCAGAAAATCTTTTGCGCTTCATCACCTCATCTACCCCTCCACCTTGGCACATAGCAGGAATGATTGGAGAAATAAGAATGAAATTCCAACAAATCCATAGCGGCAATCCAACACAACTATAGAGAAGAAACCGAGCGGTGACGGACTAGCCAATCACGCGGCAGATGGAAGTCAAACAGGAAGCTCATCAACAAAAAATTTGGGACCACGCAATCCCACCATTTATTACTCAAATCTTATTTTCAGACTCTGTGGGTACCACATACCCACGACAAATTGTAAACTAATTTCTTTCAATAAATTCATGCTTCAAAAAAAAATAAAAAAAATATAATGCCTGACTCGAGATTCAACATGTTTCTTTTAAGCTGACTCATCAGTACCTGACTGTTAAAGATGTACTGTTACTACTGTAGTTCATAATTCGAGTCAGACATTATATCCAGATTTTAACGTTTCAGGTGTAAATATCCTGAAACCCTAAAAGATTCAAAATTCAGATTCAGCTATATCCAGACATTACTGAGGCAGCTAGCCTCAAGGCGAAAACCTTATAGAAACCTTCAAAATTCCGATTCAGATTTAGATTGGGAGATCACAAACTCTGTTCTCTAAATTAGTGAGAGTGAAACGACAAATCTTTGAGAGACGATTTCTAGATCAAGAACACTAAAAGATATCGAAGTAGAAAATTTTCTTTTTAGTAAGAAGAAAATTTAGTACATCTAGGTGGTTTATGTTATTACTAAAAAAGACTCTGGGGGTAATAGAAATACAGAATCACATGAAGAAGAAGAAGAAAAGAAAATTGGTTAGATTTGGATAATTCGGTATAAGCAGATTCGGAAATTAGGTTTTCAGTACCAAGTCCAAATTCTTTTTTTCTTAGAATCGTGCCTCAAAAGAGTGCATATTCAAGCAGACATGTTGCTCAACTTTTTTGGGTTTTTGTTAGGACACCAACCTTGCAATTCACTTATTACCTTTATTATGCATTACCCTGTTTAGTACCTATTTTCCTTAATTAGTTTAGTTCTAGAAGTTCTATTAATTGGAAGTCATTAGTTACCTTAATTATAGGTAGTTTGTTTAAGAAGTCACTCGAGTTATAAATACTCAAGCTCTGTAATCATTCAGACATGGAACTAAAACCTAAGAGTTATTATTTTTCTTGTTATTTGCCTGTTAAATATTTCGTGCGCATATAATATTCACATCACTTTCGTTCTGTGCATACAATCTTCACGTCACTTTGGTCTAGAACCCTAATAGTTTTTTTTGGTGAAGGTATCATGTGGTCAATGATAGGTTTTTTGGAGAGTTATGTTAACAACTAAGACCTGCAATATTTTGGAAACTGCTCGTGTTTATTTAGAGAGGAATCGGGTGGGGACCCAGGGATGATCTTCAATCAGCATGGAATTGTTCAAATTTCGATTTCATTGTAAGGTGATTGTTCTTTACAATTAAGGTCATTCTACTGTTAATGGACTACTTGCTAAAGCTTTGTTTCATTCAATTGACATTGTTTCTTATCTTGTGGTTTTCTCAGTTTTGGTTAGCTGAAATTACATACTTCATCCTCAAAAATGAGTGTGAACAAGGAAAAAGCAAACATCATTTTGCAAGGTGGAATCCTAGGGTGTTGGCTATAAAGTTAGGGAACGATGGATTTCCCAATGTAAGTACTACTTTATATGTCGTAAGAATGTGTAAACATAGATGACATCAGGGATTTCCCAATGTAGATCGAAATCATGTTTGAAATTGGTTACTTACATACTGAAGTTTTGATGCTAGCTAATCATGTGAGATAGGCAATACGCTTGTAGTTTTTTATAATGGTGTGTTGATGCAAGAATTTTTGAGGGTATGACTATTTGAATTCCAATAAGTTTACGTGTTCCTTACCCTGTTGCTACTGCTTTTTTGATAAATGTTGATTGCAATTTCTGAGACTTGATTCACCAACTGTCTGTAGATTAAGAAGTTCATAATAAAAACAACAGTATTGTCACTTTTCACGCTCAAATATTGCAAGTTTTTTGTTCTACTATTTTATTTTATTTTTGTGTGGTTAGAGTTTGTTATAGTTCAACTTTGTCAAGTCTGGTGCTGGATTAGTTGTTCAACAATTGTTGACAATACATAGGTTTTTTATTATAGGGTTCTTGGTGTACATTTTACACAACTTGGTGTTGGCATTCACTCGAGTCGATATAGTCACACGATATGCACCTGCTGTAACTTGCGCCAGAGTTATCCTCATGTATTGTTGTAAGTTGTAACAAAGTGATCTGCATGGATTTTATTAAATTTACATGTAGTACAATGATCCCCATGTTGGGATTAGGAATACTCAAGAAACCTTAACAATAACTAGATGTTAGTGAATCTTGTTTGAAATTGATATGTTAACATATATGACATCAGGAATTTCCAGATTTAGATCAAATTCCAATAAGTTTACACGTTATTTACCCAGTCCAGTTCCTACTGATTTTCTATGAGTGTGTATTGCAGAGCCTGCGACTTGATTCAACAACTCTACATAGATTAAGAACAATAGTAGAGTCATTTTTTTGCACTCAAAGTCTGCCTCTCTCTTTTTTTCTTTGCTATTTTTTTGTGTGAATAGTACGATGAGTTTTCTTATGATTCAGTTTTGTTAATTCAGGCACTGTATTAGTTATTGCAATGGTAAATTTTCCTGTTTAGAATTTTTAACAATTTGCTATGATAATTTATAAGTTGTAACAGGGTTACCCTCTTGCAAATTTTATAGAATTACTATGTAGTATAATGGTCCTTTGGAAACTGCTACTGCTCTTGTGGTTACTTCCTATCAAGGCTCCTTTTGTTTGGGTTCCCAATGCTTTGATATTTTTGAAAATTCGAAAATGGGCAGAAGCACAACAGCTGAATCAAATGGAGAATTTCTGAAACTTACAGAGGAATTGAGGATGATCTTCAGTCAGCATGGAACAAGTATAATTTCAATTTCGATTTCAGTATAAGGGTTGTAGTTATTTGATTTTGCATGGAACTTATGGGCATTCTGCTTTTAATGGATTGTTTGCTTAAGCTTTATGTGTTCGCTATATTCTATTGAAAATATAACTCATCTTGTTATATTCTCAGTACTGTCATATTGTTTATGTTCAAATTTTGCCTTCTTTTTTCTTCTTTAATTTTCTTATTCTTTTTGTGGTTAGCATGGTAGAGTTTTCGTATGGTTGAGTTTTGTTAATTTAAGCACAGTAATAGGTGTTGAGATGAAAATTTTCCTATTTAGAACTTTGTTGGATGAAAATCTTAGTGACAATCGCTGACAATGCATAAGATTTTTATTGTAGAGTTCTTGCCACAATGAGTACGTCCTATTTCAACTGCCCTACTCCTGACTCTACGTTGTTAATAGTTATCTATATGTACTTCTCTATATCTCATTCCTTCTTTCACAGGGTGTACAAGCGCTTCTGCTCAAGAGAGAGAGGAAGGATTTGTATTCGTGGACAACTTCAAGATTTCAGAAGAGTATGAGATCTTGTATGCTTCCTCCGTCCCACTATTAGATGACCTATTTGGTTTAAAATTTTGTCCCACCATTAGTTGACCTATCTCATTAAACAAGAGGATATTTCTAAAATTATCCTTTTGATTGGTTATCGTTATCATAAGAAATATGTATAATTTGATATTCATGTTTATATTCGTTACGTAGGTATTTTAAAATGATTTTCAACGGTAAAAAATTTACGAAAATCTGTGGCATAGTTTGAGAGATAAATGATTTCTAAATTTTACAAGTTATTATCCATAAGGGTATAGTTGTAATAAATACTTAAAAACACTCATTTCATTTCTTGCCTTAAGAATTGTGCAATCTTCAACTAGGTCATCTAATAGTGGGACGGAGGGAGTATATCAGAAGATCTAGCCAAGTAAGTGCATAATGCCAGGAAAAAAGTCATCAAGTTTAGTGATATTTTATTGGTGGCTTTTCTTACAAATTATTGATTATCAACTCGGCAATGGAAACTATGCGAGCTATGGAACTAAGAATGTGAAGGATTCATCAAATATGCCGAGGATTTTGTATTCAACATTAAGTGGCTTCGACAAGGATTTAATTGACTTAAGAACTGTTGGATGTCTTCATTCCAGATAGATAGAAAAGTTGAAAGCCGTCAACAAGTATTGGATGCGATGCGCAGGTGGAATATGTTAGCCTCCAGACAAGAAAAGTAACTTGAAACTGAACTTTCAGAGATAAAAATTCAGATGAGGGAAGCTGAAGCAACGATTTCACCTGAGCGAGAAGCTATTCGAGGATATCGGCCTCAGAAAAACAAATTTCAGTATGAACAGTGCTTACTGAATGTCCTTGGGAAATGACATCAGTAATCCAGATTTTGATTTGCATGTTCACAATGCTCTTACGAATTTGAGATTATTAATGATGTTCACTATCTGTCTAAATGTTTTGCGTCTTGTATAAATAAGTCTGTTAGTAACCTTTATTGTAGATGAAGTTTTTAGCAAGATATCATTTCTTGGAGTTGTTTTTAGATCGTAGGAATGTGAATAATGATGGGTCAAACCAGATCAACTGTAGATTAGCATTTTAACGTCTGATTTACAGCTTGCTTGTTGCAGGATGACTTAGCATCTGCATCTAACTCGTCCCTAACGGTTAAAGTTGTAGAATTCGAGTCAGACGTTACTGAGTCAGACTCAGCTGAGTCAGGTGATCCATATGTTTTGGGTGTAAATATCCTAAAACCCTAAAAATATCACATTCCAAATGCAAATGAAATCATAACATAAACCCCCTTTTGGTCTGCAGCTAGCCTCAAGGCGAAAACCCAATAGAAACCTTCAGATTCAGATTCGGATTTAGATTGGGAGATCACAAACTCTGTTCTCTAAATTAGTGATAGTGAAATGAAAAATCTTTGAGAGACGATTTCTAGATCAAGAACAGAAGAAGAAGAAGTAGAAGCTGTTAATTGTAAGAAGAAAAGTTAATAGATCTAAGTTGTTTGAGTTTATACTTACAAAAGACTGGGGGTTATACAAATACAGAATCACAAGATGAAGAAGAAGAGGAAAAAGAAAAAAAAAATGGTTTGATTTGGATAATCGGTATGAGCAGATTCGGAAATGGGTTTTTCAGTAGCAACTCCAAATGCCTTATTTTCTAGAGGAACAACTAACATAGATTTATCTGGAGGTTTTTTAGTGAAGGTATTCTATGGGCAACATCATGTTTTTTGTTGCATTAAGTTACCCACTAAGACCTGCAATCCTTTGGAAATTGCTCTTGTGGTTGCTTAAATTCAGTATCTTTTTTAGTTGTTACGAAATCCGATCGCATAAAGCACAGCAGCTGAATCAAATGGAGAAATTGTGAAACTTATAGAAGAATTGGGTGGGGAAAGGGATGATCCTCAATCAGCATGGAAGAGGTCAAATTTCGATTTTGATTTCACTAGAAGGTGATTATTTCTTTATAATTAAGGTTGATTTTTCATGATACTTTCTTAAGCTTTATGTGTTTGCTGTGTATTCAACTCACATAATTGCTTATCTTGTGGTTTTCTCAGTTTTGGGTTGCTGAAATTACACACATCAGCAAAAATGAGGGTGAATAAGGCAAAACCAAACCTCAAGGCTTGACCTATCTGAAACAAGATGTAAGTGGTACTGTCGTAAGGAATTTCTGAATGTAGATTGAAATCATGTTTGAAATTGTATACTTTTTGACTGAAATTTTGATGCTAGATTTCAATTCTGGTGTGTTTGATGCAACAATTTTCAAGCATTTGATTATTTGAATTTCAATAGTTTACCTGTTACTCACTTACCCAGTTGCTACTGCTTTTTGATAAATGTCGACTGCAGTGCCTACAACTTGATTCAACAACTGTACGTAGGTTAAGAACAACAGTAGAGTCATTTTTTTGTGCTCAAAGTCTGGCTGCTTTTTATGCGGTTAGTATGGTGAGTTTTCATATGGTTCAGTTTTGTTAATTTAGGAACTATATTAGTTTTTGCGATGATAAATTTTCCTGTTTAGAATTTTGTTGGATCAAATTTCGTGGCGACATTAGCAGATAATGCGTAAGCTTTTTATTAATTATAGGTTCTTGGTGTGCATTTTAGACAACTTGGTGTTTGTCAGAGTCACAGGATCTGCACCTGTTGTAAGTTATAACAGAGTTACACTCGTGGAATTTTTATACAATTAGTACAACGATCCATTCGCTCTCCTGTTCCACCAAATCTTCCATGTTTGATTGGAATATTTGACAGACCTTAACAATATTTTGATTGTAATATTACATGGCAGTTTCAGAATTCCCAACCTGAATTGCTAGGTTCTAGTGGCAGGTAGGTAGCGCTTGCAGTCCAAGACATAAACATTATTAAATTTGCTAAGTGTTAATTTGTAATTTTTGGCACACACAATTCATGGTTGTGTGTTAGTAGATGAGAGATTACCACACATACTTTTTCTTAAAACGTAGTGGACCAGTGGTAACCTGACAATTATAATAGTTATTAAGACACCTGCCTAATGATCTTTAGTTTATTTTAAAGTTTGTGTATTACATTTACAGCTTACTGGATTTTCATCGATCCTTTGGATGAGGGTGAACATAGCCTGATAAAACCAATTGAAATGCGTCAAGCGAATTCAGATACGATTGGTGAGAACTGAGAATATTTTCATGGATAGAGAGAGTGATGAAGATTGGGAGTTGTACTCGCTATTCGTAGAATTTGGTAGCGTATACTTTAGACATCTCCCAGTTGGAATTTTTTTCCTGTATAGGTTTTCACTTTCCTACATGCTATATAGATATTCTGTAGTCGTATCTCCTTTGTCTTGCTGTTTTTCCCTCTTTATTTTTTGTGGTTATACCCTTCCAAGTTTTTAAAACATCTGATTCTTCTTCCACATATGACAGGCTCATGTCTTTCTGCCTAAAAAGAGAAAGATAAGTACAGAACAGTTGTCTCGCCTTTGTGAAGGAAAAGACCATTGTAATTATGAACCTGAACATCTGCCTTCACCAGAACTTGTGAGTACCTGCCATTCCTATCCTCCTGACCCAGGAAAAAAAGAGAATGAGGTGGAGATACCCAGCACCAGTGCTAAGAACTCGTATATGGAACTGAATAGATTGGATGCTACAATGAGTACGTCCTCTTTTAACTGCCTGACTCCTGATTCTACCGAACTTTTTGCAGATTCTGGTTACTGTCATTTTCTGTTTCAAAAACAAACAGAACCTTCAAGACCCAACAGGCAAACGTTGTCTGATGAACTTAATTATCAAGGAACGGGTAATGCCAAGATGAGAGTCCCTCTGGATAGTCATCTCACAGAAGTTCAGAGAGAAAATCTCCCTCTGACGGTTCCTTGGCAGAGGCTTTACCGGAATCTGCAACAACTTGTGATGACGGTGTTTACCGCACAGTAGACTCATATTTGAAGGTAATCCAACTCACTGTCACATTGATCTTGTAGCTTTCTCCAATTGTGTTCCTCATATATAGTGCATGGATGCGTCCTTAATAAGATTATATCTGAAGCTTTTAATCAACTGTCAACTCCTTAGGTACATCAAACACTGGACGGAATCGGATTTGCCATGTGATGGACTGCCAAAAGCTCTCAATTGATGCCTGCATGCATGCTGCACAAAATGAACGTCTCCCACTGAGAGTAGTGGTGCAAGTTCTTTTCTCCGAACAAGTAAATATAAGCAATGCTATAGCCAACAATACATTAAAGGAGACGGGTGAATGTCACTACCCGCCTCTAGTCACAAGCCGCAAAGCTTTGATCTTCGTTCCCATAGTTCTTTTAACCGATAATCAATTAGTTAATCACTACGGAATTCATCATCCTGTTTTAAGCTGCATATCTAATTGAGAACTGTTGGATGTGATGGATAGAGAAGTTGAAAGCCATTAACAGGTATTGGACGCAATGCAGGTGAAATATGTTGGCCTCTGGACAAGAAACTGAAGTTTCAGAGGTGAAACCTCAGTTAAGGAATGCTGAAGCTGCGATTTCATATGTACAATAAGCTATTCAAGATGCTCAGAAAATCAAATTTCAGCATGAACCTGTTCATGGAATGGTGCTTAATTAGCTGAATGTATAAATTGCAATGAAAGCAATCAGAGCCATATGGCCTAGACAAAGTTACTACTGCTATTCAAATTTGAGATTATTACTGATGCTCAGTTCCTTGCTAAAACTTTATAGCAGATGAAATTCTTAGCAAGATGTTTTTTTTTTTCTAGGAAAAAAGAGGAAACCCACATTCATATCATATCCCCACATTATTATCCCTGGAGAATCACCCTGCTGGATTGCACCAAGCAATATCAGAATAACAGTCAAACCAGATGAACAGACTAAAATTCTACAGTCTGGCTCGAGTTTCAGCATATTTGTTTCTAGCTGACTCAGCGTCTGGATCTGACTCGTCCCTGACTGCTAAAGTTATCTTTTACTACTAATGACCAAGTCAGACCTTGCTGAATCAGACCCTGGTGAGTCAGGTGATCTGAGTCAGATCCATTCACCGTTCAAATGAGTCAGATCCTGCCGACCCGGGAAAAAGTATTGCTATACTCCTACATTTGCGCCGCACGCAAAACGTTATAGGCGGCAGTCAGTAACTTCCTTGCAACCCACGTTTTTCACTCCATAAATACAGACAATTTCATAACCATCTCAGCATCAAAATCATTCACTTCAATCTTCCGGAAACCAAAAACACACAAAAATCTCAATCTCATCAACCAACAATGCCTTCTTCTTCTTCTCTTCATCAACACCAACTTCTTGGTCCACCAGAAATTTACACATCTCAATCAAAAACTTCTTCTAGAACCATCAAGTTCTCATCATCTACAGCTGCTGCAACCAGATCCATGGACTCAATGGTTGATGATTTCAGCAATTTGAGAGGATATACAGAGAACGGATCAGCAACTTATGTATCTACCGCAAACCCATTACTCGATTTCTTCTTCCATGTAGTTCCTGACACACCGTCCGAATCCGTGACAGAAAGATTGCAGGCAGCTTGGAGTTTTGACCCATTGAAAGCTTTAAAGCTTGTTTGCAATCTAAGAGGTGTCAGAGGGACTGGAAAGTCAGATAGAGAAGGGTTTTATGCAGCGGCATTGTGGATTCATAAACATCATCCTAAAACCCTTGCTTGTAATGTGAAAAGTATTGCGGATTTTGGGTATTTCAAGGATTTGCCTGAGATACTTTACAGATTGCATGAAGGTGTGGAAATTCGGAAAATACAAAAGGAGGAATGGTTGAGCAAAAAGAGGCCAAGAAATGTTTCGATATGTTGTTTTGATCGTAAGAGAGGAAAGCGTTATTTCATCAAGCGTCCAATTGTTAGAGTATCGAACAAGAAGAAGATACCGGTACATCAAAGGCGGCACCGGGCTAAGCGAATTGCAGAATCGAGAAAGAGAGATGCCCTTGAAAAAGAAAGAGCCAGGAATTTGAGGAAGAACAAGGAGCAGGAGAAGTGGAGAAAAGCAGTTGGTAGGTATAATGCTGATGCGGATTACAGATTCTTGCATGACAGAATATCTGAACATTTTGCTGAATGTTTAGTTTTGGACTTGGAGTGGTTGAAATCTGGCCAATGCAATAAGATTAGTTGGGCTGCCAAGTGGTGTCCGACTTTGGATTCTTCCTTCGATAAAACTACTCTTTTATGCGAAGGCATTGCCAGAAGAATTTTCTTGCGCAGTTCGTATCCGGAGTATGCGAAGTTGAAAGAAGAACATTATGCGTACAGAATACGTGATCGTCTAAGGAAAGAATACCTCGTTCCTCTGCGCAAAGCATTAGAGCTACCGGAGGTGTATATAAGTTCCAACAGCTGGGATTCTTTGCCGTACAACCGCGTTCCCTCGGTTGCCATGAAAAACTACAAGTATATCTTTGAGAGACATGATGAAGTGCGGTTCAAAAATTACCTGGAAAGTGTCAAACGCGGAGAAAGTAGCATCGCTGCTGGAGCGTTGCTTCCACATATGATCATAGCATCTTTAAAGGGTAAAGGAGGTCGAGAAGTTGCAGAGCTTCAATGGAAGAGAATGGTGGATGATTTGTCAAAGATCGGAACATTGAACGACTGTCTTGCAGTTTGTGACGTGTCTGGTAGTATGGCAGGAACGCCAATGGAGGTCTCCGTTGCTCTGGGTTTGCTGGTTTCAGAACTGAGTGCAAACCCGTGGAAAGGAAATGTAATTTCATTCAGTACAAACCCGCAACTTCACAAGATTAAAGGCGATAGTTTGAAATCAAAGACGGAATTCATTAGAAGGATGGAATGGGGAGGGTCTACAGATTTCCAGAAAGTTTTTGATCGAATATTGGATGTTGCTGTCAGAGGGAGACTGAAGGAACATCAGATGATTAAGAGGCTTTTTGTGTTCAGCGACATGGAGTTCAATGAAGCTTCAAGGAAGCAGCAATCTGGGAACAATTACAGCAACACAAGGAATGGATCGTATGAGGTTCCGGAGAATGAATGGGCGACGGACTACCGAGAAATAGAAAGGAAGTTTAGAGCAAAGGGGTACAGAAAGGTGCCTGAAATTGTGTTCTGGAACCTTAGAGACTCCGATGCGACACCAGTACTGGGAGAACAAAAAGGTGTGGCACTAGTCAGTGGGTTTTCGAAGAATATGTTGAAGCTGTTCTTAGATGGTGGCGATGTAAGTGAGCTTCAACCCATAGCCGTAATGGAAAGAGCAATCTCTGGTGCTGAATACAACAACTTAGCTGTAGTTGATTGATTATACGTTTTTCATGTTAACATTCTCAAGTTTTTCTTTATAGAATCAGAACAACCAACAAGTTATCAATAACTAGTGTATTTCTCTTTGTTTCCATTCTTTATAAATAAAAAAATTCCAGTCTTGAATTTTGCTTGTTACTTGATTTACTATGTAGCCCTTATCTACATTTGGGTGCAACTATCCTAAAGTAAACCCTAGCCATCCCTTTAAAATGTCACATTCCAAACGCAATTGAAATTATACACACAAAATTCTTTAAGGTCTCATCTCTGCGCCGCAATGTGAAAACCCTAGAGGAACTTGAAAATTTCAGATTTGGAGATCACAAACTCTCTGTTTTCTAATTAGTGACATGAAAAATCTTTGAGAGACGATTATTTCTAGATTAAGGGAAGGAAGAAGAAGATCAAGAAAACTGTTAAGGATCACAGCTCAGCAGCTGAAGACTCTCAACAGCAATAGTAAACAAGCCGTGAATAATGCTACAAGACCGAGTTTCCTGCAATAGTCTTTTAGCTATTTTTAAGTTCCTTCTGTTACCTTTTGAATAGTATTTCTGTTAGCTATTGAATAACTGAAAAGTGTAACAACTATTTGAAAACTCTTTGATATAAATATCACATCGTATCCATCAGTGAAAACTGTGGAAGTATTCACCAAAACTTATTGTTTAACTTGGTATCATCCTCGATCCAAGCTACGCTTCCAAAAACAACAAAAACACAAAAAAAAAACCATGGCCACAACAAACCAGCTCAGAAACATCCAGATTCATCATCTGGTAACACTAAAACTCACTGAAACCAACTTCCTTCTATGGCTCCTCAAGTAGATCAGCACCGAAGCATCACAATAACTCAAATCGTGGATCTTCTCAGCCTCCCAACTTTCAACAAAATCGTCGCTCTCAGCTTGCTCAGAGAAAATCTCCAAAGTTTGAAGAACCGTGTCAGATATATGCAAGAAGGACAATCATCAAGCTACTCGCTGCTGGTTTCGTTACACACCCAACAATAATAAACAACGACAACCTGCTGCCTACATTGCTCTGCCAACTGGCGCACCTGGAAATCAATGGGTCACTGATACTGGCGCTACTCATCATCTAACAGCGGATATGCGAAACCTGACTATCCCTCACGAGTACGATGGCACAGAGATGATTCATGTTGGTAATGGTAATACTCTTGATATAGCCAATGTTGGTAATGCTTCATTTACATACAACTCAAGATCTTTTCAATTAAACAACATATACCATGTACCACAGATCAAAACAAATTTGTTGTCTGTGAGTCAATTTTGTAGTGATAATAATGTTTATTTTGAGTTTCACAAGTCTTATTTTCTTGTGAAGGACAAGCACACGGGGACCATTCTGCTGCGAGGACTGAATAGGAATGGACTATATATTTTTGAAGGTGTTAACATGTTGGACAATCCAGTTAAGCCGCAAGCAAACATCTCTTCTTCTTTTCCAATATGGCACCAAAGATTAGGGCACCCTATGCTACGTACTGTGTCTCAAATTTGTCGTCGGAACTCCCTTTCAGTTTCCAATAGAGATTTCGATTATTGTCATTCTTGCCATCTGAGTAAGAGCAAGAAATTGTCTTTTTCTTTAAGTAGTACTGTCTATGAAAAACTTTAAGCTTGGTTGTGTCAGATATTTGGGTATCTCCTACAATATCTAGGTCTGGTTTCCGCTATTATCTACTCATAATGGATGTCTTTTCTCACTTTACTTGGGTATTTCCGCTTGTGCAACGATCTGATGCCTTCCAAACCTTTGTTCATTTTCACAAACAGGTTGAAAATCTAACAGATCACAAAATTAAAGTTTTTCAATCTGATAATGCTTTAGAATACAAAAGGTTTACATCTTATCTCAATGCCTCTGGTATTCAACACAGATTCTCGTGTCCACATACCTCCCCACAGAATGGAATAGCAGAATGACGTATTAGGCATGTTACAGAGTCTGGTCTGGCTTTATTATTTCATGCACATATGCCAAAAAGCTATTGGGCTGATGCTTTCACCACTGCCTGCTATTTAATAAATAGATTACCCAAATCCGAAAGTAAAACTCCTTTAGAGCTTTTGTTTGGATTACAACCAGATTACCATTTCTTACGAGTTTTTGGGTGCTTTGCATATCCATGCCTTAGACAGTATAATACCACAAAACTAGAACCGAGATCACTTCCTTGTGTCTTCATAGGGTATAACAGTGCTCACAAAGGGTATATGTGCCTTCATCGAGAAACAAAAAGGTTATATATCTCTCGACATGTTCGCTTTGAAGAAAACACATTCCCATTTCAGTCTCTCAAGCAGAAAGCTCCGTTGCTTTGCCAAGGTAATAATCCAACTAGCACCAGTGTTTTATTATCACCACCATTTAATCGTGCCGCTGTTCAGTCTGAAAATGAAGATACTTCTGAACAACGTGTGGTTTATACTGAGTCGACGACACAGGCCTTACCAACAACATCTGCATCTCAAGAGTCAACTCAGCATCATAATTTTCCAGAGGATAATAGCCCAACCAATTCTGCTACGTCGTCAACTCAATCAGCTGTACCCCACAGTGATCCTCCTAATTCTGCAGCTCAGCAAGATGTTGTTGGCCATTCAATGGTAACGCGTGCAAAGGCAGGGATTGTTAAACCCATAAATAAGTTATGTCTAGCTGCTTCGAATCATCCACTTCCTGATGCTGATTTTATGGAACCTACTTGCTACAGTCAGGCTTCAAAAATACCTAAGTGGAAAGCTGCCATGGATGTGCAAATAAATGCCCTGATCCGCAATGGTACCTACTCATTGGTTAAATATCAGAAAGGCATGAATGTAGTTGGTTCTAAATGGGTGTATCGGGTAAAGCAAAATCCGGATGGCAGTATTGACAAGTGTAAGGCTCGACTGGTGGCTAAGGGCTACAATCAACAAGCGGGTTTGGACTATGGCGAGACGTTTAGTCCTGTAATTAAACCTTGTACCATACGGCTTATGTTGTCTATAGCGGTGATGCAAGGCTGGCAGCTCAAGCAACTTGATGTAGAGAATGCGTTTCTGCATGGCACGTTGGATGAAGATGTGTATATGAGTCAACCGGCTGGATATATTAATCCGGACTACCCTAACCACGTCTGCAAACTTCATAAGTCGCTCTATGGACTTAAACAGGCGCCACGGGCCTGGTTTTCGAGACTCAGTACCTATTTGCAGCAATTAGGGTTTAGGGGATCCATAGCTGACAACTCCCTATTTATTTTGCATTCGGCTGAATCCGTAACTTATGTTCTGATTTATGTTGATGACATAATTGTCACAGGATCAGATCCAACACAAATCCAAAAGCTGATTTCAAATCTTGCTGCAGCTTTTGCTATTAAAGATATGGGAGACCTGAGCTATTTTTTGGGTGTAGAAGTTCTGCGGTATGATAATGAGTTAGTCCTAACTCAGAGAAAGTATGTCACTGATCTTCTTCGACGTACCAAATTGGATGGTGCAAAGCTGGTTTGCACTCCACTGGCTCCTTCTGCGAAGGTACAAAAAGTTGGCTCACAGAAGTTTGAGGATCCTACACTGTATCGTACTGTTGTTGGTGCACTTCAATACTTGCATCTGAGCAGGCCAGATATCTCAGTAGCTGTGAATAAGGTTTGTCAATATATGCATGAACCTTATGTTGAACATTGGGAGTTAGTGAAACGGATTCTACGCTATCTGAAAAACACATTTGATTATGGCCTGCATCTCAAGTGTTCCAAGGATTATTCTCTTCAAGCATATTCGGATGCGGATTGGGCTGGCAGTTTAGATGACAGGCGCTCTACTAGTGGATACTGCATATATTTTGGTGGAAATTTGATATCCTGGAGTGCTAGAAAGCAGAAGACTGTTTCAAAATCAAGCACTGAGGCTGAGTACCGAGGTGTTGCAATTGCAACTTCTGAGTTGATATGGATCCAGTCTTTGCTAAAGGAGCTCACTGTTGCTCATACTACACCTATTCTTTGGTGTGATAATTTTGGAGCTACTTATCTGACAGCGAATCCAGTATTTCATGCGCGCACCAAGCATATCGAGATCGACTATCACTTTGTCAGAGAGAGAGTTGCAGATAAACTGCTTCAGGTCAGATTCATCGGCTCAAGGGATCAACTTGCTGATATCTTCACAAAAGGCTTGCCAGCGCCTAGGTTTCAAATACTTCGAACCAAGTTGCACATCCGTAAACTGAAGTACAACTTGAGGGGAGGTGTTAAGGATCACATCTCAGCAGCTGAAGACTCTCAACAGCAATAGTAAACAAGCCGTGAATAATGCTACAAGACCGAGTTTCCTGCAATAGTCTTTTAGCTATTTTTAAGTTCCTTCTGTTACCTTTTGAATAGTATTTCTGTTAGCTATTGAATAGCTGAAAAGTGTAACAACTATTTGAAACCTCTTTGATATAAATATCACATCGTATCCATCAGTGAAAACTGTGGAAGTATTCACCAAAACTTATTGTTTAACTAAAACAAGCAGAAAAAGATATGGAAGTAGAAGCAGTCATAAGAAGAAAAGTTAATGGATCTAAATTGTTTGAGATTTGGGTTACACAGATACAGAATCACATGAAGAAGAAAAGGAAAAAATGAAAACTGGTTAGCTTTGGATAAATTGGTATGAGCAGATTCGGAAATGGGGTTTTCAGTAGCAAGTATAGATGAAACACAACATTTGAGGACATGTAAGATGATTTTAACACAACATATGAGTCAAATGGAGAAATTGTGAAACTTAGAGAGGAATTGATGACCTCACAGATAATCTTCAATCAGCATGGAAGAGGTCAATTTTGGATTTGGATTTCACTAAAATGTGATTTTTACTTGTAATTTAAGGGATGTAGTTACTTTATTTTGTTTGATTGGATGGGATATTGGGTGATTCAGATTTTTAATAAGTTACCAGCTTAAGCTCTATGTGTTTGTTGTATACATGTTGCTAGAACATTGTGTGTCTTAATTGAATATTTAATTGCTCGTTGAATTTATGTGTTTCACCGTTTAGTTAACATCGGCTGGTAGAAGTTCTGAATTTGCGTAACCTAATTATTGGTGACTTTGTAATGTGTATGTAGGTTCGAGGAGAAGCTAATTATAAATCTCAAGAGAAATACCTAAAGGTTTGGGGTCGTCTTCTTAGAAGGGGCGCTGTAAGATAAGTCCTTGAGGCTCAAACATTTCCTGTATTGACTATAAGATTGGTGATGCTGCTTTAGCAGTTGAATATCTTATGCTAATATTATTTTGATGTTAATATCTTATCTGCCAGAGCTTTGTGTTTATCACTTATCTAGTCCTTTGAATTTGTATGATTACTCTTTGTTGTTGTGTAATCTAAGCTACTGAGAAAGTCAAGTGATTCAATATGTATAGGAAGTTGATACTGGTCCTTTTAGGGCTCACTACAAGTATTGTCGAATGTGTTATTTCTATTGTTTAAGCTCCTTAACGACTACCCTTCATTAGTTACAGATGTTATTTGTCTGTTTTCTATCTTGTACTAGTTTTGCAATTGGAGAATTCTTTGGTAGATGTTTTTGTCTGCAGGAATAATAAAGTTAGTGGTAATGTAGTTGTGTCTTTGCAACTCAAGATAAATTATGTATTATATTGATTATTTATGGAACCGGATTGTCTTATAGATACATCTTAGCGTCATCAAAGGGTGGAGGAGGTTGAGATTTTGCGGAGCTTCAATGGAAGAGAATGGTGGATGATATGTCAAATGTGGGTATTAGAATGTGTCTTGGGGGTCTTGGAGGTCTCTGTTGATCTTGGTTTGCTAATTTCAGAATTAAGTAAAGACGCATGGAAAGGAAATGTAATCACATTCAGTACAAATCCGTATCTTCACAAAATTAAAGGCGATAGTTTACAATTGAAGACGAAGTTCATTAGAGGGATGGAATGGGGTAGGATCAACGGATTGAGCACTGCTCCAAAAAATTTCCAGAAGATTTTTGATCAATATTGCAAGTTGCTGTCGAAGGGAGGTGAAGAAACATCAGATGATTAAGAGGCTTTTTGTGTTCAGTGACATGGAGTTCAATCAAGCTTCAAGGAAGCAGAGATATTGGAACAATGAGGCTCCGGAAATGGGAGACGGACTACCAAGTAATATTACAGAACTTCAGAGCCAAGAGGTACAAGAAGGTGCCAGAAATTGTGTTTTGGAATTTTAGAGACTCCAGGCTACACCAGTACTGGGAGAAATAAAATGTGTGGCACTAGTTAGTGGGTTTCCGAAGAATATGTTAAAGTAGTTCTTAGATTTCGGCGATGTGAGTGCTCTGCAACCCATAGTGGAAAGGGCAATCTTTTTGGATGAATACAGCAACTTAGCTCTAGTTGATTGATTATACGTTTTTATGTTTAAAATCTGAACTGTTCTTTATAGAATCAGAACAACCAACAAGTTGTCATTGACTATGGATGATAAACTCGAGTTGTCAGGTTAAACTCGAGTAAATGGAGATAATACCATTTACAATCATTTTATAACCATCGAAAAAGTATATATTCAAGTGAGGACAACGCCTTGAACAAGTTCGAGCTAGCTTTTCTTTAATAGCTTGTTGTTCAGATTAAATCTTCCTTCCGGATTCCTTATCTTGTTTTCTTGCCCAAAGACCAACTTACTTCATTTAAATTTCTGACGAAGCCATTTTATATTAATTTGCAATGTTTCAACAACTTTAATGTCTCTTTCTCATCTTTCATGAAATAGTTCACTCGGTTCAAATTTAATATTGCAGAGATGTTCTTCAATAGTTTAATCATACATGTATATGATTATTAGACCTTATGCCTTTTACAGTCGCCATATGCCCATGCTTATCGAGGATATTTTTATATAAATTCGCATACTCTTTTAGGATCTTGAAGTTCTCCATAGATTGAAATTCAAAAACCTAGAGATGTCTAGTTAAAATTTTGAGTGAATTTTGCTTGTGATTTACTATACAAGTTGGGCCCTTATCTACATTTGGGTGTAACTATCCAAAAGTAAACCCTTACCCTCTCTTTAAAATGTCACATTCCAAACGCAAATGAAACTATTCACACAAATTCTTTTAGGTCTCATCTCTGCGCCGCAAGGTGAAAACCCTAGAGAAACTTCAAAATTCAGATCTGGAGATCACAAACTCTCTTTGTTCTCTAAATTGTTGATAAAAAGATTTCTAGATTAAGGGGTGGAAGAAGATCAAGAACACAAGCAGAAGAAGATATGGAAGTAGAAGCAGTTGTAAGATCTAAGTTGTTTGAGATTTTACTTAAAGAAATTTGCGGGGTTATATAGATACAGAATCACAAAAAGAAGAAGAAAAGGGAAAAAATGAAATCAATTAGATTTGGATAAATCGGTATAAGCAGATTCGGAAATAGGGTTTTCAGTAGCAAGTCCAGATGCTTTATACGTCGTCCGTCTTTCATCAATCGCAGGCTCATAAATCCAAAAGATTTTTGTGTGAAAAGGGAACAGATGCAGCAAATCAGAAAAGCCATGCTATTCATCTTATAATGTTACAGATGAAGACATAATAGCAGCAGAGCTACCTAGATTTTCCACATTGGCTTGATACTCAACGATCATCAAAAAGACATGCAATTGATGACCTAGAGGCACAATTGATGATCTTATTAGAAAAACAAGTTTATTTTGGTGTGATGTTAACAACATACCATATAATCGTTGGAATTGCAACTTCTCTTGTGGTTAATTCTAAGCAAATGGAAAAACACAACAGATGAGTCAAATGGAGAAATTGTGAAACTTAGAGAGGAATTGAAATTGCAAATTCTCTTGTGGTTAATTCTAAGCAAATGGCAAAACACAACAGATGAGTCAAATGGAGAAACTGTGACAAGAGATTATGCTCTATTATTTGTTGTATTCATTTCATCTAGCTAGAACATGTTTGTCTTAATTGAATAGTTAGTTGCTTGCTGAATTTATGTGATTAACCGTTATCTACATCGGCTTGTAGAAGTTCTGAATTTGTGCAACATAATTATTGCATGTGTGTCTTTTGTGATATTTGGGTGTCTTTGTAATGTGTATGTAGGTTCGAGGAGAAGCTAATTATAAACATAAGTAAGCTAATTATTAACGTAAGTGGAAGTATATAAAGGTTAGGGGTCCTAATCATAAAAGGGGCTGTAAGGACAAGACGTTGAGGGAAATAGCATAATTGAAACAAACATGGCCTCTATTGACGAAGAAGCTTGATGCTGCTATAGCAGCTGAAGATCTCATTTGTGAGATTTTTCTGTTCTTCTCTTATCTAGCCTCTATGTTGAATTAGTTTGATTACTCTTTGTTGTTGTGTAAGCTTATCTACTGATACAGTCACGTAACTCAAAATGTATCATAGGTATACTGTCGAAATGTGTTGTTTCTATTGTTTAAGCTCCTTAATGACAACTATTTATTAGTTACAGATTTTTTTTGGTCTTGTACTAATTTTAGATTTTATTTCCCGGTTCAAAATTAGATGTTTTTGTCTGGTTGGATGGTGAAGTTAGTTATATACTCCCTCCGTCCCACCATTAGATGACCTACTTGGTCTAAGATCTTGTCCCATCATTAGTTGACCTATTTCACTAATCAAGTGGATATCTCTAAAACTACCCATTTGATTGATTTTCGGTATCATAAGAAATATATATAATTTGATATTCATGTTTATACTCGTTACGTAGGTGTTTTAAAATGATTTTCAACGGTACAAAATTTACAAAAATCTATGGTATAGTTTGAGAGATAAATGATTTCTAAAATTTACAAATTATTATCCATAAGGGTATAGTTGTAAAAAATACTTAAAAACACTCATTTCATTCATTGCCTTAAGAATTGTGCAAACTTCAACTAGGTCATCTAATAGTGGGACGGAGGGAGTAACATAATTGTGTCATTGCAACTCAAGATAAGTTATATTGATGGAACCTGATTGTCTTATTTGTCTTACTAGTTATGCGCCAGTGCGTTGCACGGGATTAAATTGTAAACTCGAGCTGCTCGGATTCTTGATGAGCTTGTTGGCTGGTGTCGAAATCGGTTGGAAATAAGGATGAATTTTCTTTCATTAGCTTGATTCCTACGTAAATCATTGTTTTCTCTAATCGTTAGGCCTGATTTTATCCTGCACTCGTGCTTTTTATTATTTTTTAGCGAAAGCATTTCATAGAAAACTTGTATAACAATTTAATTTTGGTATTACACGTTCTTAACCCCAACTTGCCTGGAAAAAAAAGCCTACCATCTTGTATCACTATCAGCTTATCGGGGAATTGCTGATTTCTCACAATTACCAACAACAAAGTCAGCTAAAGCATCACTAACTTAAAAGAAAATATAACCATATCACTTAAGGTGATATAATTAAGGTCGACATAAGTGTGGCATTCTAAATTGGATAGCATAGATTAAGGTGGACATAAGTTGAAAAAACATGCTCAGTACTATCTGCTTTGCTATGTAAGTGACTTAGTATATAATTTGACACTTTCGATTTGTATAAAGAGCCTTGTATAAAAAGTTTTTACACTCTATAACTTGTCATTTTAGAGAATAAAGACGACATTTATTAAAACATGTAAAGAAATGTACCTGAATATCTAGATGTTGTCTGGGAGACCTCCTGTTCTCCATGATTATAATTGTATACATGATTAAAAATGATTTTTGTGATCACTGATTAGTACATAATACTCTGAAATTAGCTTCAAGAAAACATAATCAGAAATAAATTAACACCATGCCTTCCAACAATGATGAAGTCTGACAAACATAAATGCTAGTGTATGGTCGATACCAAACTGCAATAGCAAAAGGAAAAATTCTTGTCCTTAAGAATACCTTGATCGTATTTGCTCAGAACAACCTTTCAATAATTAAGACAAAACTGAAAAGGACCAACAATTTCTGTGGTGTACCTGCTATTAGATTAAAAATAGGTGTGAATATTTTTTAAAATTTGAATGGACACCGATATGAATGACAACCACATTAAAAAGCATGACTGTTAACTGGAATAGTATTCCATTAGTTTTCCTGCTAACCAAGTTAAGTTAGGAGCAGCAGTTTTAAACTCTATAGCACTGGAAAGAATGTCAGATAGGAGCAGTGGTTTCTCCTTCTATATGACGGACAGTTGAGCATGAAAGAATGCAAAAGTGTCAACAATAGTAAGCAACAAAAAAAAAAAAAGTAAATTGCAAATGTTGAATAAATAATAACCACCGGATCGACAAAGAAGTCAGAAGACTTGTAGAAAGAAAATTAGTTTCCCATTAGAACAAAGAAATGTAGAAAAGAATAAACAAAATTTACAGATTGATAGAGAAATTTTAAACTTAGGACTACTCTATTCTAAGAAAATACAAACCATTGTATGATTTCCACGACCATTAATGGAAATACTAACTTCATGCTTAAGAGAATTCACATGAAAAAATAAAGAATTCAAGAAGAGATTTAAGAAATCATGGTGTAGATTGGATCAAAAGAAATACGAAAAAAATTGATTTTGAAGACCGATTTTTCTTAATGAGTTAACTTATTAATCGCCCTATTTACATAGTTTCTTTCTCTTCCGACAACAACCCATCTTTTACCTAGGAAACAAGAAAAAATAAATTGTTATACATGTACCTAGGAAAAATACATACATATTTATTGGAAATATCATAATGTACATTACTAATTAAATTTGTTTATTATTACAAATGGGGATATATTAAACTTGCCATATAACACAATTCGCAAAAACCTTCATCATGACACAAATTTTTTATTAAGTTGTGCAAATGAAAACATTAGACCCACTTAGAAGTGAAACGATCTTACAAAATGGTTACAAAGATATGTTAATCTTAAACTGTGATGTATGACAATACGTATATTAATAATTATATTAGAATGTCAATTATTCTTATATGGAGGTAAGTTCCTTAAGACGGGATCAGAAAATAATATGACTTAATTCAATATGGAGTTTATTCTTAAATATATCTGGCTCAAGTCGAGACCAGAAACTTTTATTCTTATATGGAGGTTATTCCTATATGGAATATTCTTATATAAAGGTTTCTACCGTATTAACTTGGTGGTTTATAAGTCAGTTCCCACCTAAACTAACTTATACAACTTTTAAATCCTTAAAAGTACTTCTTCTTCTAGTACCAGAAAAGGCTATATCTCTTAGAAGTCAATTATAGCTAGTAGCTTCGTATCCGAACAAGACATACCGATTTGATTTATAGCTTAGTGGTTAGAATTACGTGCTGATGACGTATTGTGAAATAGAAAAAGAGGAGAGGAACAACAAATTATAGGAAGAAAAGAAGAGAGAATTATCATGAGATATGCGTAAAGTACAAAGGTTTGAGACTCTATTTATAGAGTTTAGATACTTGGTGCCCAAGTAATAGGGACCCACTAAAGTGGGCATCTATATGTAAACTTCAATTTATAACATTAACAAAAAAAATTTAACTTCCTATTTATTCTCAAATAACTTCTTATTTATTCTCAAAAGGTGAGTATTTTACATGGCATTTTTAGAGGCTACCCAGAAAGAATTAGGGGCGACTAATAAGACAAAAACATATCACCCAAACCTAAAACGAAGCCATTTCTTATCTCAAATTTTAAGAAATCGCTAATATTCCCTCCATGTCGGTAGATAATACTACAATCGGTAATTAATTTTAATGTAATTTAGTTTGTCTTACGAAAATTACAATCGGTAGTTAATATTGAAATCGGTAGTTAAGGTGTATATAGTTAGAAACTGTAATTTCACATGATTGAATGCCATGAACAACCAAAAATCGATAGATAATCATATCCACCGATTGTAAACTACTGAACCAAAATATATCTATAATCGGTAGAAAATGACATTTAATTGGCTTCCGATTACAATGTAGCCCCAAAATTGGATTGTGCCAAAATCCGGAATTTTCGAATTCTCTGCACAAACATAATCGGTAGTAAATGAACTAACATAATTGGTAGTAAATGAAGTTCATTTAACTTCCCGATTAAAAAGTAGCCCCAAAATTGAATTTTGCTAAAATCCGTAAATTTTCAAATTCTCTACACAAACATAATAGGTAGTTTCTTTATCATCTACCGATTGTAAATCGGTAGTTTCATGATGTTCGTTGTCTATCGAATGTGGTAGTAGCCCCAAATTCAAAATTTTAATAAACCAATGGAATTTTGAATTTCTCTATTTTCATAATCGGTAGGTTAGTGATGTTTGTTATCTACCGATTGTACAACCAGTAATTTCGTGATGTTCATTATATATCGATTGTGGTAGTATCCTCAAATTAAATATTTCAAAAACTAGTGGAATTTTGAACTTCTCAATTTCCATATCTGGTAGTTTCGTGATGTTCATTATCTACTGATTACGGTAGTAACCCCAAATTTAATTTTTTTTTAAAGTAATAAAATTTCGAATTTCTTACCTTCACAATCGGTAGACACCCTTGAATTAGTGGGTAGTGACTTAAGACATTGGTTTACTAAGCAAAGAGTCCAGTGACAATCACTCGCCGGTCTCAGATAGTTTGAATCCAATGTATGTAGCGATTTCCAATGGAACGTTATACCTGGGTGTAACCTGTTCTAGGCGCTAATCCATATTATAACTTCTCTATACGAGTTTCGAGATCATAGAGTCTTTCACAAGTTGTGATCTTAGTCGAATAGTCTGCTAATTCCAATATAGGGATGAATGCGACAGGAACCATATGTGGATCTCATATACTCGTATCCCGGAGTCTTCGATGTTGGATTCTTCGAGAAGCAGTTTCACCGCTAAGTGCTTCAACTGGTCTAGTTACTTGGTCTACTTAGTTAGCTTTTTTTAACTTTTAGAACATAATCACATAAAATTGAAGTTTTTGACGCCATAATAATTGGTAGATAACAATCTATTTTACCTACCGATTGTGGTTGATGTTCTTAAGAGATGAAGAACATCAATCATAATCGGTAGATAAAATCAACTTTGTACCTACCGATTATGTTTCTGCAACTGTAAATCTTAGAAAAATTTCTGATCAAATTTTTGATTTCAAGCAATCAAATCCTAATTTTGAATCACAACTACTATCATTTTTCCATTTTGTTTATGTAACTCGAAATTCTTTTTGATGTTCTAAATTTTGAGGTAAACGAAATTTGGGTTTTGATTTAAAACAATTAATCCTAAAGTTTGATCGATCATATTTCGTTTCAATCAAAATTTAAACGATGGAAAATAATTTCAATTGGTAGAATAAAAAAAAAGAAAATGAATGTTATGATAATGAAAATAAAGGATATACATTTGGATTTAGTATAAAGGTGGAGGATAATATAGACAATTTCTACTTTTAAGACACTCCATAGACATCTTCATTGGATGGGGATAAAAATGTCGTCCCCAGCTAGTTCTTTCAGGATAGCCCTCGGAAAACCGTGATATTTTATGGGGATTTAGAGGGACGGGATTTTAAACAGTATACGAGTCAAGAAATAAAGGTGGGCCACAATACCCATTGTATGTGGCCCGACCACATCTTCGACGGAGAGAGCAACGAGGGCCTTGGCTTTAATGACCGTTCCCCTTAGAATCATCCAAGCGTTGCTGACGATCTTGAACGGTTGAACCTCTTGAAGATCTTTGGACGAAATCGAGACCAAGCTGTTTGCATGAGAAACTACGCCGATCCTGTCACAGCCCATATCATGACCATCGAAAAGTTTGTTCTTAGTGGAAGTTTTATGGTCATAACAATAGATAGTGTTGTTCTTGTAGCACAAGAGAACTTCGTAGTTACTTGTTATTGCCAAGGGGTTTAAGGACAATATATCTTTCCGGTCCATCTCTTCCAACTCAATACTGAACTCCTTGATCCAATCCCACGAACTCTCCCACGGATGAATCATATAGCCAAAAGAACCCATGAACAAGAATAGATCGTTGTAGTTTTGCTTCATATCACAACCATTAGAACTGGCATTAGTACTTTTTCTTTTATAAGTCCAAATATACATACAACAAGGTTCATCAGTGATTTTGTGCACCATATACAGATTATTTCCTCCAAGCAACTTGAGGGAATGATTGTATCTTTCATGTTTAAGAAGTGGCAATGGGATATATTGGAAATTCTCATCTTCCAAATCGAATGCTACGATCCTATCTTGTTGTCTGTCTAGCCAATGAAGACCCCCATTTGCGTAGACACCTGTTAAATCGCATGGGAAAATATGGATGGATCCTTTGCTTCTCCACCCACCACCACCGATAGTATAAACTAGGACTTTGACCTTGACAATTTGGCTTGTGTCTTCGTAGTGCATAATAACAATCTTGTACTCGTTTGTTGAATGACAATACCCAAACCCGCTAAACCAATGCAGCTTCTCCTCTATCGAATTATGTTTAGGAACATAAACAATTTCTCCGGTAACGGGATTGCAAATTAAGAAATCTTTTCCCCAAAGCGGTCCGAAACAAACCAAACCATTGCATGACCCAAGTATGTTATTCATGATGTGTAGTTGTGCCCCTGAATCATTTCAAGTCTATTATAACAAGAGTAACTGTAGTTCGTCTTCCCACGAATGGGATCATACTCATCACCATAACTAAGTTTGTTTTTTATACTATAAAAATATGAGAAAGTGAAAAGCAAACCTACCTTATCAGTTTTAGAACGTAGGAGAATTCTCCATATTTTGCAAACCCGTTTTGCTTGTAAAGCTGTCTCGATTGGTAATCGATCAAGTATGTTCTCTACGATCTCCGTGGGAAGCTTCTCAGTAATGTTATTGGAGTTGGTGCTGGACCACAACCAGATGGCTTGGAAGAAGTGTAGGATAGCCATAAAACCAATAGACTTTGACATTCCACGATTCCATGGTTTTATAGAGGTAAATAAACAGGTTAAGTTAGGGTTTTGGACATTATATAAAGGGTAATATGGTTATTTACAAAAATAACTTATTAAAACTCAACCGGGCAAAGATGGCAACGGAAGCTTTTTTCTTTTTTCCTTAAAAAGTACAGACCATACATCCATTCATTAACGAATTACTGATATCTCTTTGTATGGTTCATAAAACTGCTGGTTTCAACTAAGCACTAATCATCCTAGAACGGATCTTGTTTTTCTCAGTCAGCATTTCTTGAATAGCTTCTGGATCAAATAAAATCGTCGCTTCATCTTTCCTTTTCTGAAATCCAAAGTCTCGGCATCATTGATGAATCCTTCCCAACTCTCCAGCAACGCTTCACTCAATGGTCAATTTTGAACCTCGCACATTTTCCATTACCGAGATGATCTTCAATCAATAAACTGTAAGAATATTTCTACTTTAGAAATATCTTGTTGGGCCATGTGATATCTTTGGTTAATTTAGAATATGGCTAAACATCAATGTAATAAAAAAAGGTGGTGTTTGACTCTGAGATTTGAGAGTCATTAGATGGTCAGGATTGGCCGAAGAGGGTCATCTCGCGGTCATTATCGTCTGGATTTCGTTTGACTTGGACGCTGGGAATGATAGGGGGCCACACTTATTTAAAACGATGGGATATATCCGTTCGTCCGTTCGTCTTTGGGAGTAATTCGAGACCGTCAGATTATCTCTTCGATTTCTTATTGTTTGTAACGCGGATAAGTCTAGATCGATTTGTTTTATTCTCTCCGAATCCAGAGCCAACTATTCGTATGATCTTCTCTGTGAAGATTAGAGCTATGAAGGATTAGAAGAAAGATGAAAATTTGCTTAGTAAACACAAGTTCTAGGGTTTGCTAAATTTTTTAGCTTTATCTACTGTTCTTAATTCTTCCATTTAACCTCAGTATATTACAAAAGCAAGTAAAGGGGGTAATTTGAACGATGGGTTGAAACCTTCTTCATCATCTTCATGCTTCAGGTATTTGTTTTTTCAGATAAGTTTTGGTTTGATTAGTGTTTTTGATTAACCGATTGTATTTGTTATTTTGGATAAGTTTTAATTGTGGGTTTTTGTTTATTTTTTTGGTTTGATTAGGGCTTTTGATTAGTCAATGCTGAGGAGGAAAGTTTTTAAATTGACCAATGGAGATACGCAATGACTCTGGCAGAACCAAATTTTGAGAACGATGGTGAATTGATACATTTATTGTATAGAATTTGATTTTCGATTATGTTTGCAAAGCTGATGTCCAGTGTTTGATTAAAACCATTCAATTTTCTTACAATTAACTGAATTGGCGTTTTTGGATTGTGAATGTTATAGCTAGACCGGGAGCTGTGATGGATGTTTTAGATGGCCTTTTTACTTGAACTGAGCTGACAATTTGACAAGATTCAGTTCTCGACAATAATGGAGGTTTGTCATGCAAGTGTGAACCCGGATACTTTGATGATTGTTTATTTTGTTCAATGTATCAATAACCCAAATCAACTGTGATAAACCGTTATTTATATTGGTTTCAGGTAACCAATCAATGAAGCCAATTTGTAACCTTGCATACCTTTGTCGGATTGATGCACAGTTGAATCTTTTGTTGGTTTTGTATATGGTGGCGATGTTGTATCTGGATTGAAGAATGTTGTATTGGTCAACTTTTGTGATGCGTTCAAGTCTGGGAAGAACGAACATGGATGGATGATTTAAGGTGATTCTCTACTTTCCTAAATATTTGGTATGAAGGTTTGTCAATCCTGCTAAGTTTCGAAAATTGATACTAAATTTTTTTATGTTCAGATGATTATCTAGAATAAGTCTAGCCAAAGTTCATGATATTAGCTGCGTTTATTATGGATGATCCTTTGTGCATCGCAGATTTTTCTCAACTGTGGATTGCTGAGAGTTGCTGATGTGACGAGTTTTGCCTAAATTGATTCTGATGAATATTCGATTGCATTTGCCTTCTACCGGCTATCTGATGTGATTTTTTGGTTTTTGTTTTTCTTGGCAGGTGCTCACATTCATTGGTTTACTTGCCCTTTACCACAAGTAAAGTTTACTGCCCCTTTACTGTTTTTTTTTACCTGTAGTGAGCATCGTTGAAATTGGATTTTTATTGGTTATATATTTTCACTTTTAGTTCTTAAGAAGAACGAAAACTTTAGCAAAGATTAATTTTAAGAAAAGAAAGGGAACCATTTGCCTGAGGACTAATGTGTTGAAACAAAATCATCCTAAATCATGAGCTGATGCTAGACCCATGTCAATCCAAATGTCACTAAGCTCATCGTCGTCAGATCAAGTCCATGCCTGCAATCTTATGATGGCTTTTGTGGCATTTGAATGTACATGAAACTGCCATTTGTTCGCGAAGTTCTAGAGAAGATGTGCGCTACCAATTTCAACAGCAACCATTGTCGTAATTATAGTCTGTGAATTCATTAATGACCCCATCAGCACCACCAAAACTGCCACACCCAGGAAACCCAACAAGGTAGTAGTAACACAACACAAGCACTGTCTAGAATGTGGTCTAACTGTTATTCTTACTGGGTTTGTTAGTGTTTTGTCTAGAATGTATGATTTTTTATTATTAATTTTTTTGTTAATTATTGTTTTAACTTTTCAGGTGATGGTTATTCTATCTGAACTTAATTAGGACAAAAAATTAGGATTAGAAAGGACATACTTAATCAAAATTCATCATTCGGGACTTTAATATGTGTTTCTCTTAATAGGTTGATTTTTGCATTGTGAGACTTAGTAGGTTGATATTTTGGTTGTGAGAAGAATGACTGATAAGGTTTGTGAGAAGATGACTGGTAATTAACTGAGAAGGGTTGGGAAACTGTACTGTACAGAAGAGGTGGGAGCATAATGGTGTATCAAGGAAGGTGTTTTTAATCAAGCACTAATGGGGATGCTAAAACATCTAACTCCACATGCTATAGAAATCTAATATATAATTTCGGTAAGATGTGACTTATGCAAATTGTTCAATTTAATGCTATGAATTGTGGATGATTTGATTTTCAGTCTAAATAAAGATCGATATGGATTCAATTTTTCAAATTCTTATGATATCTAGGGTTTTTGAGTTTCTCTAAAATTCTTCTCTGAAATCAAAATCAAAATCGTAACTCAGTTGGTAAATTCTTCTCTGAAATTTTCATTCTCTAAGGTTCTAAATTTGGGGGTTTTAGGGTATCCTTTGATGCTATATTCTAACTCTTTTAACTTGATGTAACTTTTGGTGACACTTTGTTCTCTAATGCAAAAGTTAGACGATCAGCTTAGACAGCCATCATGGTAATTGGTTTGGTGTTTTATGAGTCACTTTTACTGCTTAGTCATATATTGTTACAGTCTGGTTGTTTGAATAGATCTGATTGTATATATATCTCTTTATATTTCCCAATCAGTTTGTAACTGTAATTTGAATCATGTGGAAAGATAGATACGTCAGTCTCATTAGTGGTGTTATTGTTGTATGTTCTGGCGGTCCAGTTTTTTTGGTTGACCTTCACTATGATTACTATTTTCCAAAGCAAGCATAAGCATCTAGCTTTCTGCTGCCTAGGGAATTAGCACAAAAACATTCTAGGATTTCAGAGTATGACTTTTTTTGCTATATGCCCAACTAAAGAGCATTGTAGTAGTCTACCCTGTATGAGTCTTCTTCGAGGAAAACCTATGTTGTCAAGTCTTTCTTTGATGCAGCTGAGCAGCCCTTTTGCTGTTGTACTTATCACTTGGTGTGTTTTGTGTAACAGGACAAGATATGGAGTGAGTTTAATGAGATAGCGATGGAGTTATTGTGTATGACATGCTAAGGTAATAATGTTACTTATTTTATTTTATTTTAAAATACAACTTTTAGGCCATAATAACTCCATATGATTGGGAAAATTCGCCAGAACCACATGTAGCGTTTATATTTGTCTAACCTTTCATAAATTCTGTAGAGTTAATGTATTTTGAGGGATCGATCTTGAATTTTGCTAAGTCACTAACCAGAGTTCAATTTTTTTTTACCAAGAATGATATCTTAGCCTGCTTCTACATCCAGGCATATATAGTTGATTATAGTGTGCACTTAGTATAAAGGAAAAACTGAAAAAACAGTGATGAAAAAACGCTGGATTGGGCAATAGGTTGCAGAGTTAGGTATATGAAGTTCAATCCATTTGGTCTGTTATTCAGCGTTTCTCCAACGCAGTCGAGATATTCGAGTGCGCTTGCCTTCTACCAGCTATTTGATGTGTGTGTTTTCTTCCTGGCAGGTGATTGCATACAGTGATGTTTTGCACCGACTTGGATTCGATTAACCCATTAGGGGTACAGGGACAAGAAGTACGTATGGCCACATCTACAGATGATAAGCTTGCAACTGTTGGTCATGCTTCTTTACTAGGTATCAACCTTTTTATATTAAAAATATTTTGAGTTATTATTGTCTAAATGGGTATATAGTCCTTACGCTAGCAGTTGTAACGTTCGCATGGAAATGCAGGTAACAACTATGTAGATGGTTGGTGGGCTGCTGGGGATGCGGAAGATTGTATTAGCATGACTTCTTCAACATGGGAATCAAGTGGAAGCGTTGGCTTCGGTTGAGGCAGGTTAGAGACCGGCAGAACTTCTTGATGAGGTACTTTAAATTCCTTGGATAGTTTGTTCAATAGAAACCAATTTGTTCGTTGTTGTTGAGATTCCGTCTACAGATTTTCCAGGAAAAATTGAAATTAATTAGGGTTTTTGTAGTGCGCACTCAATGGTGAAAATTCATAAGGATTGAGGAAAGTTATAATTTTGCTTGACAACACAGGTAAAATACCTATTGTTCATATTACTTTTGTTCTTTATTGTTGAATATAATTTCTTCTGTAAGCTCATTCAGTTTCTTTTTCTCAAAGGCTACTGAGAAAATTGAAGAACTGATTTTATCTTCAACTACAGGGGGAAGAATAAGCAAGACGCACGGCGAAAAGATAAGATAGCAAAAGTTGAACCAATTTACTAAAGCTTAAGCTAAAGAAATCATGAGCACTATATTTGTGATAGGGAATTCAACGCATGAAAATATCCCTCCCAGTATTACTCTCGCAGAACTTTAGAATTTTGTTTTCTTCCTTCTTTTCTTTTGGGCTTTCTTTCTTTCGTCTCTGTTTGGATTCCAATAACAGTTTGTTGATTTTTTTCAGGGCTTTTATTTTATGAGGGTTTTTCTAGATCATAGCTCCCTATGCTTATCATCGCATTTCATTGATGTGCCGGCCTTATTAGTTAGGAGCTCATGGTGCCGAATACGTTCATCAAGTACAACTTTCGGTCATGGGATGGTGAAGTAGTCCCGATCCGTGAATATGACGAAGCAAACCAGAATCACAACCAGGTTATCAACTCTATTCAGAAGACCGTCGGCCTTTTGCACCATGTACGTTTCTGATTCCTCTTTCTATGTGGCCTCCAAACCCCCTTTTCATAAACACATGTAATACAATACAAGTTATATTCTCTTTAATTGTTCTTAACACTGTTTATGTGCTTTGTTGGGCTATATTTTTTTTTTTTTTTTTTTTTTTGCAGAGATGCTATCGTATTCTAAGATGCAAAAACTGGCAGATTATTGCAAACTCCAAGTTCCATTAGAGGTCCTTGAGCGAGCTTTCTTGACAGCTTGGAGTGAAGTATCACCCTCTACAAAGCTCAGTCCATTAAGAGCATCTCTAGGATCATCAGTATGGCCCATAATGTTGAACCAGAATGTGCTAGATGCGAGTAGGCCGGCTTTGTTTCACTAAGTCAACTAAGGCGAGTCACCTTTCTTGATTATTAACTTGGTTGTTGAATCATTCATTTGTATGCGCTTTCTCAAAGAGAAAAGAAGTAGGCATTTTATTGCCTTTACCCTCGGGTAAAATTCAAATTCAGCTCATATGTATAGTGGAATAGTATTGATGCAGTAGCGAAGCAATTAGGTATGAAAATTTATTAGTTTGTTTTATCTAAATTGTTATGAATCTGTTTTTTAATATGGACGAACATCAATACCTAACTGGATTTCCTATTCTAAAACAAACCGAGGCGTCCATCCTACCATATAAAACATAATTAGTTTTTGCGTCTCTGCTTGTTATTTCTTTTGCAATTGTCAACTGCCGAAGTGCTTACGTGTTCTCTAGGTTTTACCTGCGGCTTGATTTTTTATTTAGGGGGTGAAGTCGAATCGGAAAAACCATGAAGAGGGATAACAGAAAAAAGGTAAGCATCTAGAAACCCTACAATTCAATCAGTTTTTTTTTTTGTTCATCTGAATCAGTTCATAACCCTTCACTCTAATTTTATAGTCCTGTTTGTTTCAATTTTTCAACTATAATCCAAAGAGTATTTTTCATAAAAATTACACTACATGATTGTTTTTTTTTTTTGGTTCAACTCTAAATATTCAGTTTGCTTCTGTGATTTCAGGTGATAAAGTATGTTGCAAACTGGGTATTTGCTTCAATGGCCAAACAATTCAATTATCAATTGAAGTCGAATATTGCTACAATGGCCAAACAAGCCTCTCTACATGTACCTTTCCTAGAAAACACCAACAAGGTATTCATCCCTTTTACCCGTTCTGCAGTTTCTTTTATGAGAATCACATGATTTAGATCGACTTTTCTTAAATTCACAAATTCCCTTTGGTTCTTTTTTTTGTGGAATTAGTATATTTTTCATTGTGGGTGTTTACAATAATTTGATAATTGAATGTTTCCTTGAATATATATAGTCAACGTCACTTAAGATGAGTGAAATTTACTGATATTCTGCTCCCTCAAATAGAATATAAGTAACACTCCTAACTAAATTGGGTTAGTTTTTATACATCTTAATTCAGCTTCCATAGCAAATATGGTTAGGTGTAATCAACACTAACCCATTTTAAGTTAGGAGTAAAGATGCCGCCAACTGCGTTATTGCTGAGCATTACCATTGTAAATAGATCGCTTAATGTAACACGTTCACGTACAACCTATGTCGTCTTATGCTCCATCGCAGCTGCACAGATCATGCCTCCTGGCTAAGGTTGGGTAATTGGGCTCAAAGGTGTTTGCAACGTGTCAAGGCTATATAGCCCTACTTAATTCATTTATGTACTCTTTTAGTTCTTACCCGACTCAGCTTACAGGGAAAGGAATAGCCACGATGCATCAACAACAATGCAGGGCTGTATAGGTTTGGTTTTCTATCAGGTAGGTAAGGATTCATCGTTTCTTTACTATTTTCATTGTCTGTTTTATGATATTTGTGTTTTCGAATGCAACATGCATAATATTAATGCTCAAACCATAGCCATATTGGATCCTGAAGTGTACTTAGGTTGAGGCGCAGAAAACCAAAGAAGGATATCTCTTTTACTAC
>JAJJWW010003870.1:0-14799 GCA_023531295.1 Papaver armeniacum | reverse complement strand
TGCCATATCTAAATTGATTTTATTTCCAAAATTGTTTTCGTATTCAAATATTTGTTTCATGCGAATTATGTCGTCATTGTCTTAGCTACAATATTTCCATATACGTGTGTATTTTCATGATCCATACACACCATAATTTTGGGATCAATGATTTTCTTTCACGAAAACTCTCTTTGACAGTCCATCTATAGCCCGTGACTAATGGGAATCCATTAAGTCGGATGATTTATGTTTGGTTGTTCCCAAAGATTTTTTTAAGTCAAACCTTCTTTTATATTTTGTTATCGCTTTGTTATCAATTATACGACTTTGTCCTACATGTCCCATATTTTTTGGGATATATTCATCACAATCACAATCCATTCTCTATGGATTTTCTCAACCTTTCGAATCAAGCCAATCAAGAAAACTCTCCTAAACAGTTAAACGTCTATCAATGTATCTCAATGACTAACTATTACATCTTTTTCTTAATCAAACGGATGTGCATCTTTGCAATGCATCAAAGTTGTGTTATCATGTCATTTTCTCAACTTGTTGTTCATATCTTTACATCCATTATCATATCATATATTTTTTTTTTCTTATAACAAATCTAATATTCCCTTCTCTTTTCACAGAATATAATTCCGGAAATATTTTCTATTTCTGAGAGTATCCTGCCATTATGGTAATCTATTTTTTATTTCTAAAAGCGATGATCTTTTTTGATCTCGTATCCAAACAATAGTCTTCATGACCTTCTTAGACAGCCATCTTTTGTCTATCATGTATTGCCTATGTTTTCATATCAAACATGTCATCATTTCTTTGGCTATTAATCCAAATTCAATTCGAGAACAACCCAACGATCGATTCGTGTTTCCGACAAGTTTCTTGCAAATCCCGAAAATATCAAGTATGGTCGATTCCTTTACAGCATATGATTGTGCTTTCTTTCTCCAAATCAGTTTTCTAGTCTACTATTTTTTTTTTTTTATGGACTTGATAAAATTTCATCTTTTGTTTCTTTTTGAGGCTAAAATTAGCTTTTCAATCCATTTCCATGGGCATGTTTGGTTTTCAAATCTAGCCCATTCAATCCATTATTTTCTCAAACTCTTTGAAAACCAACTATGGAGTTATGTTTATATGTCGTCTACATTGTCTATGTCCTATGATCTAGACAATGTTGAATGGTGGAGTTGAAGGCTTGCTAAGATCAAAGGTCCAGAAGTCTAGTTTTATACGTCGGCCTTACATGGCATCTCAAATAACTACTCGATGATGTTCAAGTTAATCTACCATGTGAAGACCGTATAGAGGAAGAGAAGAAGATAAAATGATTGTTTTGCAAATCTTCTTCGATAACACTTCAAGTTGGACATTTCAATTCTCTACATGTCCAACTTGAGTGGGGTGTTAGAATATCTCGCCCTATCTGAGCCAAGGTTGTCGTGAAGACTAACCGTGGAGCATATGTTCACTGAGTGGAGATAAAGTCAAGAGGAAGACCAAGTCATTGTATTCTAGCTACTAGCTAGTAAATCTGTTTGTATAGTCGATTACCTAGTCAAGATGAGTTCGTTATTATCTTCTAGAGTTTAGGTTTACTAATCATCTAGTGGCTCCTATAAATAGGAACATTAATGTACATGTAAAAAGTATCCACAGTTTAATAAAATTTGGAGATCAATCTAAATCACCCTACGGGGTTTCTCGGTGGACGTAGGCGTTAGTGTCGAACCACTTTGTCGTTGTCTTCTTTATTGTGTTTGTTTAGTTTTACTGTGTTAGTCAGTCTCGATACCCATAATTTATTAATAAAAAACAAATTGTCAAACTATTCTTAAATGAGTAAGAAGTCTTGTAGTTTAGTTGTTTAGTGATTTTCCCATAACATAAAATCCTCTCCCTCTCTAATTTTTTTATATGTTTTCATGGATTATAACATGAATTTTCGAATTCTTAAAGTATTCAAGATCAAAATTAATCTATGAAATTCATATATTTGAACTTTTTCTGAAGAAGAAGAAAAAAAAAAAAAAAAAACGCAACGGGAACTGGTGGAGGAAGGACAGCTACAGTTACTATTGGTGAGGGTACATTTGAAGTTGGGGGATCTATCATTTACTCTAAGAACTATCATGCTTTAAATTTCACCTACTTGCTTCTTTTGGGATTTGGGATGGTTCTCAGTTTCTCATTAAAACCATTCATAAAAAAATATTCCTCCGAATCAAAGAGTTATTATTGCGGCCTATTTTAAGGTTAAAACTAAAAGTGATAGTACTTTTTTTTATAGAAACGGAGGGAGAGTAATAAGAAAAAAAGCTCTTTGAAATTCAATCCTCTAGTTTGTCCGGTACGGGCTCTTCCTCTTCAAAATGGATCCATACATTAAGGTTTGTTGGTCTCTTTTATGTATTCATTAAGGTTTGTCTGTCTCAGTTTCTATATATTGTTGTTAAATTACACAATGCTCGTTTTCAGATCCATCATCGCCAGAATGTGAGTTAGTTCACCGGTTTGCACTGGTGGGAGGCAGTGAACCGCGGTGGTCACCCAAGCAACTTTGGTATTATATTGCTTCTAAAAAAAAAAAAACCGTGGTGGTCACTGTTCTTTCCTTTTCAAAGGTAACTACCTTTTCGTCTATTTACATTGACACAAGTCAATACGATTTCGGCCCTGTATATAGTTTTAATTGGCCCTGTGTACAGCAGGGGGTCCTCCTAATATGTAAAAGTCACAGCCAATAATCATATATAGACTTGTGACGCAGCGCAAGAAGTTCTTCCGGGATAGGCTACAAGAAAGGAAAAGAAAAGCCCCATCAGGCAGTGAAAAGTAGCAATGGAATCAGTGTGAGCAATCCTTATGTAATAATTCAGATTCAGGGTAAAAAGGACTCACTTTTTTTGTACGCTGCACAGGTTCTTACTATCAGAATCGTATGCACTCCATCTTCAGCAAATTCCTCAGGAATTTCGTAATTCTTGATGCACTGTGGTTCAAGATGTGTAGATCAGTTACAAATATGCAATCACGAATCTGTAAGAAGGCATTTAATCTAAAAACCCACTGCACCGGCCAACCCTAACACTCACAAACAACAGCAACAATTGCCACAAAGTGAAAACAGTTGAATTTTACCTCCAAGAATTTGGCGTTTTCAGGATCATCAGCATCCCGCTCAGGGCCGCCATCGACAGTGAATTTGTTACCGTCAATTCCAATCACGTGTTTATGTGCAGCAACGTTACCACCAAAACCACTGCAATAATCCAAAAGAAGTGAGTCCAATTTTTGATAAATCAAGGGTTTTGATTAATTAAATTCACAATACGAAAATAAAATCAGAGTTGAAAAATATCATACCCCCATTTGGTTCTCGAGGTGGTGAACGATACTGATCCATATTGTAATTCAGAAAAATCGATTGGTTCAAACTTTCGTGATGGAGTTGGATTTTTAGAAACAGATAATTGAGATAAATCTCGAGTAGCAGATGCCACAGAATCCATCAGCTACAGAAGAAATCTGGAATTAAAAAACAAACAAAAAAAAAAAAAATCGCGAGAGAAGAGTGTTTTTTCTTTTAGATAGCGATCGCGAGAGAGATTTAGGGAAAAAACTAATCGAAGATGAATTTGAACCACCTTTACCTTCTTATAGAAACCGCAAACACTAGACGACAAAATAATGTTGTTCTAATCCTTGCAGGCATCCCTTAACCAATGTTTTTATATGTACCTATTTTACCCTTTCTTGTAAGGAAGGAAGACTATCCAGTCATATGAGTAAGGTTCGGCGATATATATCATGATTTATATGGGCTGGTACCGGCTCTACTAGGGGCTGATACCAGTCCATCGATCTAATGGTCAGGATTGTCAGGATTTTTTTGTCCTATATGGACTGGTATCAGCCCTTAGTAGAGCTGGTACCGGCCCATATAAATCATGCTATATATCCACAACGAGTCGAAATCAAAAACAGGAAAAAGAACAGACTATCTGATCATACTAGCAAAGATGCAGTGCGATGCACCTGCCGACTTGTCGTTAGTTAGAAAACTTAGAAAAAATAGGAATAACATACTAAAATATTTTTGTTGATCGAGAAGTCGATAGCAGCACAATGTATATACCTATGCACAAAAAAACCACCAAGTAACCTCTATTAATGTATCTTTGCTTCTGCACACCAAATTAACCATAATCTGCGACATCAAAATTACTTTCACTCCATTTTATTTGACGCACCGAGCTAAGCGAGCGGACCTTTATATATTCATTTTGTTGACAAAAATCCAAGTGATCAATTAACATAAAAAGATTGGATTTGATGTCTATGGTCTTTTTCACTTGACACAATTATCCATCCATTTTAATCCAATTACCATAACTCCTTATGTATCCTATTTTTTAGGGGTATAATTGGAAAGCAAACTTTAATATAACATATCTAAAAATCCGTGCCTTGGAATTTTACAAATTTTATCTCGTTCGAAAGGTTATAAAAAAAATCTACGCGATGAGTACAAACAACAATATCAAATTTAGAGTTTTACGAAAAATTCGGAGGTATTTATCATTCTAGGCACAATTTTAGAAAATTAAATGTATATCCATTATGCAAACCACCACAAAGGATACATAATACTTTATGTAGCCATATTTTGGTTTATGCATCAACTAATTTTCCGTTGCAACTAAGGGCAATTCCTATGGGAATGAACAAACCCAATTTTTTGTTGATCCAGGTGGATGGCCAAACAAGTTTCTCCACTATGGAAACAACAGTGCGCGGTTGATCATCAAGCGCCAGGGCTAGGGACAAACGCCAGCGTGTGTAGGTTAAACACGACGTTGAAAGAAAACACGCTGGCGCGCATGACAAAAACGCTGGCGTTGGTCATACCAATGCAGGTGTGAAAACAAAATCGCCAACTCGATTTTCCAACGTCCACATTCTCAACGTTATAGTTTTCAAAACTATAAATTCCTTCAACCTGAATTCATTTTTTAGTCACACCACTACTATTTCCTTCTTCTAAAACTCTTCTAAACCAAAATTGTTGATACAATATGAGCCACTTAATAAGAAAAAGCGGTCAATTATGTAAAGAAGAAAAGAGATCGGAGAAATGAATCGGCACCGCGGCCTGCCACAGGTGTAGAGTATTCTAAAAATCGGGAAGCCGAGTTTGCTTCGCCGAGTGTCGTTGCTGCTCCATCATTAGTCCAAGGTCATGTGTCGGGCATCAATATCAACTGAGGGTTATTATAGAATGGGAGGTGGATTTTCAGAGTTAAAGGTTGTTTATGAAGGTCTACCCCCTCGAGTCCGAGAAAGGGTTGACATATCCCTGACATGCGCTTTATAGTGTGAATCCTAGAAGACACGACAACAGTGGTGTAAATGTGGTGGCCGACGACGCACACGTTCCATTTTATGGATTTTAAAATTGGTAAGCTTGTTTAACTTAACTTAAATTTTATTTTTTAGATAATTATTAAATAATCAAAAGAATTAATCATAGTTGATATTATTCTTTTAATAGGAATTACGCCCCTTGATTTGTATTTCATTTGTGGGATCCCAAGTGGAGTGGCAGAGTCGGCACCATTCAACCAAGACGAATGGATTTCAAATAGTAAATGGAGACGCTTTTCCCTCGTTTATAGAAGCAAATATACGTGAAGATCATAAAGAATTGAAAGGAGATGGGATTAAATGTTCAGCGTTGAAGTCTTTCCTTACCCAACCTAGAAACCCATAAGATGTAGATGACTATCCTAAACTCGAAAGGGTTTTTATCTTATAGGTACTGGGTAAGACGTTCTTTCCAAACTCAACTTCTATTGCTCTTGTTGGTTGGCTTTCAACGTTAGAAGATCTTGATAAAGCACCAGATTATGACTGGGGCTCTGCAATTTTAGCAGAAATGTACTGTGGGCTGGATTAAGCGTCCATGGGTGAACCTAACTTCACTGGTTTCTGGGGCATCATAGAGGTAAATATCAAAATTATTATTTTTAAATTTAAATAATTTTTATGAACAAATGAAGATTAAGTAAAAATACTAAAATTATGGAGTAATTTGCAGTATTGGTGGTATACCTACTTCGTGTTGGTAAACTAATCCTTAAAGACGGTACCCATAGATTTCCAATCTTAGACATGTACGTCTCGACCACTGGGAGAAGGACACTTGCAGCGACGTCTCGGGTTCCAGTTTTGTTCAGAGGTTTCACCAGATGACTCGGAGCCACAAGAATATTGTTGTTCACCCTTACATTGACATTCCTCAGTATTTTGGTAATGATGGGGTACGTATTCTTGATTATTCTCTCCGTAGAGGTTATTTTTTTCGCTCCATATATGGACAGAGGGATTTGGTACCTGGGAGAAAGACTGCAGTACCAAATACAAGGTCTATATGCAATTGCAATTAACCCGCCACAACATATGCAAACCTCTGGATCATATTTTGATCGACTAAGAAGAACCATTTGGGAGAGGTATGAACTAAATACAAAGAGGGATATTGTGAAGCTGAGTATGTCTCACCTGGTACAAGTCGATTGCGAAGCCTGTAATTGGGACACACAACATGCACGTCTATGAGTTTGATTTCCCAGGGTTATCACACATGTCTCATGATGCAAATATCGTTCTTAGCCAGCCACCTCCAAAAGAGCCATGCTTTATGACTTACCCTACCACGGGTGCAAGTTCTTCATCATCTTCGTCAAATATGCCCGAAATTCGTTGGGAGATGCCAAGTATTACTTCACAAGGTGATCCAACCACGATCCCCATTGTTTCCCAATCTATGGAACGTGATTATCCTTACTACAATGTGACTGCCACTTACGAAGAGTTACAGAGCCAACTGAACGATTTGTATTGGATGACTTGGAAAATGGAGGTAGTACACTTGGGTGTGTGTCGGAAATGGCACGAGGACTCAATGTTTGGATTGATTCCAACTGTAAATGATGATGGGCATTCACCGTCTACCAATTCCACCAGGAGCAACAGATCATTGCACGATATAGATAATACAGTGGTGGGAGAAACACAAGTACGACAGAGTTCTTCACCACATGTACGACACAATACTTCACCACAAATTGTGCATGTATATCAACCTCAAGTATTTCAGCTAGATCCTAGGCGCATTTCATCATTGATCGCTGTCGTAAGCGACACAAATATAATTACACTTTCTTACTACTCAAAATATAAATATAGCAAGGGCAAGAAAGGATCGATCCCACAGAGAGGTCTTGGTTGCCAATATGTTATGGTTTCCTATATAAAACACCGAGGATTTTCTGGTTGTGTAAATAAAAATAAACAAAAGCAAATAAAGTACGCAAATCAAGGATGTGAAAATATTGGTTAAAGGTTTCATCTTCAATTGTAAACAAGTTTATGAATGTATGAATAGAATTCGTATTTAATCTCGCTATCATCAAAAGCCATAGAATACCTTATTGCAAAAATACTCCGTAAATTTCCAAAGTTATCAACACACACATTAGAGTTTATGTATGTGAAATCTACCTAAAGAATAACCTAACGCCTTTAATCAAGTTCAATTCTAGGAGCATTAAGTTTCTAAATAGGCTAATCAATGCAATTGAAATACATTGCGCAAACAATTCGAACAAAGGTCAATTTCTACATATGACTACGAGGATGTATCACACAAACCCTAATCATATCATGCTACTCGTATTCAAGGTTATCGCTCGATGAAAACCTAAAATAGCTATAGATATGGATGTGAGTTCAATCAATTCTAGACTTAACTAAACAAACATTCAATCATATTGCAATCCATCAATCATGCAATTATTGTAACCCGTAGAAATCATACGATAATATTGAGAGAAAACTAATTCATAAAAATCATAACTTGGTTGCAAAATCCAACTACGTCTTCAACCAATAATAAAACTAGGTACTCATATTCATGGAGTTCATAACAAGAAGAAAGAGAAGAAACTTCATGGTTCTAAACCCTAGAATAAAGTAGAAGACATGATAATAGATAATAAGATATATGTTTTAAAGAAAAGTCTTCTCTTTTATAGCTCCACTCCTTCCAAAACTAGGTTTTGTCTTCAAAGTCCATTAGTTGGAAATTCATCCGGCCCACGAGAGAAAGAAACCTGTGTAGAAATTTTGTCCCAAAAACGCCCGCCGGAAAACTGGGATTATGGCCGGAATCCCGCCGGAATAGTCGCCGGAAAGTAGCTCAGGTGACCGGCAAAGTCAAACCGGCACCGGTCAACGGGTCGAACGGCCGGGTCGCTCAGGTCAACCTCGGTCGGCTGATTCAACTCGGTCGGGACCGAGTTAGATCGGAGTCGGCATTGATTCATTGAGTCGGCCAGATTGACTGCAAGAGTCATTGTTAACCGGTGAGTGGGCTGACTCAAATCAAGCCACAGCCAACTTACCAGGCCCACCCAATGTTGCGCGGGCGACTATCTTACAAACCACATTCTAATTGATGCACCATCCTTGTGCATTACCAGTTTACTTCCAGCCATAATGGCTACACTGCAAATCAGCTCAACTCAAAGCCTTAACTTCCAAAACATGCTCTCATTCTTCACACACGACACACAGATTCATAGCTAGCTAATGGCAAGCCTGGGACAGCCAACTTCAAACCTGCAATATCAAATCAACCTAACATTCATTACCAAACCACTGCAAATCTTGACCTTCCATTTTGGCTTTGTACCAACTTGACTTCATTGCAGCACCACTCCCTGTTATATCTGAGCTCTTCTCAATCGACTGCAACAACTCACCAGCTTGCACCACCCCTCAACTCCAATCGGAACTGCCATTTCAGCCTCGCACGAAATCGGCTATGCACTCACCGCTGGTTAAACCTTACTGACCATGACCTACAATTGTAGTTCACAAGCAAATCAACACCACCGCCTCCTCCATCCATTCATCTCAGACCCATATTTCATTTCTTCCATATGCTCATCTCTTACATGATGTGCGCGGTTGCACCGGGATCGACACCGCTCAAGCCATTCGACACCGCTCAAGCCATTCGACCACCTTCCCATTACTATCGGCTCTGCAGCTACATCCACAAACCGCACCCGCATCCGAGCTTTCAACCACGGGACTCAACCTCCATAAGGTAATCATCAATCGGCTTGTAACAGCACCAGAACTTTGTTCTTGGCCATTTGTACACATCCAATTCACAGTTCAAGCTTTCAATATCCGCACAATAGGCAATCTGTCTTACAAACCAACTTCATTCTAGCTCCATCTCCTTCATTTCAACCAAACCCACATCTCACAGACCACCATCTCTTTTATTCTTCCATCATATATTCACCCACAGAAACTCATTGAACTTTAAATTCGAATTTCAGCTACAACCCCATCTTTGATTAGCATCATATCCCATCACCAAACGATGTCTCTCGATTCAGCGGCAAATCGATTCTCACGTCTTCAAATTCCACTCAGTCGATGGCAACCCCCTCTTCATACTCACTTGAATCTTGGATCTCAACATAACCCATTTCATGGCAATGACTCAAACAACACAGACCCATATCTCAGACCCCCTTTTTCTTAGCTATTGTAAACTCAGAACCTCCATCAATCCTACGAAATCAACCCTTCAAGAACAACAAAACTTGATTCGAGTTCTTCTGCAGTTGAATCAAACCCTAATTTCACAGCAGAAGATTCACTACCACCAGCTTCAGAAGCAAACCCATTTGAATACTCGCCCTAATTCTTCATCTGTTGCAGCTCAATCACCAGATCTTGTCTTGCCCAAACTAACACCGTTGCACCTGCCGTTCCTGAAATTCCTTGACTGTTCTGAACCCTTGCTCGATTCATTTCGGATTCAATCAGCCTCTTGATTCTTTTCTTCGCTTCGAATCAGCAACACCCAACTCGATCCACAGTTGCCTCCATTTCCTCTACTGAAGTCGCACACACACCAACAGAGAAAGAGAGATGAATGATAAAAGAAATGATTTTCTCTGAATTTGGATTGTAATAATTGGATTCATCCAATCCTTAGTCCATGATAAGGGCCATCCTTGTTAGCAGCCCCTTAACAGAATGACTACCCCTTAACCTCGGTATCATGTGTTTAATGCTCCTCTAGATAGAGATGTCCCTTAACGAATGATTAGCCCTTAACGTACGGCGGGGGTGACAATAGCACTTCTCTATGAAATGACCATTTTAGCCCTTAGTCTTCCAAGTTCTTGTTTTGCTCATAACTTCTTCATACGAACTCCGAATGACTCGTTCTTTTTTTCGCCATTGTCTTCCTCTTCTCGTCCTCTACACAATGAAAAGTAGAAATCTTGCATTTGAACGAGTTCCAATTGGTCTTTGCTCCAAATGACTCCATTGCACCTAATAAACTCAAAAGCACACATAAGATACATAATTCACAAGAAAACTCGCAAAGAAAGCATAAATACTAGATATTAAATACGGTGTATTCTACACCTATCAATCATCACTCTCGCACTACAACCCAAATGATGATTTCTACAATGTTACACCACCACCACAACAACAACAAACATATATGTTTGGAGGACCGAGTGCACCGAGTACTTTCCAACCGGTTGCACCGAGTGCTTTCCAATCGCCTAATGTTGTTCAACCAGTTTTATCCCCTTATGGAAATTTATTTAATATGTTGGCAAGTGGGGATATCTCAGGTCTTGGAGATTTCTTGACTCCAGAAGATAACAATGGAGGAGTTAGCGATGAGCGACGTTAGAGAGATTGTAATTTTTATATGTTAGAGAGATTGTAATTTCTAATTCTGCTATATCTGTAATTCTAGTTTTAAAAGTACGACTGATGCAGAATTAAATGAAATTACATATGTTCAAAATGAAGTGTTTTACATTTGCTTCACTGAATTACGTTTTATATTAGCTTCACTGATGAGAAGTATTATGTCAAAAAACTACTACAAAGAAGGGGTTGAAACTGTTCAACACCTTAAGGATTTCGAAACATTTTTTGAAACCAAAAGCCACATTTTTCCATCTTCGCCATTCATCCAAAGATCTTGTTACCATCTCAACATCAGTTTCACCTCTCAGTCTATATCGATTGACTTGCATAGTTAAAGATACAAACTCATTTACTTCTTTCTTAATTGTACAAAAACAATTTTCTATTTCGCATATAGCACGACGACTCGGATTACGGGTGTCACTGCAGAACCCGTTGTGAATAAAAAAAAAACATAGTTTCTGCAAATAGATTCATCTTCTTCTTTAGTATACGGAGCTCGTCGAACTAACAAGGGCCGAGACATTTTCTTCCGACAAATTTGTTGAATTCAAGAATTGAAGAATTTTTTAAGCTCAGAGAAGAAGAGTAAAGAAGATGTGCGAATTTGGAGTTGAAATTGAGAGTATTTATAAAACTCAAAATTCTAACCGTTGGATGACAAGGATTTACAGCCGTCCAGATGTAGCCGTTGGCGATTTTGTGTCAAATGTTGGAGATTTCAATACAGACGCTGGCGTGTGAAAGAACTTCGGGCGATTTTGCGACAAACGCCATCGCTTTTGGATAACACGCCAGCGTTTGAGCCACGCTCGCCCGATCTTCCATCCAGCGCGCGTCTGTTCTTCCATCTCACTCAACAAACCAACAAATTTATTGGTTTGTTCATCCATTTTTCATGTTTGTTGAGTCCAAATGAACAAATCCTTGCTTTGTTGAGTCCATATGAACTGCTCTAATACAACGATGTACTCCCTCCGTTTCAAGAAAAGTGATACTTTTACTTTAGGCACAATTCTCGAAAATTGAATGCATAGCCATTATCCACCACAAAGGATGCACAACACATCATGCAACTATATGTTTGGTTTATGGATCGACTAATTTTCCATTTTAGAAAAAGTGATACTTTCACATTCCATTTCAGGAAAAGTGATACTTTCACTCTGTTTCAGGAAAAGTGGTACTTTCGCTCCGTTTCGGAAAAACTGATACTTTCACCCCATTTCTGAAAAGTGATACTTTCGCTCTGTTTCAGAAAAAGTGATACTTTTTCCCGTTTCCGAAAAAGTGATACTTTCGCTCCGTTTCATAAAAAGTGATACTTTTTATGAAACGGAGCGAAAGTATCACTTTTCCCATGAATTGTTTACTGATAACATGTAATTTGTCCAGTTTTTAGGATACCATTATAAATTCAATATATTTTGTTTGAGTCGTTGGTTTTATGTGAATTTTGGAAATGTGTCTGTTAATTGAGTTATTTTATGTTTTCTTAAAATTTTAGGAAGATCAGATAAATCAATCACCTTGAGATGCATGATGTAAAATGTACGTGATTAGCTTGTTTTTGCATAAATGCTCAAAAGAAACTCATGTTGTTTGTTATATGTTGTTAATCCATGGTTGCTTGCATTGTTTGTAAAAATGATTTAAAAGTTATGAATGAGTTCATGTTTTACTGTTAGATGGAATATGGTTTCATGCTAACGGCGCGCGGGTAATGATCTCCAATAGTTAAATGGGTAATGATCCCCATGTAGTAACACGTGTTCCTGACCATCGATCGCGGCTGTTCGTGTCGTATGACGAAAAATGAAACGAGTAATGATCCCCGAGGGAAAATGGGTATGATCCCCATATTGTTCATGGCCATCGATAACGATTGTCCGTACCGAGTTAAACGATAGGTGGGTGTACGAACGAAGGACATTCGTACCGTGAACTCATGAACTAAAATGAAATGAATAATAATTCAGAATTAATTCGGGCGTTGTGAAATTCTAAACAAAATCATTGATGCATTTCATTTTTAATTCATTGCTATATTTGTATATTCTTTTGAGGATGAGAAGTTTGCCTATTTTATATACGGTTGTATAACAAAAATTCGGTGAGGGGGTATGGCTATTAAAAAATTCAAATTTTTTTAGGGTTTTCATGTTAATCAAATTGTAACTAACATGACTAACTTTTGTGGGTACTGTTAGTGTTTCTAGGGGTATATAAACGAAGACTCTTTAACGACGTTAATACCCATGAACTATTTTGTTTTTGTTATTTTCGTGTGTATGGAATTTTGTTGAGAAAAATTATTAAAATCCAATTAAATATGTGAGTTGTTTGTTGCATTGGCATTGTCTCCCCATTCTCTCTACAAAATTCGCCCTACAATCTAAACAACTTATTATAGTAATATGGACATACACCTTCCCACTACGGAGGTAGGGGTTCGAACCCTGTAATTGCTGAAATCCACTCCAATTTAAGGAGTTTGGATGTAGTCAAGGGACCACTAGCTAGCCTAAGGCATCAAATTTTTTTTTATAATAATATGGACATTTCGTTATAATTGACTCACCTGTTATGATCGACGATGGAAAATGGACCGATGATCATATATTGGGCTAGAATAAAAGAATATACAGTGATCTTTTTTTTCTTTTTGTGAAGAATTTACAGTGTTTTGCTTGATGGTCGGGGAAATATGGGTATCTTTTAGTCCAGAAAAAAAAAACTAAACTAGACTCATTGTAAGAATTAACCAAGTTAGCGAGTCAATAACCATTCCTCGAATATCTCTTTGATAAAAATCAAATTAATGAGTCAAATTGTTACAATTTTCCATATCTGTTGTTGCCAAAAAAAAAAAAAAAGTTAAAAAAAATGAACTTAAACCAACAGCGGCCTAAATTTTGCACAAATTCATTAGAGCCTCCATATATTAGTATCTCGGGCAAGCACAAAACTATTTATATACGAAGATTATTAATACATAGAGGTTGATAAATGTAAGATTTTACATATCGAGACTATAATTTTGTATCAATATGTTGAGGTTATTAGTATATAGAGTATTAATACATGGAGGTTCTACTGTAACAGCCAAAAAATTGTGCGAAAGGAAGTGTCTATATTCGAGAGATTCATATCTTTTTTTGCATATTGCAAGATTAAAAGCGCCACCTAATGTTACAACTTACTGTGTTTCAGTGAAAAAATGGCTAGGTTTTTTGTAATTGTGATATATTGTGGGTGCAAATTTCTGTGGCAAAATTAAATTTAGATAAAAGGATACCTACTAATGGTGCTGGCTTCAATGTGCACCATTCCTTCGCGGAAATTGGTGTATTCGGAATGAGATTGACGGTGTTGTAGCGAAAGTGGCAAGCTTTCATACCTTACGAGCTCCCACACTACTTTTAAGTGTAGATTAAAAGTATATACTAATTTCTATTATTTTTTTGGAACGATTTTTTGGGCACCATTGTTTTTTTGGGACCATGGTTTGATTAGGCCACCTTCCCTATAGTTATAAGGGGTGTCCTAAAATGTGGAGATGACTAGTTACCCTTTAACCTAATTAAAATAATAACTAATCTATAACTTCTTCTTCTTATATTCTACAATTTTTCTTTTTCTTTTCTTCATCAATTTATGATCATCTAAACCTGATCATATACAAATCTAATCAAATTATCAAATTTTCATCGTCGATTAATCAATCTTTTGTAAACAAAACCGTCCATAAGTATTTTTCCACAAACCCATTACTTTAATTCGTTTTTGATTGAAATTTTGAGCAGTAGTCATCAAAATAGGTTGCATATAGAGGTTACAGTGGTAAGTTCGGTTAGGATAATTTTGAAAAAAACCTAGTTTTACAACCGAACTTTTAAAGATGAAGAACACGAAGAACACTTCGGCTGAGATTTTTTTTTTTGCCTAACCGAACGCCTGAGTTCGGTTGAGTCG
>JAJJWW010003869.1:0-257754 GCA_023531295.1 Papaver armeniacum | reverse complement strand
TACACTTTCATGTATTGACCCATTGATCTTGTCTTATCTTTGTGTTTTGTATTATTGCCTCTTCAGGATTGTCGCACAAATATGACAAGCCTAAATTTTCTTGCAAAAATAAAGCCTCATGACATTTGTGTCTTAAGACACTTATCAGCTCCCTAATGGAGGGTGCCGCCCTTATCTTCCCCCTGGTTGCCCTTCAAGGAGACATACCTCTACCATACAAGGTTGGCTCCTCCTATCCGGTCTTAACAACAACCAGTTGTTTTCGCAGCCTCTTATCCCTTTTGCCTATAGGGCTTATGGTTACGAGACTGCACCTTAAGTGGAGTTTTCTTCGGGCCGAGTGCAACATACGCCAAGACTTGCCAAGAATGGCCGAGACACTTCAAATGCCCAGGCACTCTTGGCTCAACCTTGTACCTCGGCGCCTTGATCATATGCTGACTCCTTAGAAGAGACCCTCGGTAGTCCAACCTAAGTCATATATATATAGGTTGAAAATCCAAGGTACCTCTCCGGATGGGCTTTATTGACCCCAATTCTCCATGACTCGGGTTCCGGGCGGTGTAACCTTTTCCTCGAGCCATGTCAAGAGTACCCCCTTTTATGACGCACTTTAGGTCTTACATTTGCCTCTTGCGAAATTTTGATTTCGTGAACTAGGGTGTACGCCATAAAGGTTTTTCCCCACTTTCTAATTATTTTGTCTCTTCTCATTCATCGATATTTCTTCTCATTTTTGTAATTTCACAATTTCATCTTTGTTACTCAAAAGATTTTTTTTTTTTAAATCAAGCATACATTTTTCGCAATCATAAAATCAACACCTCCATTCTTTGTACTCCTTACATCTCTTACCCAAAACAAATTTTATTTTGTGCCTCTAAATTGTTTAATTTTCTATTACTTCCTTCCCTTTTCAAATTCCGTCATCGTTTCTTTCTTTAAGAACCATCGGTTTCTAACGTCTTTTCTTCTCTCTTTTCTATTGCATCTAGAATCAATCTTTCCCTTTTTTGTTCTTCTTTGATTTTTTGTTTCCAATTCTTCTTCTTAGAAACTCTTTCTTCACAAGATTCCACATCAACTTCATAGCATTTCTTTCCTTTAATCCAATCTCCTTTTATGACTCCAACACCCTTTGGGATGAGGAAACTTGATACATTGGTGGAAAGTCGATGCTACACCTAAAATATCATGTAACCAAGGTCGTCAATTAATGCATTATAAGGTGATTCCACATCGACTATACAAAACAAAATTTCGATTAATAATCCTTTCAATGGTATTTGCATAAGAGCTTCTCCTTTAGGTTTATTGGCGATGCCATTGAAACCATAAATTTTTGTAAGTTGAAGGTATTAGGTCTTCATCTTTCCCTCCCATAGTTTTATAAGTATGATAAAAAGGATATTCACTAACTTCCGAAAGATCAATTAAAATTCTATTGATTGCCCATGAATTCTCAGCTTCATCATTTTCATCATCGCTAGGCTTTGGGTTAATCTCCAATCTTACCACTAGTGGGTTGTCGTGCATTTCTCCATCCTCAGGTACTTCTTCTGCGGTAAAAGAAATAATCTGTTTTTGCCATTCTTTCAGTTGGTGATGTCTTCGCAATGTTCATTATTTCTCTATCTTCTGCGTCTCTTGCGAAAACCCTTGAGAACGTTATCGTGAAAGTCTTCAATCGTTTTGTTGTAGTAGCGGAAATCCCACACTACACCCTTACTCAATTTTGCTTAATCAATCCATTGAAAGATGTAAGATCAAGAATATTTATTGATTGAATCCATGAAATGTTTTACACAGGAAAATAGAATTACACTTAGAAATTAAAACACTCTTAAACTTTCTCTCTCCTAATGACTTGCCTAACAATTCCAAAAGATCTCTCCTCACAACAGATTCACTCGGCCCTTTATATAGGGTAATACATAGTGGATGACACTAGCTATCCTTTATTTTTTCGGAATGTCCCGCGAAGTGTCGCAAATGCACAAACATTCGTTCTCGCGACACTCCTTAACCCTCGCCAAGTTTCACGTCTCCTTTATGTTTTGCTTGTCGTTATTCATTGCGTCGTTTATTTTAGCTGTCTGCGACTGCCTCGCGACATCGTCGTTTATTGACCCCGCGAGCCCTGTGCGTTGCGATATTATGATCCTACATCTTGCCTCTTTTTCCTTGAATATTGCTTGAAGAGCGATCTTTAAGGAAAAATCCATTATTAATAGTAATCTTTGGTCTTTGCTGATGAAGGAACAAGCAGAAGAATACTGTACTTGAAAAGTACGTACTTGCCTCTATTCTTTTGCGATGTTCCGAAGCTTCTTTGAGATATATACGAAGTATCGTCTCCTGTCTCTCCTCATTGTGCTGATAACGCGAAGGGAAGAGTATCATGAGAGTGATTCTTTTGATTTGCTGCGACTGCTTATCTTTATCTGTTTCAGTTTTGTACTTTTACACGGATTTTGATTATTAATGTCTTTTCTTGACACGTCTCTTTCAACCGCTTATTCTTGACCGTTCATGTCTCTTCTCGCATTAAATGACCTCGTTTTCTCGAGGATCTTTTTCCCCTATATATAGTTTTCTTTTCCTCTCCTTTTCATTCTTTAGTTTCTCTCTGCAACTTTTCTTTGATTCTCTCCTTCCGCAATTTACGCTCACGCTCTTGCAAATCTTTTCTTCGTCTTTCTAACGTTGATCTTAATCTCCAACCTCCCATTCATTCCCATACGATAATGGCCTTCATTAGTCGTGCATACAAGTCTTCTTTTGAAGAAGTTAAACGAAATTGATAGAGACGGGTTTTACTCTATCAACCATTCCCAATCAAGAACCTTCATCTATTCTTTCTGCAAAATTGTTTTGTGATCATCATTGTGATGATCAAAAAATTATAGTCTCGCTGGGTCAGCTTCTCGCAGGACTTCCCATCCCCTTATACAATCCTGAGATGCCTTTATTTTATGAAATCTTGGCCCATGAAAAATTCTCTCGGGCTGTTTATCAATTAAGTGGCGATTGCATTCGCTAATGCTTGAGTTCGCGAACCGCGGTCTTTGGCAAAGGATCTTTATACCCTAATTACATCGAAACCCCAAATTCGCAGACTTGGAAATAGTTGCTTTGAGAAGTACACTTTGTAGAAAACTTTTTTGAAAATTATGCGGTGATAACTATGGTGAATGTGAAATCTCATTTGGGGCATTCGCTTGAAGAAAAAGGATAATGTCCCTGAAGATAAATTACTCATGCAAGATATTGATTGGCACCCAGGCAATAATACTTCTCCTCGTCATTCCAAAGATGAGAAGTGGTGGGTTGTACCCTTGATCTTAAATGGCCCTTACATTGCGGGCTCGCATATTCTTCTGCAAATCTCGCGAGATATCATCCTTGGGAATTCAAATGGCACGAGAAGGCGAATGAGGTATGTTTCCTACTTCAAATTTTGCTTTCGCAACTTTCTTTCTATAATTGCTGAGTTTGTGAAATCTTTCAGATAACCAAATTAAGAAGGAGCTACAAGAAGGATCCGTCGGAGGATACTCTGACATTGCTTCGATCGCTTACGAGTGAAGTAAGAAACATTTCCTTTCTTTTTATTTAAAACAATATTGTTGCCTCTGTTTCTTATCTTTACGCGTACGCGAAGGTTGGAGTTGAAGAAGCTTTAGCTGCGAAGACTAGAAGTAAGGGTAAAACTGTCGTTCGCAAAGATAAATCTTCCGCTCCATTATCTAAGAAGCGAAAGGCTCAGTCTTCTTCTCGCCTTAACTCAAACTCCGAATCTTCTGATGAAGATGACCATGATTCGAATCTCTCTCTCGCTAAAAAGACTCCACTGGCCGGTTCTCCTATGGATCGGTTATCTAGCATCTTCTCAGACTCTTTCCAAGGAATGGGAGATGCTCCCCTAGCTTCTCTTTGCGGGACTCTCGCAAATGTGTGTAATGCTACTTTACTAGAAGGCAATGATTCTTTCAATGGAGCCTCTAGAATCGTGTCTCCTGACTTCTTGAATGCACTTGGGTCTTTGGTATGCATACAGTCATATTTCCCCATTGACTTTATATTGTTTAAATGTATATGTATTAATGGTTTTTCTATCTTCTTTCATAGGTTGGAAGGACTTCTTTTGTAATTGCCTCGGATCTTGAGAGAAGACGCAACAATCTTGAAAGGAAGAATTCTCAATTAAACAAGAGGATTCGAGAACTAGAAATTGAGCTGCGTCGTCTCGCGATAAAGACGAGAGAATTCAAAAGTTGAATACCGAACTTGACTCCCAAAAAGATAGGGTGTCCACTCTTGAACGCTAATCGGCAACTTTATGGTATAAAATTTTTCCTCCTTTTACTATTTTTGTTTCATCGGTCGCATATTGCCCCCTAACTTATTACTTTCGCGGATGTATATAATCTCTCCGATGAGGCTATTCTTCTCCATACATTTCTGAACCTATGGATAATAACCTTCTTCTCGCTCACCTCAACAACTCTTTAAGTAGTTCATCGAACAAAATTAACTCCCTTTCATTAAATGAACTCCGGACCAAATATCGCCTTTTAGAAATTGAACATAGATCTGGTTTAAGTACAGACCAACCAATTTAAACAAATGTTTCTTGAGTCTCATAAAGAAACCAAAATTTTGAGGAAGAAAATTAGTGACCATATAGATGACAAAGATCGCATTGCTAATAATGGTGCACGGGCATTAGCAACATTTCAAAAATCTCTTCTTGAGCTACAAATTGAGCGAGATGAATTGCTTCGCCAGAATTCCTTACTTAGTGAGCGAGAAGATCAAATTCGTTCACTCCTTGTTATAAATAATGATGATGAATTCGCACAACTGCGAAAGTTTTAGATAATGCGAGAAATAACCTAGGTGTTGATGTTAGTCTTCATGCCGAGCATACTTCCTTGGTTAAAGATATGATATCGACGAGAGAAGGTTGCTTATTATACCTTCTTGTTTCTTATTCTGTTGTCCGTTTATAAATCATTAATTTGTTGTTACTTCTTTGTAGAATCTGAGAAAGATTTCAAGCTAGGATTGCGAGCTTGAATCCGAAAAAGAGCAACTCATGAGGAATTTCCCGGCGAGGATTGAAGAACTTGAATACGAAAAACAACAGCTCATACAGAATCTCTCCCTTCGCAATAATAAGTATTCCAAGTTGAAGAAACAATTTGAAACGACAGTGGCGAATTTTAATAATGATGCCGTTCGTTTTCGCAACAAAGCCATGGAGTATGTTTGTAATGACCACAAAATCCCACTTCATTCATATCCCTGGCTTTCTGAAGAAGTTCCTGAGAATGTGCCTGTCTCAGACGTTTCTGATAGTGAGGCTAGCGAAGGAGAAAATTCTGGCGATGAGAATGATAAAACTGAAGAATCAGATAAAGGAGAAGAATCACCAAAGAAATAATTCTTTTTGCTTTCTTTTGCTGCCTGTAATTACTGTACATTTCTGTATCTTTTTATTGTAATGTACATTTCCGTAAATTCAATCTTCATTCCCCTTTTTTGGCAATTCTCCCTTGTAATATAATTGGCTAGCATTATTGATGTGTAACTCTTTCATCGGAAGATGAATAACAATATTCCATCTTTTCCATTCCCATACTTGCCTCTGTTATTTATCTTCAGATGGAAGATTTTTGGTGTCATCATGTATTTTGTTGGATAACAATTTTATTGTTATGGAAATGTATCGTCGCGACTTGGTCGCGGGTATCTTCATGAATTGAGAATTCTATCTCTTTTTGTTGCGACAAGGTCGCAGGCCGCCTCTACATTTTCATGCAAAGGCCCATTAACCTTGCCTTATCATTTTTGCGTGGTCTTCCAAGTTAGACCTCCCTAATTAGAGGTCCTCCCCTCCACCTTTTATTGCGACAAAATCGCGGACGTCCTTACACTTGCATGTAAAGACCCATTGATCTTGTCTTATCATTTTCCAAGTATTTTTGCCTCTGCAGGATGTTTTAGTTGCGACAATATGACAGGCCTAGATATCCTTGCGAACATAAAGCCCCATGACATTGCCGTCGTGCGACGAAATCGCGGGACGTCCGTACACTTTCATGTAAAGACCCATTGATCTCGCCTTACCCTCGCGTTAGTATTATTGCCTCTGCAGGATCATTGCACAAATATGACGAGCCTAAATTCTCTTGCGAAAATATAGCCTTATGACATTTGCGTCTGTTTTGACACCCCCCTAATGGAGAGCGTCGCCCTTATCATCTCCCCGGTTGCCCCTTCAAGGAGGCGAAACATCGGCCATACAAGACTAGCTCCTCCCATCCGGTCTTAACAACAACCAGTTGTTTTCGCGACCTCTTATCCCTTATACCTATATGGTTTATGGTTACGAGGCTGCACCCTAAGTGGAGTTTTCTTCGGGCGAGTGCAACGCATGCCAAGACTTGCCAAGAATGGCCAGGGTAGGTTCATCCATCCCGGGCACTGCGGCTCAACCGTGTACCTCGGCGCCTTGAGCATACACGACTCCTTGGAAGAGACCCTCGGTCGCCCAACCGAGGTATAACCTTATATATATAGTTGGGAATCCAAGGTACCTCTCCCTGGATAGGCTTTCATGGGCCCCAAATTTTCATGGTTCGGGCTTCGGGAGCGGTGTAACCTTCCCCTGAACCATGGCGAGAGATACCCCCTTATATGACGCACTTTAGGTCTTACATTTGCCTCTTACGAAATGTTATTCGCGAACTAGGGTGTACGCCATAAAGGTTCGTCCCATTCTTTTGCGCATTCATCTTTGTTAAATCATTCAATCATTCATGTTTCATTATTTGCTGATATTTGTTTGCGAAGTATTCGCATAGTTTTGTTTCATTTGTTGTATTTTCATTTTCTTTCTTAATCGAATTCTCATTTTACTCTTGGCTGCAAAATTCTCACACATCATTACTTCAATTTGCTACCTTTTCTCCTGTTTTTGTTGATTATTCATTTCTTATGCCTTTTGTTCCTCATATCTTTTGCTTCTTTATTATCATAATATTTTCCTGTCTCCAGGTATTCACCTCGCGAGATATGTTCAGTCCTCACTTCTATAGCATCTACCATTAATTTTTCCTTTCTCTGTTCATTTCTCACATGTTGCTTCCAACCCTTTCTTTTGGCATTTCTTTCTTCGCAGCTTTCTATATCGACCTCATGACATTGTTGCGACTCCTTCCAATCTCCCTGGATGATACCAATGCCGTTTGGATGTGGAAATTTTATACATTGGTGGTATGTTGATGCGACCCCTAAGATTTCATGAAGCCATGGCCTCCCAATCAGTGCATTATACGGGGATTCCACGTCAACCACACGAGAATAAAACATCGATTGATAATCCTTGTAGAGGTATTCTCATGTGAACCTCTCCCTTTGGCTTGTTTGCGGTGCCATTAAAGCCATATATCTTGTATGTTGAGGGGATCAAATCCTCATCCTTTCCTCCCATCGTCTTATAAGTATGGTAAAAAGAATATTCACCGAACTTCCGGTATCGATTAGGATTCGGTTGATCGCCCGACAAGCTTCGCTTCATCATCTTCTCCATCAAGCTGGTTTTGGGTTAATCTCTAGTTTCACAACCAACGGGCTATCATGTGTTTCTCTTCCTTTTGGCACTTCATCTGCGAGAGAAAGAAATAGTCTTCGATTGCCACTTCTCTAATCTGCGTCGTTCTCGCCGGACTCATTATTTCTTTATCATTAGCATCTCTCGCAAAGACTCTCTCTTGCACGTTGTCATGAAAATCTTCGATGGTGCGATAGGAGTGGACGATAGAGTTGCAATTCAAATTTTTAGCTTTTGTCCGATTTCTATCACAAATGTTTCCTTTCCTTTCGGCGACACTTTACTATGCATCTCTGGTGGTGGTGGTAATGTACGGCCTGTTTCTTCTCCCTTTAGAAAGTGATTCGACTTCCCCGATCAATCATCCTGAGAATAATTCTCTTTATGTTTCTACAATCGTTTGTTTGATGCCCATGGAAGCGATGGTAAGAACAAAACTCATGACTTCTATCGCTTTGGCGGTGGTTCCATTCCCACGTTCCAAGGTGCTGGTACATTTTCCATCACAAGTATAGCTTCCCAGATCTTTTCCACACTAGCATTCAGTGGAGGCATCTTAATCTGTTCCCATACTATTCTGTGACTTCTCTGCCCTCCACGGTTATTTTGCCTTCGTCCACCATAAGTTTCTTGCACATGATCTAACCTCTGAATCTTATTATTGCTGTTACGGTTGTAATAGTTCCTTTCTCGCTCAAACTCTTCTTGATCGTGGCTTCCCATGGCTACTATCTTCTGCTGTCCCTCATCAGCTTTCCTTGCCTGCTGTCCTTGCGAAGTGCTCGCCACTGTATTTATGAATTGAGGCAGCAAGCTTGCGTTCGCGGCGTTAGAGCTTGTGTTCGCGACTGGATAAGAATTCATTTCATTCTGTCTTTCTTCTAAGGCAATATATTCTTCCTGTAATTCTCGCAGTTCTGCCATCGTGATTGTATTTTTGATTCTAAAAATTTGAATGTATAACAAGTTGGTCGCGAAGAGAGCATTCACAAATGAGAGTATGAGATATCTTTCCTCAACCCGTCCTGCCATTTCGCTACACATGGTCCTCCATCTTATTGTCAACTGCCTTAAGCTCTCGCCAACCCTTTGTTTCAACCCGAATACATCTTCAATACCTGGTCGCGAGGAGTTGTTACTTATGTATGCTCACAGGAATGTGGCTTGTAAATGATTAAATGATGTGATTGTGTTCCTTGGCAGGCCTTCAAACCATTTTAGTGCTTCTCCTATTAAGCTTGATGCGAAATATTTGCACAGTATTGCATCATGATTCTCCCATTGTAGCATACATCTCATATAAGCCTTAATATGTTGTACCGCACAGGTTGTTCCATCAAAGATGTTGGTTAATGCGGGTAGATTGCACTTAGGAGGTATTCCTCCCATCTGTACTTCTAGCGTGAAGGGATTCTTCGCGGCTTACTGCGATGGCTTCGTCCAATTGTTTCCTTCCTCCTTCCCTTCTATTATTCAATAATCCTCTCATCTCGGCCAGTTCTCTTAAGATTTGTTCATTTGCCTCGAGAATTTGTTTCTCTTTTGGTCTTTTTAGCTCTGCCTCTCTCCTTCTTCTCTCATACCTATTTTGACCTTCTTGCTCATTATTTTCTCCTCTTCTTTCTCTGCGACGCTCTTCTTCGTTTCTTTCATCAATTCGCATACCATTACATCGGTTGTTCTCTCTTCTTGGCTGTCTCTCAGCTCTCATCTGCACCCTCTCATATTCTTCATTAATATTTCTATTGGTACGATTTTGTTCCCTTCTTCTTTCGCGGTTGTCATGGTTATTCTGCCGGATTGCCTCTTCCATCTCTTGATTTTCCATTTCTGCTCTTATCCTTTCTCTCTCGCGAGCTAGTCGCGCTTGTTCAATGTAGTGTCTCTCAATGTCATCCTCGATCTCTCGGTTTCTTCTCAACTCTTCTCCCGTGCAAGATTATTCTCCCTTCAGCAGCTGGGTCATTCGGCCCTTGGAGTTGCATGTTTCCTTGATTTTCCCTATTCCGCTCATTTTGAAGATTTTCGGGTTGAGGAATATAACGATCTTCCATTTCCCCTCTTCTCTCGCCATGCTCTGTACTTGGATTTTGTGTTTCTTCCTCGGTACTTTCTGTTGGTAAAACTCTCCTTCTTTCTTCCCTATTCGATCTTGAACTTGATCTCACGCTACTTCTTGATCTCCTATTTTGCAACCTCATATTTTCCATCCTCAATTCATGATTACTGTCTTGTCAAGTTTGCTCGTTCCTCTGCCTCTAGCCGTCTCTCTTCGTGTATTGTTTGTCTCAATCTTTCTAATCTTTGCGATTTCTTCGTTTCTGGATTCATTTCTCCATTCATTCCTTGCTCTCCTTGTCCATTGTTCACCAGTTCTGCTCCTCTTCCCTCTCGTCTTGAGAATCGGATCTCCAAGTATGTACACTTACTCTATCATAATCCACAGCGCGTTTGCTCTTTGGGGAGATCGGTGGCTGGTTTTGATCTTCTCCATCGTTTCTCATATTCATCCTTGACGATTCTCTGTTTCATTCCTCCTTTCTCCGACAAGTCTCCCACTTCTTCTTACAATCGTTGGTTGCCCTTGTACATTTCTTCTTCTAGCCATTTTCTTTTCCAATGAATTCTTGAGTATCTTCTCCAAACCTTTTCTCTGTTAATCCAAATTCTTTTCCGATTTACTGCGTCAATCTCTGCTCGTCCCTGTTTCTAGCGCATATGTAGTAGCAGGAAATCCCACACTACACACCTTACTCAATTTTGCTTAATCAATCCATTGAAAGATGTAAGATCAAGAATATTTATTGATTGAATCCATGAAATGTTTTACACAGGAAGATAGAATTACACTTAGAAATTAAAACACTCTTAAACTTTCTCTCTCCTAATGACTTGCCTAACAATTCCCAAAAGATCCCCCCCTCACAACAGATTCACTCGGCCCTTTATATAGGGTAATACATAGTGGATGACAGCTAGCTATCCTTTATTTTTCGGGAATGTCCGCGAAGTGTCGCAAATGCACAAACATTCGTTCTCGCGACACTCCTTAACCCTCGCCAAGTTTCACGTCTCCTTTATGTTTTGCTTGTCGTTATTCATTGCGTCGTTTATTTTAGCTATCTGCGACTGTTTCTCGCGACATCGTCGTTTATTAACCCCATGAGCCACTGTGCGTTGCGATATTATGATCCTAACTAACATTCAAAGGTGGCATTTTGATTTCTTCCCATATTATCCTGTGATTTCTGATAGTGCGCCTCTCTTGTTGTAATTTTGCCTCCTCGACCTCCATAAGTTTCTTGTGGGCTGATCAACTCTTTGGATTTTTTATTTCCACCACGATTATAGAAATTTATTTCTCTCTCAAATTCTTCTTGATCATGACTCCCCATAGCTACTAGTTTCTGCTTTGACTATCACCCATTATCCTCTCTTGTTGCCCTTGCGAGGTGCTCGCCATTGTATTTATCAACTTAGGTAACAAGATTGCATTCACGCTTTTGAACTTGTGTTCGCAATCTGGTATGATTCCATCTCATTTTGTTTTTCCTTAAGAGCAATATATTCTTCCTGGAATTCTCGCAGCTCAGTCATTGTGATTGTATTCTTGATTCTGAAAATTTGAACATATAGCAGGTTGGTTGCGAACATAGAGTTAATGAATGATAGAATGAGATATCTCTCATCCACACGACTAGCCATATCACTACACATTGTCTACCACCTCGTGGTTAGATGCTTCAAACTTTCACCAATCCTTTGTTTTAACCCAAATACATCTTCAATGCCAGGTCGCGAGGAATTGTTACTTATATACGCTCATAAGAATGTACTCTTGCAAATGGTTGAAAGATGTTATGGTATTCTTGGGTAAACCTTCAAACCACTTTAAAGCTTCTCCTGTTAAACTTGATGCAAAATATTTGCACAACACAGCATCATGATTTTCCCATTGTAACATACATCTCACATAAGCTTTGATGTGTTGGACCGTGCAAGTTGTTCCATCAAAAATGCTAGTTAGTGCTGGTAGATTGCACTTTGGTGGTATTCCTCCTGATTGTACTCTCTCGTGTAAATGGAGTCTTCGCAGACTTCTTTTATGGCTTCATCCAATTGTCTCCTCGCCTCCTTCTTTTTTTTGTTGTTCAACATTCCTCTCATTTCCGCTTAACTCTCTAAAAATTTGTTCATTTACATTAGAATTCGGATTCATGGGTCTTTTTAACGCTGTTTCCCGTCTTTTGCTTTCCTCTCTGCTTTGATTTTCTGGTTCATTATTATCTTCATGTCTTTCCCTGCGATCTTCTCTTTCACTTCTTTCATGAATTTACATGATTACGCCTCTCATTTTCTTCTTTGCGATTTTCTTCATTCCTCCTCAATTCTCCTTATCGCCTTTCAATTCTCCTTTGTATTCTATCATATTCTTCATTGATATTACCATTATTGCGATTTTGTAAACGTCTTATTTCTCGATTATCATGATTGTTCTGGCGAACTGCCTCTAGGAGTTCTCTTTCCTTCATTTCTCTCTCAACATCTCTCTTTCGCAAGCTAGATGTGCTTGTTCAACATAATGTCTCTCTATTTCTTGTTCAATTGTTCTTTCTGATTCCTTTGAATATCTCTTCCTTGTAATATTCTTCTTCCTTCTTCCTGATTTTCTTCGCCATCCTGATTATTTTTCTCTTGAGGTTGTTTATTCCCCTGATTTCTATCATTTTGTCCATTTTGGAGAATTTTGCCATGTGGGATATAGAGATCTTCAATCATTTCTCTTCTTTCGCGATACTCTTCGTTTGGATTTTGTATTTACCCTCCAATATCTCCATTAACATTTACTATAGGCGAATTTCACCTTATTTCTCTCTAGTTGACCTTGAGCTTGACCTTGTAGTGCTTCTTGACCTTCTATTCTGTAATCTCATATTTTCCATCCTCAATTCATGATTGTGTCTTGTCAAATTTGCACGTTCTTCTGCTTCTAATCTCCTCTCCTCGTGTATTCTTTGTCTCAATGCCTCAAATGCCTCAATTTCTTCATTTATATGAATTAATCCTCCAACCATTTCCTGGTCTCTTTCCTCTTGTCCATTGCTTCTTAATCTGTTTGCTCTCCTTCCATTTCATCTTCTTTATCCATCGCCAAGTATGCACACTAACTCTGTCATAATCTATAGTTTCATTTTGTGCTGGTGTACGTTGAATTGGTGGTTGAATTTGATTTTCTCCATCATTTCTCACATCCATCCTCGAGTCTCCACAATTTCATCTCTCTCTTCTCAGTGAAGTCTCTTACTTCTTCTTACGCTTTTGGTTGTTTTGATTTATTTATTCTTCTAACCATTTTTCAGTTTTAATAAGTTGTTGAAAATTATGTACAATTCTTTATCTATTATTCCAAATTTCTTCGAACCACAATGTCAATCTTCAATCAAACCCTGTTTCCGGTGCCATTATGTAGTTGCAGGAAATCCTACAATACATCCCTCACAGGAATTCATAGTATTCAATACATCTTTAAAATCAACAATCAATCCTTTTATTATTAATTGAGTTATAAAAATTACAAGAAGGAAAGGAAATAAAGAATATAAATGCTACTCTAAACTTTCTCTCTCCTCAAAAACTTTCTCTCTACTTTCAAAAGATCTCTCACTTCTTAAGCCTGTTCGTCTCTTTATATAGGACATTACATAGTGGATGACAGCTAAGCTGTCCTTTATTTTCGGATCTAGCTTGCGACATTTTCGCAAGTGTACAAATGCTAAATCTCGCAATACTCCTAAATCTCGCTAAGTCTTCATACTTTTCTCGTGTTCAGGCTGTCGTCATCCGTTGCATCATTCTTATTACCAATCTGCGATGTCTTCGATGATGTGTCGTTTAAGAATTTCGCAAGGATATTGGTATTGCGATATTCTGATCCTACAGTAGTCAAAGAAAAGCGGCTTTGAACGTGTCATGAGTCTCTTAACTGTACTATGCTACTTCTCATAAGACAAGACAATACGAAGATCATCAAAAGAGATTATGATGGATTTAAGCGCATGAACATTGGTTCATTTCGTTCGATCAGGAGGAATCACCATTACTAAAAGTGTTTATTCATAAGAAAACCTTAAATATGAAGCAATATCATCGAAGAAATGTCTACTACGAAGCCTAAGGAACATTCAAATGTTTAAAAAGAAAGGAAGATGGAAATAAAGGTACTCGTCAGATTCATCCGAATTGTCAGACTCGTCATCACTATCCTTCTCATTATCTGAGTCATCACTATCTTCCTCTTCATCAGAATCAACGGCGATGGAGTTCGAATAAGCTTCAGGATCATCATCTGAGTCCGAGTCCTATTCCGCTTCAATTTCGGCTTCAATTTGCTTCATGGTCTTCCGGAACTCTCGTTCATATCGATCAGGCTTAATCTTGCGCTCTGGTACCTTCCATGTATCCTCTTCTTCAGAAGCATCAACATCAGAGTCAAGGCCTCCGTACAAGAATTGACGTCTCTTTTCCGTCCTTTGTATTTTGCGCCGGATTCGATCATTATCACGCTGACGAGCCTCTTTTTCATCATCCTCAGCTTTTATTTCCTGAGTTCACAAAAGTGACCCTTCGTTCATTCAAGGGTAAGCGAAGCTTCGCTCCCTCTTTCCGAGTAACCCTAGCTTTCGATGTCGTTACAGGAGTCTTGGGATCCTCATCATAAGAGCTAGAAGAAGAAGAGGAATACCAATAATCGTAATCTCTGTCGGACATTTTCTGGAATCAGAAACACAAAAGATTACCAACATGCAAACAAATCTATTGGCAAAAATGGTAACTCTTAACTCTTATCTTTACGCTTACACCAAAAATAGTGATAGTAATACTAGAGTTAACACTCCAAAATCGTTCGTCTCTTTGAAACCTACAAAAAACGAATGAAACTCAGATTTTTCATAAAATCATGAATATTTCGACTGTGTGAACATTCACTACGGAATTATGAAAACTAAAACGTTATTTCATCATAAATAATTGTTTACTTCTAAGTAATATTACACAAAACTCAAGTTTTGACTTTAAAGAAAATAAAATAATAATCTATCTTTAATGAAAATTACACAGAGCTTTTGGTTGGCAGCCTAGCGACAAGCTGATCCCCAACTCCTCTTTGAATAACAACACCTAAACGTGAAAACTCACGTAAATAAAAAAATATATAAATAATATATATATTTTTGACATGAGCAAGGATCACGAAAATAAATTTGTGGACACTCCACGGTTTTAGCAACAAAAAAAAATCCATGAATAGACCATGGTTTTATAACAAAAAAAAAAAATCTCTTTCTTCGTATCGTCATACGTCTTTGAAACGAAGGTTTATTCCAATTTTGTGAAAACTCACACATTATAAGATAAAGTTTTGATTTACATGAAAGCTTATAAACAAAATTTTATCACTAAAACACAAGTTCATATATAAAGAAAAAAACTCTTTCTTCGTATCATCGTCATTCTTTAAATGAGGTCTTGTGAAAATTCACCTTTTTCATGATAAAACTTTGGCTCACATGAAAGCTCATAAACATAGTCTTATCACTGGACCTAAATCTTCATATGTAAAACAAAAATCTCTCATAAATCAGGAATTATTATTAGTTTTCAAAAACTAACGATCAAACGAACATACGTTTTCAAAAAACAAGGGTTTTTCAATAAATCCTACTCACATGCGTAAATATGGGGTTTTCAACATGATCACTTCATGAAACTCAGCAACATCTAAAAAAAAAAATTTTTTTTTTGCGCTTAACTGGTCGGCGCTGACCGGAAATTGGCCGGACGGTAGTGGCGACGGTCGGTGGCGCTGGAAACTCCGGCAAAAATATTTCCTCCTCCCTGGCGTGAAGGTGATGAAAACGTGATGAAGCACTGGTCGTGGAAGAAATAATAAAAAAAAGAGGATTAATTCCTTTTATATCAAATCTTATTTCCAAAACCTAATCTCACAAGGATTTCCTTATTGGGCCTGGCCCGAGAATCCTAAAACGACCAAGGACCCGTCATCAAAATCAGCGGTTCAACACCAATTTATGATCATTAAATGATGCTCTATCATGCCACTTTGGAATCTTCGTTCAATCCATGGTTTGCTCGTACTATCAAAATCCCAGGTAAGGTCTTATCTTATGACTAGGTTCAATTACTTATATCATCCTGTAACCGAAAATCACCATTCAATCTTGACCGAGGAACGTGGCTTTCCTCACTAGCGGGACTTAATGTAGATGGTGGATTTTCGACAAAGGCTAAAATCGTAAACCCATAATTATATGTATTCCTGATCCAGCAATCAGACGAATATTGAGGCTCATGTCTCTTATCGAAAGCATGAAAGCTCATGCCATAAGAATCTCTGACTAAGAATACTATCTCTCAAAGTATACATGGATATGTAGTCTCTCAGCTGAGGCAACAACATATCTCATGAATACTGAGCAATTTCAGTAACTACTTTTACATAGAATCGAAAGATTAGACGGCTCCTAGACAACTTGCCTGCTAGTATAGAGCAATAACGTCTTCAGGATGTAACAATGTTTTCCCTGACTATATGAAAGAAATATGACACTTCAACGAGCTCATAACACTAGATTCCTAAATAATTAATGCTCCTAGACGATCGTGCTAGTATAGAGCCATTAAGTAATTATTCTCAAAATCAATAGATTCATTAATCAATCCACTGGAAAATATTCAATATTTTCATAATATTTCGTTACTTCAATTCATGGTTCTTCCCAGTGAGAATTCCATAGGTTAGTAATAAATATTCAACAAACGGGCATCTGAGTTACCTTCGAATAAGCCCCGACCAAAATGGTGTAAATGTATTCGACAAATAATGCATTAACAAACACCTAAACGAACAAACAAGTATTTCAAAATACGACGAGACGATGAACCTATGCAAATAGGAAAGAAAATAATAAAATAATAGTCAAGGCGCTAGAGGACTGGCTCACCGTCCGGCCAGTCATTCCGTGACCAATCCCACACCCAAATTTTATATTTTATCATATTTTATTGTTTTCCTTGATATCATGAAAACCCTTTCATTTGAACAAATATCCTTCGTTTTGAGGAAACTCCTCAGTTTCATGGTGTTTCCTTCACACTAAGGAAATAATATAAAATTAGGGAAAATATTGTGGGGCCGTGATTATTGGTCAACCGGCCATTCCTTGGTCCCGACCGGCCCCACACCTCATGGTTCTCATTATTTTATTATTATTTCCTAATCTCATGAAAACTCCTTAATCTCATGATATTTCCTTGATCCCATGAAAAATAATATAAAACTAGATAGTAACCCGTGCTTCGCACTGTGTGATAAGTTTTTGTTTGCTTTGTGCATTTTTGATTTGTTATTTGGTACGATGATCGGAAGATATGTGTATCTACACAACACATCGATTTCTATGATCAAACACGGTTACTCATTATAATGAATAAAGCTTCCATAACTATAGGAAGAGCCAATATCCAATTTTATTTGGAACATGAAAGCTTTATAACGATTAGCTAGTAGAGAGCGAGATCCACCTAGCATTAAACTTTACAAAGTGTTTTTCAGGCGTATAAGCATTCACCTATGACATCCTCATAAGAAGGATATTGAGGATAATAGCTTTCTTTTTTGTCTGCACTGTTTTGATGAGATTTTTTTATTTTAAAAGAATTTCTGAAGCGTAATGTCTTGAACCATGCACTTATGTAGGTACATCTAGAATTTAAATTAAATGTAATACACACTCAGTTTAGTAATCATGTAAACGCCGAGAGAGTATATAATGAGTAACTTATAATTATACACACTCAGTTAAGCATTTAGCAACCCAAATCCCATATATACCTTTGTACATTGTAACTTATAATGTTGTATTTACACGACTAACAACATTATCATTTATAACTAAAAAATCCATAACAATTCAAATGGTACATTCCAGAACTTTACCAGATAAAATTATCAAGATCATCCCAAATTATCTTTTTTCTTATCCATTCATCCCATTCCATGAAGTGGCAGGATGCACCCTTGGTAGTCTTTAGTGATTTCCTGCTGAGATAATTGAGGAAAAGGGAGAAAGAATTTCACCAACACTCTCCCTTGGTGGTCTTTAATGCTTGAAAGTTGATTACATCTAGTTCTGGGATTTACAAAATAAAAGTCAAAAATGACATACCAAATAATAAGGGGAAAGCATGTTTGGCTGGTACTTTTTTTATGATGAAGTAACACATAAGGATTAAAAAACATACCTAAGTCAACAACAAGCTATAGTTGCGTAGTTGCACAATGATACATTTGAAGTATGTAAACCTGCACTTATATGTCGAAATCCACTAAAAAGCCTACGTACATATCCATGAAAGGTTAAAATGGAACATACATGCGTACTTCTTACCTCGCAAGAGAGAACCTTTTCTAAATATGTTCATACATTTCTCTGAATGTCATAAAAGACCCATCATCGCAGTTCATTTGCGAGAAAATATTTGTCTTATGATACCTGTGCAAGGAAACCTGCAATAGCAGGACCAACTATTATTATAACCCACACCAATACAAATACGCATCATCCAAAATCTACATAAAGAGACTACATATATTATTGCTCATCCCATACAAATATCAAAACAAAAATACAAATATGCATCATCCACAATCTATGGAAAGAGACTACAAATATGTCAATTTTCATGAAAATTGAAGAAGTTTTACAAATGGAAGTCCAAAAGCTAAGAGAATTCTCGAGTACGCCTCAAGGTAACGACAAAGATCGACCAATCAAAAATTGTCCCGATTCTTATATTTGTAGATGATCCCGACAATACAAATAAACTGTAAAAATAGACGCTCAACAAAATTCAGTATGAACTAAACAAATTTACCTTCTTAAGACTTTGAGACAATGCTTTGAGTTTGTAGAATAAGGAATTACATAGAATAAATAATAGAATTAGTATCTCGAAACTCAAATTTGAATCAAGACCACCGAGCATCGGTGAGTTAAGAAGCAAAAAGAAGTGGGGGTAGTTATAGAGATATTATTTACATGAGCATCGATCAGGTAAGTGGATGTTTAGACTCCATAATGTTGGAAGATCAATCATTTGTAAGCCACAAACTAGAGTTTAACATCTACGCACATTCCCGAATGAATGAATTATTGAAACAAAATAACATGTCATTCCATTACGATTATGGTGTCAGTACCTATATTATGAACTTAGTAGGATTCAATACCAAACAAAAAGACAAACTTGCCTTGCTTAGGCTAAATTTGACTAATCGGGACATATGAATTGCTAATTCCTCTGCGATTTTCAATTAAACAAATTGAAAGCGAGAATAACTAATAATCCAATATGTCAACAAGTTACCTTGAGGTTGGATTTTCCATCTATTTCATGCTAAAGTAGGTTGTAGTTGAAATCCCGCACAAAAATATAAAATTTGCTTGTTACAAAACACAAAAAGCGGTTAAGCGGACAAACCAATTTAAATTGTAAACACCAAGGAACTTAACGAAAAATTAGGCTTACCTCGAAAAAACAAGTAGAAATTTCAAGATCATCACATGCAAAATTCGAAATTCTTCAACCCTAAGAATTTACTCTTATGAAATCCCACTAATTGAGAAAAACCCACCTAAAAATTAATACAATGGAATTGAAATATGATAAACATAAGTAAAAACAAAACAAAATTTGCAAACCAAAACCAACCTTGTGGGTGAAGTGAAGATTCTTCTTCTTCAGTGCGTGAATTGATTCAGAAACAAGATGTTGAGAAATAAGATAAAGACCAGAAGCGGGATTTAGTTTTAATCATGGATTTCTTTTTTTGTACATGTAGAGGGAGTGGTTGAGAAAGTGGGGGGTTAGTTTTGATGGAAGTTACAGAGTGAGTCGGAGAAATTGGGGGTAAATGAATGTTGTGAAAAAAGAATTTTTATGCTAATTGTGTGGGGCTAAAACTAATGAGAAAGCTGTATTTTGGAATACTCTCACCAGAGTCATCCATATCAGCTTTTTGTGGGGTCAGAATGAAGGAGAATTGAGTATTGAGTTTCAATTATCATGTTGTTGGATTAAGGAAACCCGTGGGACCGGGCCCAAGCTGGCCGGTCATGCCCTAGATGGCCCCACACGCCCTATTTTATTATTAGTATTATATTTTTTCATGTTCCCTTAATCCCATGAAATTCCTTGATTTCATGATGTTTCCTTCAAATTATGAAATTCCTTCAAATTATGGGAAAATACACAAAAAATACATAAAATAAGGAAACTTGTGGGACCGGGCCCAAGCTGGCCGGTCATGCCCTAGCCGGTCCCACAAACACCTTATTTTATTATTATTATTTTTATATTTCCTTGATTTTATGAAATTCCTTGATTTTATGATATTTCCTTCAAATTATGAAAATTCTTTCAAAATTATGAAAGTCCCTTCAAATCATGAAATAATACATAAAATAAGGGAAAACTCACGGGACCGGGCCCTAGTCGGCCAACCATGCTCAAGCCGGTCCCACACGCCCTTATTTTATTTTTATTAATATTTTTGTTTCCTTCATCTCATGGAAACTCTTTGATTTCAACAAAACTCCTTGGTTTCAACAAACTCTTTGGTTTTATCATATTTCCCTAAAATCATGAATATATTATAAAAAAATAGGGAAAACACCGTGGGACCTGGGCTCCTGGCCGAGATTTGCCTTCGACATAGCCGGTCCCACACTTCATGATTCCCTCATTTTCTATTATTTTCCTTCATCCCATGAAGGTTTTGACGTTTTCAAATAAAAACCACGATTTCTTCATATTTTCTCAAAATGTTGCTCAAACGTGCACCAGAAAATATCAAAATTCTCAGAATTGAGATACGAACACTTTGGTGACACGAGCATGTTATCTTGACCGACCAAGGTTGGCTCTTTGGCTTGCAAGAAGCCGGTCCCACGTATTCTCATGATTTGACCTAATTTGCACAATTGCACGTATTAGGTCCAAAACTCTTCCAAACAACTTGGAACTTCATGGAACGATCATCATTTGATCCCGTGAACACCCAGGGCAGGTTTCATGACTTCTTGGTCTATCCCTCATATCTTCATAATTAATTGGGTTTTATCACCTAAGGTTCAGCATTATTTTAATAAATGATTAAACCGGCATTTAATCATCCTTTCATCAACAAATTAACTGGTATTCAGGAGATCTTGATATTTGCTCACGTGAACATCTGGGCACTACATGGTCGACCCATAATCCCATGTAGCCGGTCCCTACTTTTTTGTGGTTAATTCTCAATAAACCATCAATAAACCAGCAATAAATCATCAATTGATCAAATTAGGGTTTTGAGTCCAAGGTTAATGATTCCGGATTCGAATGCTAATAATTTTACAATGATCCCGTGATCAACATTTTAATTATCATACTCGGTGCAATTGTCAGTATTCTGATTTAATATTTTATTTGGTCATGCTACCATAATTCATCAAACAAGTAATATTTGCTCAGATGAGCAATACTTGCTCAAATCAAAGAATATTGGTTCAACTATCAATATTCAACAATTCATCGAATGAGCAATATTTTCTCACGTTAACTTATTCACATATCATATCTCTGTCTCAACAGACATGTTCAATTCATGAGTCTCAGAACATTTCCAAACCACGTTCGACTCAACAATACAAGGACTCATCGTCCCATGAAGTCATGAAGTCAACAACTGACTAACTAAATACACGTATGCCTTGCAGACTCCACACTTACACGAGACATCAATCATGTCATGGGGGGATATTAACTAGGGTTTTGGTCTGGCGGTCTACGGAACGTGTGTTCATACACACGATGAGAATGTGAGTAAGTCGTGCAATCAGTTGAAGGAGTTAACAAAGTAGTGGATGAAAAATCAACCAAGTCTCCGCACGTTGAGCAACTGGTTTTAACACGATTTCCACTTCCCCATTCTTTGATCCCATCAACTGTCACACTTCATGAGATCATGGTGTTTTCAATTCCAGCAATATAAATAAATCCCAGAATCATGATTGAAACAAGGACAATCTTAGGTCAAACCCAAAACACGAGATTAACAATCAAACTCTTAACAGATTAAATTCAATCATTCAGAATTTATCTTATTTTCAGAATACACAACACACCTACAATCTTCGATCACCATTGATCTCACACATTTCTCGGCTTCCCTCCTACTGATGACCCATCCTCTCTAAAGTGGCCGAATTTACTCGGGAATGGCCATTGTCTTGGTTTAGGCGGAGTACTACAGATTGATCTCTCGAATTCAAAGCACTCCCTTCTTGTAGTACATCTGTGTGAGGTTATGCATTCCGCTCGGTTCAAGGAGTCTCTTCCGCGCGATCATCTCCTCAATTCCGTAAAAACCAGCGAATCTTTTTTCCCCATCTACAAAAAATTTTCGTGAAAGCTCATAAACAAAATTTTATTACTAACAGACACACGTCTGTTCAAAAACAAATTTCTCTCGTACGAGCATCCACCTTTGAAATGAGAGTTTATTCCACTTTGTGAAATCTCACATATTTAAAAAATAAAATTTTGTTTTCGTGAAAGCTCGTAGACAAAATTTTTATCATTAGACTCAGGTCTATTTTGTTTGTTCCTTAAACTAACGAAAGAACGAGCGTCTATTCCTAAAATAAGGATTTCTTTTCGGGCCCGGCCCTTGAATCCTAAACCGACCAAGGTTCCACCATCGAATCAGTTCTATACCAATTTATGCTCAGTGGATGATGCTCTATTATACCACTGGGGTTTCAGCTCAAACCATGGTTTGCTCATTCAGTCGAAATACGGTAATGTCTTATCTTATGACTAAGTTCAATTACTTATTTACGTTTATACTGAAAATCACCATTCAATCTTTGATCGAGGAACATGACCGTTCCTCACTAAGCGAGGGACTTAATGTAGATGGTGGATTTTCGACAAAGGGTAAAATTATAAAACTATACTTCGGATTCGGCAATCGGATGAGTATTGAGGCCCATGTCTCTCATTAAAGCATGAAAGATCATGCCATAAATCTCTGACTGAGAAGGCTGTCTCTCAGAGTATATGTAGATGTGTAGTCTCCCAGCTGAGGCCACGGCAAATCTCATGAATACTGAGCAATTTCAGTAATTACTCCGGATTCGGCAATCAGATGAGTATTGAGACTCATGTCTCTAAACGTGAAAGCTCATGCCATAAAACCTCTCGATCGAAAGCCTCTCGGAGAAGATGTAGATGTGTAGTCTCCCCTGAGACCACGGCACATCTAATCAGAGTATAGAATCGCAAGATTGGACGGCTCTAGACAAAGATGTTCGCTAGTATAGAGTAATAACGTCTTGAGGATGCAACCATGTTTTCCCGACTATACAAGAGGAATATGACACTCCACGGCAAGTTCATATTGCTCAACCCTCGAATAATTAATGCTCCTAGATAGGAAGCCCCGCTAGTATAGAGCCATCGGTTAATTATCTCTAATCGCTGAATATCCAGAAGAATATTCTACGATTCTTCGTTATTTTGTCACTTCAATTCGTGGTTTTTCCCACCAGAATTCCACGGGTTAGTGATAAATATTCAACAAACAAGCATCGAGCATCGAATAAGGCGACTAAAATGGTGCAAGTGTACTTAGCAATAATGCACGAGACCAAAGATTTGAATGCGCAAAACGAGCATTTCAAAAATATGAATGAACGATGAACCTATGCAAAATAGGAAGGAAAATAATAATAATAAAATATTAGCAAAGGCGCCCGTGGGCCCGGCTCATCGACTAGCCGGTCATGCCGTGACCGAGTCCGCGCCCAATTTTATATTTTGTCATATTTTATTATTTTTCCACGATCTCGTGAAAATTCTCTCGTTCGAGTAAATCTCCTTCGTTTCAAGAAAATTCTCTAATCTCATGATTTTATCAAAGAAATAATAAAATTAGGTAAAGGTGTCATGGGACCAGAGCACCGGCCCAGCCGGCCATGCCCTAGCCGTGGCTCTGTCCCCACACCTCACGTCCCATTGTTTTATTATTTCTCCCAAATTATGAAAATTCCCTGATTTCATGAATTTTCCCTAAAACCATGAAAATTCCCTAATTTTATGAATTTTCTCTAAAATCATGAAAAATATTATAAAATTAGGAAACCTCGTGGGACCAGGCTGTAGCCGGCCGGCCATGCCCTAGCCGGTCCCACATGCCTATTATTTTATTATTTTTTTTTGTTTTAGTTTCCTGATTTCATGAAAACTCCCTGATTTCAACAAAATACCTTGGTTTTAACAAATCTCTCTGATTGTATGAAAATTTCCTAAAATCATGAAAATTACATAAAATTGGGAAGAGTGCTTTGGGACCGTTCCCATTGGTCGGTCTCACAATCCACCATTCCCTATTTATTATTATTTTATCTCTCTCATCTCATGGAAATTCCCTAATTTCAGTAAACTCTCCAGTTTCATGGAATTTCCCTCAAATCAGAGAAAATACATAAAATCACATAAAACTGGGAAAGTGTGGGACCGTGCTTGTTAGCCGGCCGGCCATGCCCTAGACGTGGCCGGTCCCACACCTTGCAATTCCCTGTTTCATTTATTATTTTCATCATCTCATGAATTTTTCGTAGTTTCAGCAAAAACCCTGGATTCTGCATATTTTTTCAGAATGTTGCTCAAATGCGCATCAGAAAACACTAAAACTCTCAGGACTGAGACACAGACACTATGGTGACACGAGCACGTCCCCTTGACCGACCAAGTGTGGCTCTAAGGCCTGCAAAGAGCCGGTCCTGCATGTTTTAATGATTTTAACCTGATTTGCTCAATTTCTCATATTAGGTTCAAACTTCTTCCAAACAATTAAGTTTTTTCTTGAACGACCATCCATTGGTCCCACAGCCACCAAAAGCCGGCCTCATGACCTCTTGGTCGGTTCCTCCTCGATTCATGACTAGGTTTTTATTATTTGTCGCTCACACGAGCATTATTTCAATAAATGATTAAAACATCATTTAATCACCAACTGGTCCTCAAGAGACTTTGGTATTTTGCTCATCCGAGCATCCGGGCGTACATGGTAGACTCGTCATCCCATGTAGCCGGTCCCTGCTTCACTCTACAGATTGATTTGCAATAAATCATCATTTCAGTAAAATTAGGGTTTTGGTCCTGCTACCACCTTTTTTATTTATTTTGCTCGACCCAACAGTCAGTATCTTAAATTAATATTTATTTTGGTCCTGCTACCAACAATTCATCAAACGAGCAATATTTGCTCAAACCAATATTTGCTCAATAATATTGCTCAAACTAGCAATATTCGTCGAACCCGGTAATATTTGCTCGGATTCAATAATATTGGTTCAACTATCAATATTATTAGACGATTAACAACAAGTATGCTCGTCTTAGGTAATCAACATAATAATACCTCATCTCAGCAGACATATTTGATTCATGAGTTTCAGAACATTTGCAAAATATGTTCAACTCAACAATACATGGACTCATCGTTCCACAAAGTCAGCAACTGACTCCACAATCACGAGATATCAATCGTGTCACATGGGGGATATTAACTAGGGTTTTGGTCTGGCGGTCTATGGCACGTGTGTTCACCCACTATGAGAATGTGAGCAAGTCGTGCAATCAGTTGGAAGAGTCAGCAAAGTAGTGGGTGGAAAATTAACCAAGTCTCCGCACGATGAGCAACTGGTTTTAACACGATTTCCCACTTCCCCACTCTCTGATTCCAGCAAACTGTCACATTTCATGGGATCATGGTGTTTTCAACTCCGACATTACAAAATATCTCTGAATCCTTATTGAAAGGACAAGATTCGAACACTCGAACACTCGAACATTCGTCTAAACAAGGAATTCTCAGCAAGTTCATACAGACAATCTTTCGTCTACACGAACTCATCATCTGAGCATTCACTCTCAATTGAGCAAAATTAAATCATTCAGAGCATTCTTACGCTGAATTCACAACACACCTACATTTCTCAGCTTCCCTCCTACATATCAATCCATCCTCTCTTGTGACCGAATTGACTCTGAAATGGCCATTGTTCTTGGTTTAGGCCGGAGTCCTACAGATTGATCTTTCTAACTTAAAGCACTCCCTTCTTGCAGTGCATCTGTGTGAGGTTCAACATTTCGCCCGGTTCAAGGAGTCTCCACACGGACGTCTCCTCAATTCCGTAAAACCAAGCAAAACGTTTTTCCCATCTACATGTCCTTATGCAAATATTGATGGAAGATAGGATGAACTTTTGTTTACAAATATTAAGTGTATTATATGTCATTGTGCGAATAGTGATAAAAAATATAATGAATCTTTGATTATTCCACAGTATTGGCCTTTCCCTAATCCACATCATTGTGTATGTACTGTGCGGCTCCAGTAAGTTCTCTTATGTTGAGCATGGACAATTGAATTGATCATTTTCCTTGTGGTTAATTCAATTGATATTTTTGGATACAAATTCATGTTTCATGTGATTTGTTAATGTCCAAATAAATCCTTCTTTTCTTGTAAAAGTAAGGTCGCTCTCTTTTGTTCTTTCGGAATAACATTTTATGGGGGATAATTCTTAATTGCCAAATCTTTGTGGGAGTGCGGGTGTGAAATATTGCAGGAGTTTTCTTGTATATATCTTTATAAACTCCTTGATGAATACACTAAGTTTCGACTATGTGAAATCATCGAAATAAGTTGATATGTTCTCTTTTGGTCATGAAGTATCTCTATGAAAATTTCATTAGGATCCCACTAGTTTTCGTACCTTTGCCAATTTATATTGACAAAAGGGGGGAGAATTAATGTGTAGTTCACACAATAAGTACATATGGTTTACGGATCATTATATAAGGGGGAGTGGTTTTCATTTTGAGATGAAGTATTGACTAAGGGGGAGTGATACATATCACCATAGTATTGTTGTCAAAGTTGTGATACAATTGGACTTTGATGTTGTGTAATAATACTATGACACTGTATAACAATGATTGAGAGCAACTGTTGTCTCATTATTATAGCTACGGATCTTCAAAAACTATGATACTGAGTTGAACACGTTCAGAATCACTGGAGTACTTGGAAGTAACGAAGATTTCGAGCAATGTTGAAGAACTAAGGAGATCAAGCATTTGGATGAGAAGCTACAAAGTTTATTTATTTTTTAATCCATATGTATTGATAGTTTTGTCACTAAAATGGACAAAGGGGGGAGATTGTTAGAGCACTGCTCGGTAAAACTCGCAAGCGTTACTATCTCAAGCTTGTTTGTCAATGTTAGTGATCAAAACTATATGTCTTGATTTCTAGTCTACTTATAGCAATGTCTCGGACTAGGATAAATTGTGTAGTTGAGCATTTGACTTCACGACATTCATCATTTGAAGATGAAGAACTACTAAGGAGAGCTTGTGGAACTTCATCAACAAAAGGTATGTGGAGACTAAAACTCATCTATCACTTGGAAAGTCTATTTCTACTCTATCTCCTATATTCAGACAAAATTCGTATTGTTATATAGTATTTAATTATGCACATTTGAGATTTTGAGCTGAGTTTAACTCGCTTACACATTTCTAGAAATGTGTGTTGGTAAGATTTCGCTTCAACCAAGTTCATCTTATATTCTTGACGAAAGTCAAAAGATGATCATGTGAAAATCGACGAGTAACATCTTACATGGTTTGTATGATACAATCATTTGGTGTAGACTTGAATGTTTCGTAATGATTATTTCAATGACCTGAAAATTTCTTTGATGTTAATAGTTCGTGACAAAAGCTATTGTCATCCTCTAAGAATGTTTCAATGATTGAAATAGAGTTTAGATACTTAACCATTATCGGATTATGAACATAGTATGTATCCTTGCATATATGTGATCCATGTCAGGGAACCATAGTATGCATACATGTATGTGTACATGTTGGTTTGTGAAAGTCCGGGAGCCTAAGTACACATACTGGTACGCGTAATGGCGTAAGGTTTGGGTCCAGGAATTTATGTTGTGTTTGGAGGTATGCGTACTTGTTCGCATACTGGCAAACTCAAACTCAGTCCGGCTACTTAAGTATGCGTACTCGTTTGCATACTTGAGAGGTTAAAGTTCAAAAATCGGTTTATTCATGAACTAATACATTTATATAATAAGGAATTCATTCTATGCAAACCGTGGCTATAATGTTCATGAATTGATTCGAGTGAATCAAACCAATTTTGCTTCAATTGTGTTCTTGTATACTTGTATGAGAATATAACAATTGAACAACTATATAACTAGTTTCATTTGAGTCATTTGAACTAGTTGTGGTTAAGATGAATAAGGTTGGTATGAGAGTGTTCATATAGCTAACTTCGGTTAACTACTATTGAGCCAACCTAGTATACACTTTTAGGTACGGTTACTCAAACCTAAATGAAGGTACATTTTATTTGTGTATAACCAGATAAGTTCGATACAACTAGGTTGAAAGATATTAGCTTGAGTGTAATCGGGTTTCATATAATGGTGAATATTGAATGCTTTGTTACCAAGGTATCTTGGATTGCAAACCCTGATTTGAAAACTATATAAGGGAGAACTCTAGCAACTGGGAAACCTAATCCTCACACCTTCTGTGTGATACTAGTTGCCACTAGAGTCGATTCTACTTTAACCTTAGGTTTTTCACGAAACCCTGTAGGTTAACGACTTAAAGACTTCATTGGGATTGTGAAGCCAGACCTAAATATTTTCTCTGTAGTCTCATGTTCTGATCTTACTTATACTACCGTGATTGAGTATTATCTTTGCTAAGATTTGCTTGAGATTTATCTCCGATAGGTAAGATTAAAAGTAGTCACAAACATCTTCGTCTCATCGCTTGTGATTACACAATATCTTGTTTCGCTTCTATACGATTAAGATTATTGTGAGGTGATTGATAATACTAGGTTGTTCTTCAAGAATATAAGTCTGGTTTATCAATTGGTTCCTGTGCACCTTGATTTATCATAAGACGGAACAAAACTCATAGGTACTTCTGTGGGAGATAGATTTATCTATTCCAATAAACTTTTTCTCGTGTGAGATGAGTTTGTTTATCAAGTCTTCGAATTTGGGTCGTAGCAACTCTTAGTTGTGGGTGAGATCAACAAAGGGAATAAAGGGCATAGAATCCTGCTGGGGTTTAGAGACGTAAGGAGCGCAACTGTACCTTGATCAGTGTGATATTGATTAGGGTTCAACTACATTCCAGTCCGAAGTTCATTGGTAGTAGGCTAGTGTCTGTAGCGGCTTAATACAGTGTGGTGTTCAAAGCTGGACTAGATCCCGGGTTTTTCTACATTTGCGGTTTCCTCGTTAACAAAATTTCTGGTATCTTTGTTATTTCCTTTTCGCATAATATTTTGTTATATAATAGAAATATCACAAGTTGTGCGTAGTTCAATCAATTAGATAATCTAACCTTTGGTTGTTGATATAAATTGATTGACACTTGAACAATGGTCTTTGGTATCGTTCAAGTCGTTTCACATAATAATCAGGCTCACAGATTCTATCCGTTTGATTTGCTGATTACATTGTGAAACAGAGATATAAATCTTTGATATACTTTTGTATAGATTGAGTCTAACTGTCTAGTTAATTCTCTTAAAAGTATATTGGAGTTTTTCCATTCAGATTTCCGAACGAAATATTGGGTGGTGTTGTTAAGACCCCTGCTTTTTCAGACATCAAATGACCGTCTCACACAAATCATGTAAGATGTTTCTAGGCAATTACCACATGATCATATTTTGACTCATTATTTAGTTTCCAAAAAATAAATTATTTTCAACTAAACTCGTCAAGAATAATGATGAACGTAGTGAAAGCAAAAATCTTCCTACACATATTTCGAGAAAAAGATAAGCGAGTTAAACGCAGCTCGAAATATCAAATGTGTATAATACGAAAGTCTATATAGCTATACAACTTTGCTAAATAGGAGATATAATAGAATAGACTTTTGAGTGATAGATAAGTTTTAGTCTCCACATACCTTTTGTTGATGAAGTTCCTCCAAGCTTTCCTTAGTAGATTTTCGTCTTCAATCGATGAACGTCGTGAAGTCTAAAGCTCAACTACATATTCTATCCTAGTCCGAGATATAGCTATAAGTAGACTAGAAATAAAAACTTTAGTTTTGATCACCTAAACTTGACAAACAAGCTTGAGATAGCAACGCTTGCGAGTTCGACCGAGCAATGCTCTAACAATCTCCCCCTTTGTCAATTTTAGTGACAGGACTATCAATACATATGGATTACAAAATAAATAAACTTTGTAGCTTCTCACCCATCATCCATCATGCTTGATTTTCTTGGTTCTTCAACATTCCTTGAATTCTTTGCCACTCCAAGTACTTCAGTCATTTTGAACGTGTTCAACTCAACATCATTGTTGTTGAAGATGCGTAGCCATAACAATAAGAAAAGAGTTGTTCTCAATTATTGTTATACATTGTCATAGTATTATTGCATCACGACTTTGACAATAAAACTATGGTGATATGTATCACTCCCCTTAGTCAATACTTCATCTCACAATGAAAACCACTCCCTTACATATGATCCGTAAACCATATGTATGTAGTGTGAACTACTAAATAATTCCCCCCATTTTTGTTAATATAAATTTGCAAAGGTATGAAAAATACAGGATCATAATGAAATTCTCAAAGATATAATTCATGACCAAAATAGAAGATATCAACTTGTTTCGTTGATTTTACATAGTCGAAACTTTCGTATTCATCAAGGAGTTTATTAAGATACAAGATAACTCCTACAATATTCCACAACCGCACTCCCCACAAAGATATGGCAATTAAGCACAAGTTCAATCAAGAACTCTCCCCATAATATGTCAGTCCCCCCCCCACCCCAAAAAAAAAAAAAAAGAACGACCTTATTTTTACAAGAAAAGAAGCATTTGTTTGGACATTAACAAATTACATGGATTTGTATCAAGTAAACTCGAAATAATTAACCACGAAAAGACCTTATTGATTAATTTAATCGGAAATGATCCACATAAGAAAACTTACAAAGCCATACAATACTTTCACATAAAAGTGGATCTGGGAAAGATCAATACTACGGAATATTCAAAAGTTCATTCTAAATTTTATCAAAATTTGCATAATGACACAATAGACTTAACTTTTGAACATATATGAGATAATCATAGTTCACGGATGTAAACAAACATAATATTTTTTTTCATGGATATCCCATAATATTTTTGCAATATATAAAACCAATAAAGATTAATACTTTTATAAAATCATCTTCCAAATAACTTAGAATTTAAATAAATAAATATAAAACATTGCAAGAGAAAATCCGTTGGAAATAGCTATGTGTAATCACAATATTTTTTATTCCAAACCCAAGTTATCCTTCTTAAAACACAAGAATAAATTCCCATAATAAGTTTCCTAGATAAAATAAAAACAAAAGAATACTAAAATCAAGGTACACTTTCGGAACCCTCACGGGTTTTGAGACCTTTGAGCTTGTGATTGACAACATCTACTGCTTCTTCGGAGAAGATATCCTCATTGAGAAGATCCTTAACATGTGTCTTCATGAGAACAAGGTCAAAGTTAACCTTTTTCAACTCAGTTTGCAACACATCGTGACCTTTCGTAGTATCAACAAGCTACAGTTTTGCTTTCTCAAAGTATTTAAGAAAATCATGAACCACTTCAGCAGAAACCATTTCATCATGCTCTACATCTTGATGAGTATATGCATAATAGCATGATACATCAGAATAATCATCAAAATTTTGAGCTTTGACATAGTCAGCATCTATTAGGGTTCTTTTCTTCTTCCCTTTGGAACCGTAACCCATACCCTTATCAAGAAACCCTTTCATAAAATCACAAGTGCGAGAAGGAGATGACATTCTTGATATAAGAAAAATAACCTAGAGTGAGATAACTCAACATCATAGGATAGGTATATAACATTTTCTCAAAGAGTAACCTTAGGGTTTCTAAAAATTGGTCTGTGACAAGCAATGCGGGTACCCGTACGAAAACCAATATAGCCCATTAAAAAAAACATCTAGAGATACTGTAAAAGTCCATTTGTACTTGAACTGAAAAATACAATATATTTTTGCTAGGTGAAATTTTTATTTTTCACAAACTTAAGCTCTATAAATCTATGTTCTCACGAGAGAGAAATTTAGAGCACCAGATTAGCACAAAAGCTATTCTTAATATACTAAAATATAAAAAAAAGCAACCAAACATTTGAGAAAGCTGAAAAAATGGGGTACAACAACCACACACAATATTTCGCTTAGCAATATGTATGGACAAACTCCAATATACTTTCTAGAGAATCAACTAGACAGTCAGACTCAATCTAGACAAAAAGTATATCAAAGAGTTTATATCTCAATCTCTCGATTTGATATATACTCAAGCAAATAGAAATCTGCGAGTCTTTATCAAATACTAGAGAGATAACTTGGATGGTACCAAAGACCAATATACAAGTCTCAATCAATTTAAATCAACAACCAAAAGGTCGGAGATTCTAATTGATTTAAAAACACACAACCTGTGATATTTCAATTATATAAACAAATATAATGCGGAAATAGAAATAACACAGACACCAGAATTTTGTTAACGAGGAAACAACAAATGCAGAAAAACCCTGGGACCTAGTCCAGATTGAACACACACTGTATTAAGCCGCTACAGACACTAGCCTACTCCAAATTAACTTCGGTCTAGACTGTAGTTGAACCCCAACCAATCTCACACTGATCCAAGGTACAGTTATGCTCCTACGTCTCTGATCCCAGCAGGATGCTACGTACTTGATTCCCTTAGATGATCTCACACACAACTAAGAGTTGCTATGACCCAAAGTAGAAGACTTTAATAAACAAATATGTATCACATAGAAAAGTCTATGGTAATAGATAAATACGTCTCCCACGAATATACCTACGAGTTTTGTTCCGTCTTTTGATAAATCAAGGCGAACATGAACCAATTGATAACCCAGACTTATATTCCCGAAGAAAAGCCTAGTATTATCGATCACCTCACAATAATCTTAATCGACGCAGCGAAAAAGGTATTGCGGAATTACAAACGATGAGACGAAGATGTTTGTGACTTCTTTTTATCTTGCCTATCGGAGATAGAAATCTCAAGCCAATTATTACAATTGTACTCGTACGATAGAAACAACAAGATCAGATCACACAACTACGAGAAAGTAGTATCGGTCTGGCTTCACAATCCCAATGAAGTCTTTAAGTCGTTAACCTGGTTTAGAGAAGAAAACCTAAGGTTAAAGGAGAATCGACTCTAGCTTATACAACTAGTATTACACGTAAGGTGTGGGGATTAGGTTTCCCAATTTCTAGAGTTCTCCCTTATATAGTATTTCAAATCAGGGTTTCCAATCAATGTTAGCTTGGTAACAACGCATTTAATATTCACCGTTAGATGAAAACCTGATTAGATTCAAGCTAATATTTCTCAACCGTTAGATCGAAAACTTAGCTTGTTATACACAAATGAAATGCACGTTTCTAGGATTGTGTAACCGTACCCAAACATGTACATTTGTTGGTTCAACAATATTTAACCAAAGGTTAGCTATATGAGAAATTTCATATCAACCATATTCTTCTTCACCATAACTAGTCCAAATGACTCAAACGAACTAGTTAGAGAGCTGTTCAATTGCTTAGATCTTTATGTAACTACACAAGACACAATCGAAGCAAAAACGATTTGATTCACTCGAATCGGTTCATGAACTTTATATCCACGGTTTGCAAAAGCATTCCTTAGTTTATTTAAACATAAGTTCAAGAACAATCGTTTTTAGATATAACCAACTCAAGTTCGCGGACTGGGTTCGCAGACTTAAGTTCACGGAAGGAGTTCACAAACTCCAGCAGAAATTCTCGGGTCAAGAACTTTTGCCAGTTCGCGGACTTGGCTCACGCCACCATTCTGGTTCTCTTGATCAACAAAGTTCGCAAACTTTGGTTCAAGGAATAAGGGCTTATACATATATGTGTTTCCACAACAATGCTTATATCCTACCATGGTTATGTAATCTAAACTCTCATTTCAATCATTGAAACATTTCAGAGGACGTTATATAGTTGATATTCACAAACCATTTTTCGTCAGAGCAATTTTTAAAGTGATTGAAACATAACATGACTTTCGTCACTAGGTAAAGATGAATTCAGCTAAAGCGAAAGCTTACCAACACATATTTCAAGAAATAGATAGGCGAGATAAACTCGGCTCGAAATACCAAATGTGTATAATCTTAGTATATATAGCAAAACGAATTTTGCCTCAAGATATGAGATAAATAGATTTTGAGTGATAGATAAGTTCAAGTCTCCACATACCTTTTAGTCGATGAAGACCGGTTCCTTGAGTAATCCTTCGTCTTGTATGATGATTGCCATGGAGTTCTTGAGCTCAACTACACTTTCTATCCTAGTCCGAGACCTTAGATATAGTAGACTAGAAATCAAGACTTATTGTTTTGATCACTAACATTGACAAACATGCTTGAGATAGCAACGCATGCGAGTTCGACCGAGCAATGTGGTAGGCTTGGGTTTGTGTTTATGTTATAGCCTACTTGAAATACTGCAAGTGCACAGCGCCTGTTGGAGGCGTGGCAAGCACAGGTCGATCCCACATAGAAATGGAATGTGCAAGGCTGATCTAAGACTTACTCTAACTGATTTCAAGTAAAGTAACACAAATGTTTTAAGTTGTTGGTTGTCGAAACGACTGAGTTGGAATTTCTGTGACTCTAAGCTAAGGTATCAAATAAGAAGTGTAAACAGGTGGTTGAGGGTACTAAGGTGATAGAATTCACTCTCTAAACCTATGCTAAGGTAATACAAAGCCTCTCTTTGTTCTCATTCCTTCCCTTGAAGGCTTCAGATGGGTATTGTCTAGATAACTCCCCTTAATTCCTCCTAGTATCAATGGTCTTCTTACAGTACCATTGATCACAAGCAATTTTAGTTCACTAACTAGCTATAACACTAAGCAATATTCATAATAAGAACAAATTGAGACTCTGATGACTTTCACATTAACTTAGATAGTTTCATCTTCACCCTAGCAAGGTGAATTAGAACATCATGCAGAAAATAAAAATAAGCTAAAATTCAATTACAAAACTAAACCCTAAAAACAGACTAAGTTCTTCTCTCATATGAAAACAACAATTTATAACTCACAAACACTCGAAAATAGCAATTGACACACACCCAAACCTCTATCCTCTCAGAATTCGGTCTTTGAACTCCTCAACGTGTTGTTCCCAGATTTGTGAAGACCTAACCCTAATTCTTCCTATCTCGGACTTAGCTTCTAGGGAAGAAGCTGAGTGAGATAGAGAGCAGAAAAGGGGGTGAAGGAAATGCGGATGTCTTTGTTGGTGGTGAGACAGCAGTGGCAGGAGATGGAGAAGGGGCTGGCTCTGCAAATCTGGGTTTGGTCGGGAGAAGAGGGAGGTGAGGCTTTCTCTGGGTTTGTCGGGGGGAGAGAGAAGACGAAATGGGAAATGAGGTGATGGTCGAAGGGATAAGGGTATAGGGGGCTGTGGTGTGAAGCGGTAGCATCAAGGTTTGATGAAGATGCAGCAACGACTGTAGGATAAAGAGTAGATGATTTTTCTGTTGAGCGAGTGCAGCGAGGTTCGATGTGCATGAAGGAGCGAGCGTTGGATGAAGAATAGATCAAATCTAACGGCTCGGAAAGGATGGGCTCGGATCCGGGTCAGGTCTTGGACTGCTCAAGCCCATGTCTTGTAAATGGGTTGCTCTTTGTTGGGTTGCAACTGATGCGCGCGCAGGCTTTGGCTTTCTGCTCCATAGACGCTTGTCTCCAATACTTTGCTCTTTTGGCTCCTCAGATTCTCCGAACTTTATTTATTACCTAAAAACACAAAATTAATTAGTACAAATATTTATTCTTGAAAACAAAGAAAACACAGAATCTGGGATAATATCTGATTTCTGAGCACAAAAGATGAGTTAAATGCCAATAAAAAGATGTATAAATATGCAATATTTGGCACTCATCACAATGCTCTAACAATCTCCCCCTTTGTCAATTTTAGTGACAAAACTATCAATACATATGGAATACAAAAAATAAATAAATTAACTTTTGTAGCTCCTATTCCAAATGTCTAATCTTCAACATTACTCGAAATCTTCGTCACTTCCAAGTACTCCAATGATCCCAAAGGTTGTAAGTTTAGCATCATCGTTGTTGAAAATCCGTAGCTATAACAACGAGAAAACAATAGTTCTCAATCATTGTTATACAGTGTCATAGTATCATTACACAGCGGCAAAGTTCAATTGTATCACAACTTCAACAATAATACTATGGTGATATGTATCACTCCCCTTAGTCAATACTCCATCTCACATGGAAACCACTCCCCCTTACATAAGTATCCGAAAACCATATGTATTTGTAGTGTGAACTACATATTAATTCTCCCCTTTTTTTGTTAATAAAATTGGCAAAGGCGAAAGAACGGGATCCTAATGAAATTTCCGAAAGAGACATTTCATGACCAAAAGAAAGAAAACACATATCATCTTATTTAGATGCAATCATAAAGCCAAAGCTAAATGCATTCATCAAGGAGTTTAAAGATACAAGATAACCCCTCAACTTTTCCACATCCGCACTCCCCAGAAAGATTTGGCAATTAAGCACAAGTTCAATTAAGAACTCTCCCCCATAATATGTCATTCCCGAAAGAACAACAAGAGCGGCCTTAATTTCAAGAGAAAAGAAGGATTTCTTTGGACATAACAAATCACATACAAGTATGAATTTGAATCCAAAATACTCAATTAAATTAACCACAAGATAACCCATGATTAATCTAATCAAAATACACAACCAAACTAATCACAAAAGTAATAAATTTAATTGGCCATACTCGACATAAGAGAATCTATGGAGCAATGACTAAGTTAATCATAAGAAAACAATCAACCCAGTCAACAATGCTCAAACATAAGAAAACTGACGGAGCCATAACTAAATAACCAAACAAGATGATTAATTTAGTTGATTATGCTCGACATAAAGTACCTTATGGAACAACAACAAAGCTAATCATAAAAATAATAAACTTGGTCGTTTAGTGCTCAACATAAGACACATTACGGAGCCTCACAGTAATACATAAAATATGGATCAGGGAAGATCAAATACTGCGGAATACACAATGATTCATTCTATTTTCCATCACTATTTGCATAACGACATACAATAGACATAATCCTTGTAAACAAAAGATTTCAACCTATCTTTCATCAAAAATTGACAATATAGGCTTAACTTTTGTATTTGTCTAAAGTCCATTCATTCTTTTATCAATACATGCATATCGACATACGAAAGACTTTACTTTTGACAAGATATGGGACAATAACAGTTCACGGACGCAAGCACACATATCCCATAACAATTTTCAATATATAAAACCATAAAGATTATTACTGCAAAAATCATCTTCCGAACAATTTTAGAATTTATACAAATAAACCTAAAAAAATGAAGATGAAATCGTTGGACATAGCTATGTGTAATCAAAATAATAGCTATTCCAAACTCTAGTTATTCTTCTGAACAAAACAAGAAAAATAGAAGATTTACTAGGCATTATAGAGCTTTCTCAGAGCATCTACTGAGAATTCCTTCTCATTATTAAAAAAACCCATTGATTATGGGATCGTACATTTCCTCCAAATCTTCAGAAATATCTTCTAAAGACGAAACAATTTGAGATTTTAAATTGTTTCTTTTGTTGATGAAATCTTTCACCAAACCCCTGAAGTTATGATCAAGATGATAAACGAGACAAGAGGCGATTAGAGGAAGAACCTTCTCCGCTATTTGTAGTCTTTACTTTCTTTACCCTTGAGGAAGAGATTCCTTTACACATACACATTAATTGCTTCGATTTGCATCCCTGCTTGTGGTGCCTCTAGTTACAGGAGCCATGAAACTGTATCTTTTAGGGAAAATCGAAAGGAAGTCTACAAATAATTTTATAGATAGACTTGAATGACCAAACCCTAGAAGAGCAAATCTTCTGTAGTTTAATGATCAAATATCTATATTGTTAGGAGAATATTTTCTTAACAAAAATAAACACAATACTTGAGCCACAAAGATGCAAAACCTCATTTTCTCAAGTTAAAAAATGAGGATGTGAACGTCTCTGGAACTAGACAAACGTTGTGAGCCAAACGTTCCCCTTGTTTATCACATAGTGATTTACCACGGTTTGTTGCATAAACAGATTTCCTACCTCTTCTGACACTGGAAGCATTGGTTTTATGAGACCCATGTTGATTATCCATTCATCTTTTGCATGTTCTTTTGTAGTCTGCAAATTCTTTTGTTGTTCTTCTTGAATCTCCAACACGTGCTTTGAACATGATTTGCATTTCCACAAAACAAACAAATCAAGGATCCTTTGTCTCGTTGAAGTGCCTTCTGTTTAACACAACCATCATGATAGGATGTAGAATACACCGTATTTACTATCTAGAGTTTATGCTTTCTTTTCTATTTTTCTTGTAAATTATGTATTTTACGCCTGTTTTGAGTTTTGTAGCTACTTTAGAGTCACACGGAGGAAAAGAAGAAGAAATTACTCTATTTGAGCAAAAAGGGCAAAATTGTCATTTCAGGGGCGAACACTATTTAGAGCCCAGTCAAGGTTAAGGGGCAACTCTCTTTTGGAGAAGTACTAAAGGACAGCCAACATAGGTTAAGGGGCTGCTAGCTGGGTAGCCCTTATCAAGGTGACCGGACACTGGGTATAACCCTACTCCCATAACCCTAAAGTCGAAAGACTTCTTCCTCTCAATCGTTTGTTCATGAGAAGCGGTTGTTGCTTAAAGCCGAGAGACTAAATTCAGAGAAATTGAGAGAGCAGAATCGAGAGAGATGAACGACGAGAAGAGAGAAGAAATCAGATATTGAATGTTAAAGATGTCATCTGTAATTCGATTGAGATGCAGTCAAGACTTGAGAAGAAGAAAAGGGGATTTGAGGCCAATAGATGAAATTGATGAGGAAAAGAAGAGAAATCAGAAATGGGTACTAGTTCATATTAGGGTTTTCTGGTTTAACGAGATGGTGGTGTTTGAAGAAGCTGCTGAGAGATGTCATTCTTTGAGAGAACCGAGTTCTCTGTGTTACCATTGAAGATGCAGATCGAGAGCATAAATTGGTGGTGATTTTGGCATGAAGAGCAATGGGTCTGGTGGCGTTGTGAATCTGAGCCGATGAAGAGAGATTGATGTTGTTGAAATCAGTAATAGAATGAGGTGATATTGATTGGTTCGATAGAGAAGAATAGATCGAGATTGGGTTTTGGGTTTGTGCTGAATTCAAAGGTAGTCATTGTTGATTTCTGTCCTTGTTGGTGGTCCCGTGAGTCGCTGAAGATAAAATTAAACAAGAAGCTCAGATGGGTTTTGAAGATTGTTGCTGCTGCTGTCAAATTATAGGAATTTTAATGGAGTGAAGCAGACAGAGATGAAGAAGATTGCTACCCAAATCGGGGTTAGAATTTGATTACAAGAGCAACACAGATCCTGGATATGATGGTTTACCAGTTGGGTGTTTGGCACCAAGAATGATGAGGTTAAGCTTCAATGGAGCCGAGCCTCTGATTATTGCAAGAAGAGAAGGAGGTGTTTCTTGATGCACGGAAGTGATGAGAATGAATTGTTAAACTAGATGAATGTTAGGTTTCTTAACAGGTGAGAAGAGAACGGCCTAAATTTGGCATGTGCAAGTCTTATAAACAGCCAAAACTTCGGCTCTGGTTTCAGACCTAGAGTCAACTTCGGTGATGACCGATCCGGGCGATTCAACCCGGCCCAGTTAGACCAGTTAGCGAGTAAGATCTTTGAATCGGTGGTGAGTCACTCTTACGCCTTGACCCATTGACTAACAGTTTGACTTGTTTGACCGTTATTTCCGACGGTATCATAACGGAATATTCCGTCGGCGGAAAGAAAATTTCAGGACCCATGACGACTTTTCCACGGATTCCGGTCAATACCAGGATTTTTCAGGCGACCAAAATTACGAGAATTTTTTGTGGATTCTTCTCATGGGTGTGAAGACTTAGATTTGGAAATTGGATGAAAATTTGTGAAGAATTCTCTAGAATCATCTAAACTCATGGGTTTGTGGAATTGGGTTCAAATTTGGAAGAGAAGATGGAAGATTTGAGAAAGGCTTGGACTTGGAAATTGAATTGCTAAAGGAAAGGGGTTCTATTCCTTGGAAGATTTGGAGAATATTGAAGCCTATAAATAGAGAAGTTTTACACATCTTTTTACACACCTCTCTACGCACACAACACTTGTGTTTTTGCTTTCTTTTCAAAATTCTTCTTTTAATTATTTGTGTGAACTTGAAAAATTCTCCCTTTAATTATTTGTGTGAATTTCAAAAACATGAGTAGCTAATTTTCTTATTGATTGAGGATGAATTCCTAGTTCTTAATATATGATTTGAGTTTTGTTTTCAATTCTATCTTGAAATTTTTCACATGATTATCGATTGTTTTTACTAATAGGAATGTTTATACATTCATGGTTGTTTGATAGGTTATTTAGAGTGCACGCTAAATTGATTTGTTAACTCAACCTAAATCTAGTATAAGTTAGGGAATAAGTAATCGTTCTCGACACTTTACACAAGTAGAAAACACGAGACCTTGCGGAGGGATTCCGTGGAGCGATTGTGTGTAAAAACAACGCTAGAAAGTGGACCAAGCGAACCGAGTTTAACTACTATTACTAAACCTAAATTCATAAATCTTAATGCATTCAGGGAATTACATCTTGTAAGCGAACCTCAAGGTGGTTCTTTTGAATAGAATCTGATAACTAAGCGGACTTGTTACTCAGTGAAATAAGGGATTTTGGGGCTAGCTAAGCGAACCTGCTATCCTACGGTTGGTGATAATTTGTGACTAATAACAAGTAGAAAAGAACATAACTTGATTCATTATTTTGCAACGAAGAAGGATTCCTTGATCTTGTCTCTCTTATTGATTTCAAATTTATCTTTTAATTGCTTTGTTTATTTTCTTTTGCTTTACACCCCCCTTTTGTGACAATTTTTACAACTAGAATCTCTTGCTCCTCGTGGGAACGAACTTGACTACACTATATTACTTGTTAATTAGGTGGAAAAATATTGATTAATTTGTTGTGGTTAACGACACGCATCAAATTTTGGCGCCACTGCCGGGGAGCAGCGGACGATTTTAGTTGTTTTTATTTTTCTTTTTGCTTTATTCTTGCTTTGTTAGATTCTATACCGTATCTAACTTAGTTTTTCAGAATCTTGTTTCGGTGTTATACCTTTGGTGAATGCTTAAAAAGAGGACCGATTCAATACGTCTTCGATCCGGACTCAACTAAAGGATTTCATTCGAGCGGTTAACACTCCACTTTCTCCTTCTTCATCAAGTGAATTCGCAGATTCGGACAAAGAAGAAGAAGCAATGGATGATCGTACACTCAAGGACCTAGCTTCTCACAAGCTCGATACACAACAATGGTGTATCCAAACCGACTCAACCTTCGAGATCAAGCCGGGGTTGATTATAGAGTTACCAAAGTTTCATGGCATGGTGAATGAAGATCCAAACAAACATCTTATGGATTTTTATACCATAGTCGTGGCCATGATTCCACCGGAGACTAATGAGGATGGAGCAATGTTGAAAGCTTTCCCGTTTTCTTTGGCGGGAAATGCTAAGGAATGGTTGTATTATTTGCCTTCCGGAAGTATCACAACATGGAATGGGATGAAGAGACTTTTTCTCGAGAGATATTTTCCCGCATCAAAAGCTACTCAAATTCGCAAGGAGATTTGTGGGATGAAGCAAAATGTGGGAGAGTCATTGTATGAATGTTGGGAGCGATATAAGAGATTGGTGGCAAGCTGTCCACATCATCAATTTAGTGACGTTATGATACTCCAATACTTCTATGAAGGACTCCAACCAAGTGATAGATCTCTTCTTAACGCCGCGGGTGGTGGTGCACTAGTGAACAAGACGGTCTCCCAAGCTACCGAGTTGATTGAGAGCAAGGCGGCGAACTCGCAACAATTTTATACAAGAGGTGAACCAATGATTAGGTCGGTGCATGAAGTTAGTAATTTATCATCACATCTTGATCAAAGGATGGGGAACATAGAGAGGGTAATGCAACGAATGGCCGCGGTAATTATTCCGGATGATGAGACCGAACAAGTAAATGCTTTATATCCAAATCAAAGGCCAAGGTACGATCCATACTCCAATACATACAATCCCGGTTGGAAGGATCATCCTAACTTTAGCTATGTAAATAAGCAAGCGGAGGCTCCTAATCCATATGTGCAACAAGGTGGATTCCAACAATCACGTTTCCAACCTCAATTCCAACCACAACAAGTCAAGGAGAAATATTCTTCAATTGATGACAAGCTCAATGCATTGATGCAAGGTATCACCACTTTGGTTCAACAACAACAACAAAAGACCGATTCGGCAATCAAAGCTTTGGAAATTCAAGTGGGGCAATTGGCGACCGATGTGAACCTATTGAAAGCTCAAGCGTCCACAAAGCTTCCTTCACAACCATTTGTTAATCCAAGAGAGAGCGTTAATGCGATTACTTTGAGGAGCAACCAAATCAACAAGATGAAGTGCATAAAGAGTTAGTCGAAGATAAAGAGGAAACCACACCAAAGGAGAATTCCAAGGAAGCGGTTCATACTTTCACAACTCCACCCCCATTTCCCAGCCGATTTGCTAAGTCCAAGAAGGAATTGGAATACATGGATATTTGGGACATCCTTAAGAAAGTACAAGTCAATATTCCACTCATTGAAGCTATTCGTCAAATTCCTCGTTGTGCAAAGTTCTTAAAGGAGTTGTGCATGAAGAAGAAAAGGTTGAAAGGGAATGAAGTCATGAGTGTGGGGGAAAATACTTTGGCGTTCATTCTCAAGAAACTCCCACCGAAATTAAAGGACCCCGGTAGTTTTAATATACCTTGCACAATTGGTAAAACAAGGTTTACTCGAGCTTTGCTAGATTTGGGAGCATCGGTTAATGTTATGCCTTCCTCGATTTATGATTCTTTGAATCTTGGTCCTCTTAAAGAGACCGGGGTAGTTCTTGAACTTGCTAACCGATCTAATGTTTACCCTAAAGGGATTGTTGAGAATGTTTTGGTGCGAGGTTAATGAGCTTGTATTTCCGACCGATTTCTATGTCTTAGACATGAATGATGAGAATTCTTTCAAGTCTACACCTTTGCTTTTGGATAGCCCGTTCTTAAGCACCGCCGGAACAAAGATTGATGTCCAAAATGGCACCTTGACTATGGAGTTTGATGGAGCACTCATCCACTTCAATATCTTTGAGACAAAGAGATACCCTAGTGATGTGAAGTCATGTTTTCCCGTGAAAGAGATTGATGCGGGCTAATGAATCTTGCAAGGGCTAAGTCGGGCCGTCGACTTTAAAACAAGCGCTTAATGGGAGGCAACCCATAGGTTTTGTATTTCTTATCCTTTTGTTTTTTTTTTATTTTTTTTTTTTTTCTTGTTCCATTCATGTTAAAATTTCCCACCTTGACTTTACTAGGACGATTCAATTACATTGAGGACAATGTAAGGTTTAAGTGTGGGGGAGTGGTTAAGCATGTATTTTAAAAAAAAAAAAAAAAAAAAAAAATACATAAAACCTCCAACTTTTAGAGATTTTAGAGTCACTAGCATACTTCTAGGTATGTTTACATAGAGATTAAACCGACATAATTGAACTTGGAAGTGTTAGTGAACTACATTCGGATTTCTTGCTTGTTAGAGTGTTAAATAATGGATTTAATCATGCCGGTGATGCAAATTTGGTGCAGGGAGAAATGCATTATTAGAGTTGTTGATCAATCATTAGTGGAGACTACCCGTATTCATATCATGTGAGGCACCGACCAGAAATTTTCCTTCTAACTAAAGAGCTTTCTTTTGAGTGTGTGTCACCATACGTTAATTCCGGGTAGAATGGTGAGCTACCCAACCTCCCACCAATAGAAGCACTACTCTTTGATCTCTTGAGTGCTAATTTTGTCAATCATAAGGGTGACATCTATAGATGAAAGCCTCCTTCTTGTAGTTCGATTTGCAGTTAGCACCATTCTCTCTCGCGACAACAACGGGTCCATAGAAACACCATCATCATCAACAAGGAGCGACATCAAAATCTACAAGGAAAGTTGGAAAAGTTCAAGGTTTACAAGAAACGGAACGAGAAAAAGAGCAAATTTCAAATTTAAGTAAAGCAACATACAAAGAGAAGATTTTTACATATATGTTGAAGACTTACAATACAATGAGGTAATTTTATATCCAAGTATGAAGACTTATTCACAAGAGCGAAGAAAATCAAAAGGTGAGAATTGTTGAAGTTTATGATTTTGAGACGATACAAGTTGTGAAGAATCAAGCGGTAAAATACTTCTCCCACGGCCACGGTTTGTTTTATTTCCACTTTGTTATATTTCTCTTGTTTACAAAAAAAAAAAAAAAAAAAAAAAAGAGAAATATTTGTTTTGTTTTTATTTATTTAATAAGCCGTGGGGAAGGAAAATCTATAAGGAAGTTTCAAGCGACAAGGATTTAAGGTAAAAAAGAGTTACAAATTGTTAAGGATTTACGAAGTTCGAGAGTTTATCATCAAAAGTTGAAACCGAAGAAGAAGACCAAGAAGATAAAGACGAGGAGCGGAAGACGTTTCTATTGGATGCCGTGAGAGTGGTGTTATCATAATTGGCAATCGGATGTGAAGGTGAGTAAGTAATCTCATCCTCGATAATAATGGTTGATTTCCTTTCTTAGAGATCTTCGGAAAAAATGGTTTTTCAAAATGTTAAAAGATGTGGGTTTTTCAAAATATTTCGAAAGTTGTCCTTCCCACCATTCAACGTGTTGCATGATTTCTCTCTTCATTCCTACCGCACACATGTGTGACCCATAAAAAGCCATCTTTTTAGTACAATTATCATAAAATCCTTTTTGGTGAGGCGTAAGTCGAGGCGAAATGCTTATTGATCGTTTCTCAAACACGCGTTCTCTCATTATGGTGTGGTTATTTGTCACTCAACATTTAAGAATGAGAATATGTTCTTTAGTATTTCTAACTTCTTATTACTAGCATGCAGAAACTCTATATCCTCATAACTCTTTGGATGCTTGGGAAGCTTGAACGTTTTGAAGTTGTGAGTTTTTAGTTTGATTTGCTCGAGGACTAGCAAAGTCTAAGTGTGGGGGAATTTGATAGGATGTAGAATACACCGTATTTACTATCTAGAGTTTATGCTTTCTTTGCTATTTTTCTTGTAAATTATGTATTTTACGCCTGTTTTGAGTTTTGTAGCTACTTTGGAGTCACACGGAGGAAAAGAAGAAGAAATTACTCTATTTGAGCAAAAAGGGCAAAATTGTCATTTCAGGGCGAACACTATTTGGAGCCCAGTCAAGGTTAAGGGGAAACTCTCTTTTGGAGAAGTACTAAAGGACAGCCCAACATAGGTTAAGGGGTCACTAGGCGGGGTAGCCCTTATCAAGGTGACCAGGACACCGGGTATAACCCTACTCCCATAACCCTAAAGTCGAAAGACTTCTTCCTCTCAATCGTTTGTTCATGAGAAGAGGTTGTTGCTTAAAGCCGAGAGACTAAATTCAGAGAAATTGAGAGAGCAGAATCGAGAGAGATGAACGACGAGAAGAGAGAAGAAATCAAATATTGAATGTTAAAGCTGTCATCCGTAATTCGATTGAGATGTAGTCAAGACTTGAGAAGAAGAAAAGGGGATTTGAGGCTAATAGATGAAATTGATGAGGAAAAGAAGAGAAATCGAAATGGGTACTAGTTCATATTAGGGTTTTTACGGTTTAACAGATGGTGGTGTTTGAAGAAGCTGCTGGCACAGAGATGTCAACTTCTTGAGAGAACCGAGTTCTCTCGTGTTACCATTGAAGATGCGGATCGAGAGCATAAATTGGTGGTGATTTTGGCATGAAGAGCAATGGGTGCTGGTGGCGTTGTGAATGCGAACCGATGAAGAGAGATTGATCTTTGTTGAAATCAGTAATAGAATGAGATGATATTGATTGGTTCGACGAGAGAAGAATAGATCGAGATTGGGTTTTGGGTTTGTGCTGAATTCAAAGGTAGCTGTTGTTGATTTCCTGTCACTGTTGGTGGTCCTGTGAGCTGTTGAAGATAAAAATTAAACAAGAAGCTCAGATGGGTTTTGAAGATTGTTGATGTGGCTGTCAAATTATAGGAATTGTAATGGAGTGAAGCAGACAGAGATGAAGAAGATTGCTACCCAAATCGGGGTTAGAATTTGATTACAAGAGCAACACAGATCCTAGATATGATGGTTTACCAGATTGGGTGTTTGGCACCAAGAATGATGAGGTTAAGCTGCAATGGAGTGAGCCTCTCGTTGATTACAAGAAGAGAAGGAGGTGTTTCTTGATGCACATGAAGTGATGAGAATGAATTGCTAAACTAGATGAATGTTAGGTTTCTTAACAGGTGAAGAAGAGAACGACCTGAATTTGTCCTGTGCAAGTCTTATAAACAGCCGAAACTCGGCCGGTTTTCTGCACCGGCGAGTCAACTCGGCGATGACCGATCCGAACGATTCAACCCGACCCGTTAGACGATTAGCCGAGTAAGATCTTGACTCGGTGGTGAGTCACTCTTCGCCTTGACCCATTGACTAACAGTTTGACTTGTTTGACCGTTATTTTACTGACGGTATCATAACGGAATATTCCGTCGTGGAAAAGAAAATTTCGGTGGCCTAGGCGACTTTTCCGGCGGATTCGGTCAATACCAGGATTTTTCAGGCGACCAAAATTACAGAATTTTGTGTGGATTCTTCTCATGGGTGTGAAGACTTAGATTTGGAAATTGGATGAAAATTTGTGAAGAATTCTCTAGAATCATCTAAACTCATGGGTTTGTGGAATTGGGTTCAAATTTGGAAAGAGAAGATGGAAGATTTGAGAAAGGCTTGGACTTGGAAATTGAATTGCTAAAGGAAAGGGGTTCTATTCCTTGGAAGATGTTGTTGCAGGAAATCCTACACTACACCCCTCACTAGAATTTACACAACTAATCCATTTGAAGTTGAATCACTATGAATTTTATTGATTACTTTCTTGAAATGTTTACAAAGAAGATAGAACAAAGTTAAAGAAATTACAATCACTCTAAATTTTCTCTCTCCTAATAACTTGCTTAACAATTCGAGAAAGAACTCTCCCCCAACGGACTTACTTAACCCTTTATATAGGGTATTACATAGTGGATAGCGACTAAAGTTCGTCCTTTATTTTCGGGAAAGACTTGCGAAGTATCGCAAGTGCATAAGTATTCGTCTTCGTGACACTCCTAAATCTCGCCAAATCCTCACACTTTTCTCATGTTAACATTTGTCGTCATCCATTGCGTCATTTATATTACTTCCTGCGACACCTTCGCAATCTTTGTCGTTTATTAATCTCGCAAAGTATTGATGTTGCGATATTCGATCCTACATCTTGCCTCTTCTCATGTCTTCTCTGCGAAGGAGAGAATGTCATGAGAACTAATATTTTCAAATGCCGCAACAGCTTATCTTTTTCTGTTTTAATCCCGTACTTTTACACGGAACTTATTACAGGTGTTTCTTCTTCCATTCCTTTCTTGACACGTTTCTTTCAACTATTTACTCTTGACCATTCATGTCCCATCTCGCATTAAATGCATTTTATTTCTCGAGGATCCTTCTCTCTATATATAGTTTTCTCACCCTTCTCTTCTTCTCTTTTATTTTCTCTCTGCAACTTTCCTTCAACTTTCTTCCTCCGCAATTTGCGCTTCTGCTACTGTAAACCTTTCCTTTTTTTCTTTCTCTCGATTTTCAATTCTCCATTCATTCCCCTACTCTAATAATGGCTTCACTTGGTCGTACATATAAACCCCTTTTCAATGAAGTTCAAAAAAATTTGCAAGAGAAGGGTTTCACTTTATCAACCATTCCTGATCAAGAATCTTCGTCTATACTTTCTGCAAAACTGTTTTCTGATCATCAGTGTGATGATCAGAAAATCATAGTATCGCTTGGTCAACTCCTCACAGGTCTTCCCATTCCTCTATACAATCCCGAGATACCATTATTCTATGAAATTCTTGCTCATGAAAAATTCTCGCGAGCTATTTATCAATTGAGCGCGGGCGCATCCGTCTAATGCTTGAATTCGCCAACCGTGGTCTTTGGTAAAGGATCTTTATATCCTGATGATGTTAAAGATCCTAAATTCGCAAATTTACAAATAGTCTCTAAGAAGTATACCGTAGAAAATTTCTTTGCGAATTATGCAGTAATAAATATGAGAAATGATAAATCTCGCTGGGGTGCTCGATTGAAGAGAAAGGATAACATTGATGCTGATAAGCTGCTTGATGAGTGCCAAATAGTGCATATTTATACACCTTTTTATTGGCCTTTTACTCATCTTTTGCGTTTAGAAATCGAGATATTATCCCAGTTACTGTGTTTTATTTGTTTTCAAGAATAAATATTTGTATTAATTAATTTTGTGTTTTAGGTAATAAATAAAGCTCAGAACCGAGGGAGCCCAAAGAGCGAAGAATTGGAGTCGATCATCTATGGAGCAGTTAGCCAAAGCCCGCGCGCATCAGTCGCAACCCAACTTACAAGACATGGGCTTGAGCTAGACCCGTGACCCGCGACCCGGATCCAGATCGCGTCCACTCCAAGCCGTTGAGATCACACCTGGCTACATCTTACGGTCGCTGCCTCCACGCGCATCAGAGTTCGCTGCTCCCGTGCAACACCAAATCGTCCCAACTCTACCTCAGCCGTTCAGATCTTACCTGCTAAATCCAACGCTCGCTCCGCCTGTTCCTTCAGCTCTTGATATCCCTGCCTCACAACGAATCGACCCTAACCCTATACCCATCGAGACAAACTCATTTTCTTCTCCATCTTCTCTTTCTTCTCCATACCTCTCTGCAAAACCCACTCCACCTTCTTCCCCCGACCAACTCTCTGCAGCGCCACCTTCCTTTCTTCCCTGACAAAGCCAGTACCACCATCTCCTTTCCCATCACCACAGCCAACAACTCCTACAGCCATCTCTACTCTCTAGTTCACGTTTTCTCCATCACTAGCTTCTCTCAACCTAGAAGCTAGGGTTGAGGCAGTTCGAACTAGGGTTTCCAAAACAACCACGCATGGAGTTGCAGAGCGATTAGACAAGAGGAGAAGGCGATTCAGATTATGGGTGTGATTGTTTTTGGTTTATTTTATCTTTAATTTCGATTTTGAGAATTAGGGTTAGGTATTTTGGGTTGCATGTATAAATAGGAAGTGTTGGTGGATGTTAGAATTACGCTTTGGATTAGCCAGGGCATCATTTAGCTTTAATTTTGTGTATTTTGTTTTATCATGTTTTAGTTTAATTTGCTAGGGTTTGAATGAAACCCTAGCTTATCACCTGATTTTCATATTTCATGTATTGTTCTTGAGTGTTTAGTTTTCAAGATAGGTTTTAATCTTAGCATGTCACACTTTGCTCTCACAAGTGCATACCAACGCCATGGATGCACTTTGTAGTTAGAAATACCCCTGTGTTGTTGATGCTACAACCCAAGCTCAATTAGATTAATGTTTATCTACAGATTAATTGTACTTTAGTCAGACAGTTAATACTTAGGATAAACACCTTAGTTGTGATTAAAATTATCAGTTGGAGAAACATCTTAGACATAAGGCAGACTCGACACCTCTCCCTTGGCAGTCATAAGAACAAGAGTAGTTTCATGAGTGAAGACACAGTGTAGGTTAGTGGTGGAATTGCAGCCCTAGTAGCACCCTTTTATCTCTGTTTTATACTTTAGCTTAGGTTCGCTTCAAACAATCAGCCGTTTGACACAAAACATCTATGTTACACTCTGTTGTTACCTTGTCACTTTGGAATTCAGTTTAAAGCCAAGCCTTAGATCATTGAAAGCACCCCTTGTCTCTGTGGATCGACCCGTACTTGCCGCGTCTCCGATAGACGCCGTGCACTTGCGGTTATCACCGTAGGCCATCATTTACATACACTTTCGAGGCCTACCAAGTTTTTTGGCGCCGTTGCCGGGGACTTGGCGTGTGCCCTGTGATTTTCGGCTAAGCTTTACTGATTCTCAACCCTGTATATATCCTTGTGCATTATTATTAGCATTGTTTTTGTGCATTATCCCTGCATAATTTAGTGTAGTATAGCTGTTAAGTTTTCTATGTTTGCTTCATTTACTTTTCTTTTGTTTTTTTTTTTAGTTTTTGCAACTTGTATTGCATTCTATCATTGCAATTTTTGGCTTAATCATTGTAACTTAGCTTAGTCATTGTATATCCTGCATCACTACCCTGTTTGAGCACCCTTGCTTTTGAAACTTGCTCATAACTTTACCTCATTCAGTGCTCAGTGCTCATTGCATTTTATTCATTCAGTGTGTCACACTGAATTTTGTTCAGAGCATTTGGTTCATTTAGCTGATAACCTGGCAGCTTGTGTACACTGCAATACAACAACTCAGCTGCATCACTCTCTGTGATAGCTGAACTTGCAGTGGTACTTGTGTTGTTGTGCAAGCCAACCCAAGAAAGACAAGAGCAAGGCGCATGCCGAGCGACCCTATGACTTATCGAATTCAGGTGAGTGGCCCCCTTTATAGCTGAATGCTTTTGTGCCTCATAACTGTATGATAAACTAGTTGCCGACTCTTTGCTAGAGTCTGTGCCGTAACCCTGAGCTCTGAGTTTGAGCACAAACCAATCTGCTTACTGAAATACATGTCTTTGTGCACAAGCTAAGTTTTTAATTTGTTACTCAGGGTTGTGAATTGTCTTTGGCATTGCTTAATCTGTTGCTTTCAAGTTGCCCGATCTGAAATTGTGCTAGTTTTACGTGAGTTGCTTTGTGAACCTAGGCTGTCTTTGTGTACAAGCCTTGCTTGAGCTGCCAATCCTAGGCTCGTCGACCACCCATGCATGATAATCCAGCTCCCTTGCTAGCCCCCTGAAGCTGCAAGCTTGAGCTCCCTGGCTAGCCCTTGGTCTACCACCTGTATAACCCTGTGCATTCTCTGAGTTGTGCATTGCACATTTGTTTGAAACCCCATTGAAAACCTGAAAATCACAGCATTTGAAAATGAAATTGCTTGAACTTTGAGTGAGATCGGTTTGAGAGTTTGTTGAGTGAAAAATTTGATAATCAGCTGAGAGTTGTGTGGGTGTTTTGTGATTGAATTGTGAGAATTTGGCTGAGATTTGGCTGGACTTAGCCCTGCCAGATTTGAGCAACTGAAGCTCTCAGTTGGGAACTGAAAATCTAAAATTTTTGCTTGATATCAACTACACTTGTTGACTGTGAGTGGTGAGTGAGGGTGAATAGAAAACTTTGACTCAGTGAGTAAAAGTCTGAGCGGAGAAGGCGAGTGAGTGAACTGGTTCTGTTCACCGAGTAGAACCTAGAGTTGAGTTGACTCCTGAATCGCCGAGTCAATCCTAACTCATCGATTCTGAGTTGAATCGGTTTCATTTTTAACATAATTTGGGCCGTGCGGCTACTAGGCCCGAACCCATCACCCACACCAACTACTGGGCTAATCAACCCAACACAGGCTGCAACCAAACTAATCCCTCAGCAACCTGGGCTGTGCAATTTCACACTGCTGGGCTTTGCACATGACTGAAGCCCATTTAACAGCACCTGGGCTCTGCTCCTTTGCAATCAAGCTGGGCTGCAACCAACTAAGCCCACATAAGCTTGTGTAACTGGGCTGTGCATTTACACACAACCTGGGCTTCGCACATAACCAAGTCTACAACCCACAAAACCAAATCCCAACCAAACCAAAGCCCTCTTAAACCAAACCAAACCCAACAAAACCAAATGAAACCCAATAAACCAAACTAAGTCCACTACAACTGGGCTTTGAGTTCAATTTGAGTTATTAAATCATGTCGGGATTTTGGTCTGCATCTGGGGATGGAAACAAATCCATTAGAGAGCTTGCTTACGGGCACGCTTCACCATATGAAACCCCCATAGACCATAATGATTTTAGGGCATATTATGAGCCTTCTCAGGGCCCTGACCTTGAGTACTCATACCCTAACCATCATGAGCACATGTATTAGTCACCACAGTGGGGAGTTGAACAATTTTATACTCCCCCGACTCCTTGTTTACAATCACTAATGGAAACGCTCATGGAACAAAATGCTAGGCTTGAACTGAATGCAATACATGACCATCCATATAGCAACATGCATGATCATCCCTTCTCTAGTGAACAATGTGCACAACCATTTAATGATTATTCATATGAAACATGCATACCCACTATTGAAGACTCTCCCTCCATTGAACAATGTCACATGTTCTTAAAGATGAACACGATTCATTTGGAAAAAGAAGAATGGAAGGCAGTTCATGATAGAATGATTATTGTCCCTAATAAAGAAAATCTTGAAAATAGTGTTTCTCTTCCTACTCATGCAACTAACACTGAATATGAACTTAATCTAGAGGAAAATGAGTACACTAGAAATGCTAATAGGGAAATGCATTTTTGTTATGATGATGATGATGATGAATATGATATGTTAGAAGAGCATGTGCATGCAGATAATATGATAAAATCTTTGAGTTCAGAGACGTTAGGCGTCTCTTCTGTGAACCCTATGAATGACACTTCTTCTAACATTCATATATGTGATATTGATTCTGAGCTTAGTTTTGTGAAATTCTTCAGTGAATGTGAGCATGCTTCACAACTTGTTTGTGACTTAGGAAAGGATGAATCTTCTGTTGACACTAATGTTCTTTTGGATCATGATATTATTATTGTGTCTGATTCCCTGCCCATATCACAAGATGTTGCCTGCTATGATGAAAATTATGACATGGAGATTGATGAATTGTTTTATGCTGGTGAACATGATTTACCCTCCTCTGACTTTAGGAAAGTATGTGATGGTACAAATGATTGTATACATGAAAATAACTTAGATGTACCTAACCTCTCTCCTAAGTCACAAATTGAAACTCCTCCACCCAACCTAGGTGTAGTTTGTCACAAAATTGCAAAACCAACTTTTCTAAAAATGCCTAATCTAGGCCTAGAGCTTTGTGCTTCCCAAGTCCTCTTGGACTATTTTGCATCAAAGTATAACACTCTTAAGGAGCCACAGTTGGAATGTGTATGTCTGCCTGTTATTAGCAAAAATCATTTTGAGTTAGACCTTTTGCATGATGTACCGTTAAAATTGCAAGATTTTGTGCTCCCAAACACACCCGTTCACAAGTTTAGGTTTGGGGGAAACTCCTTCACATCTGCAGTCTTACTTGCACTTTCATATTATATTTTTGTAAGACTGTTGATGTTTGTATATTTTTTCTATTGGGTTGATCCTCAACTCTTTAGATTGTTAGTGTATGGTGAATTTTCATTGTATATATCCAGTAGGGCTTGTTAAATTTTTCTTTTCTTGAATCGGTTGAGTCTTCTTGTGCGTATATTGTGCTAATCCGATATGATCACCACTGAAAATGTTGGATTTTGCCTGGACTAATGAAGCTCAACCTTGCTCCTGCCGACATCCGGTAATCTCTTCCCTTTTATCTTATCAGCATAGTTCTCGTGGTACGTGACTGTTTAAATTTTTCCTATCTGTGACACATTGAGGACAATGTTTGATTTAGGTTTGGGGGTGCATTTGCATTTAGAGTTTTTAGTCTTTTTAATCTTCTATTTTCAAAAAAAAAAAAAAAAAAAAATTCAAAAACTTTTTGCAAATAAAAACCTCCAACTTTTAGAGATTTTAGAGTCACTAGCATGCTTTTAGCTACGTTTACATAGAGAATCTGACCGAAATAACAGAAGTTAGAAGTACTTAGGAGAACACAATCGGGTTTCTTAGTTGATTAGAGCGTTAAAGTTGGATTTAACCATGGGAGGGGAATTAGGTCTTTGTTTAGATATTCGGTAGTAGAATTGTGATCACCCATAGTGGAGACTACCCATTTTACATCAAGTGAGGCACCAACCTTCAATTTTTGCAACTTTCTAGAAAAGTTTGTTAGAGTGTGTGTCACCGTACATAAATTCCGGGTAGGAATGGTGAGCTACCCAACTTCGCACCAATTTCAGCACTACTTTTGATCTCTTGAGTGCTAGTTTTTGTCAATCATGAGGGTGACGTCTAAAGATGAAAACTCCTTCTAAATACCGATTTGTAGTTAGCATCATTCTCTCTCTCAATCAGCAAGACCCATAGAAACACATCATCGTCGAAGAACCGGAGCATCATCGAGAATATGGAAAGAAAAATTGATATAGTCCAAGGTTTTGTGCAAGAAAACGAAAAGAAAATAGGATGAGAATTAATAAAATTTATAAAATCAAGACAATACAAGTTGTGGAAAAATTGAGTGATAAAGTCCTTTGTCCATGGAGTTAGTTGTTTCATTATTTGTATTTGTATTTGTATTTTTATTTTCACTTATTATAAAAAAAAAAAAAAAAAAAAAATCAATCAAAAAAATCAAAAAATAATCAAAAAAAAAAAATCAAAAAATCAAAAAATCAAAAGTCAAAAAAATATATTGTAGTTTATTTTCTTATTTTTGCTACCACCATGGTAAAGAAAAGTTCAAAAAGATAAATCCAAACAACAAGGAATTTGAGTAGAAAAGTTAAAAATTGTCAAGTTTTGTGAAGTTTAGAAGTTCGTCATCAACATTTGAAGACCGAAGAGTGAAGACGTTTCTATGGTTCTTATGAGAGAGTGATATTAATTGCCGATCGGGTGAGAAGTGAGTGAGTACTCCCACCCCTTGCTAATGGTTGATTTCCTTTCTTAGAGATCATCGAGAAAAAGATTCTTTTTGTCCACACTTCTGTGGAGTCTCAGTTTTATTTCGGAAGGTTATCCTTCTTATCTACAACGTGTGCAGGATTTCTCTCTTTATTCCTGCTTTTTGCACACATGAGAGACTAAAAAGCGATCTTTTTGAGTGCAATTATCATAAAACCCTAATGGTGAGGCAAAGTCGAGACTTATGATCACAATCGAATCCGAATTCTTTCATATGGTATGGTTACTTCTCGCTCGAGACTTAAGGATGAGAATGCGTTCTTCGATAGTTCTAACTTCATGTTACTAGCATGCGAAACTCTATGTCCTCATAGCTTCTAGGATGCTTGAGACTCTTTACACTCTGAAGTTGGAGAAGGTTTTGTGGGTACACCTCTCTGGTAAACCCTCACGAGACTACAACTCGTCCACTAGGGACACCTAGGGTTTAAAGGCTTAGTGCATACGCTAAATGCATTCGAGACCTGCGACAGGGTATAGTTAGGATTTCCTAATTTCTGTTTCACTTGAGGACAAGTAAAATTCGGGTTTGGGGGTATTTGATGAGTGCCAAATAGTGCATATTTATACACCTTTTTATTGGCCTTTTACTCATCTTTTGCGTTTAGAAATCGAGATATTATCCCAGATTCTGTGTTTTATTTGTTTTCAAGAATAAATATTTGTATTAATTAATTTTGTGTTTTTAGGTAATAAATAAAGCTCGGAGAAACTGAGGAGCCCAAAGAGCGAAGAATTGGAGTCGATCATCTATGGAGCATTTAGCCAAAGCCCGCGCGCATCAGTCGCAACCCAACTTACAAGACATGGGCTTGAGCTAGACCCGTGACCCGCGACCCAGATCCAGATCGCGTCCACTCCAAGCCGTTGAGATCACACACAGCTACATCTTACGGTCGAGCCTCCACGCGCATCGAGTTCGCTTGCTCCGTGCAACACCAAATCGTCCCAACTCTACCTCAGTAGTTCGGATCTTACTGCTAAATCCAACGCTCGCTCACATTGTTCCTTCGGCTCTTGATATCCACCGCTCACAACGAATCGACCCTAACCCTATACCCATCGAGACAAACTCATTTTCTTCTCCATCTTCTCTTTCTTCTCCATACCTCTCTGCAAAACCCACTCCACCTTCTTCCCAGACCAACTCTGTGCAGCGCCACCTTCCCTTTCTTCCCCGACAAAGCCCGGTACCACCATCTCCTTTCCCATCTCCACACCAACAACTCCTACAGCCATCTCTACTCTCTAGTTCACGCTTTCTCCATCACTAGCTTCTCTCAACCTAGAAGCTAGGGTTGAGGCAGTTCGAACTAGGGTTTCCAAAACAACCACGCATGGAGTTGCGGAGCGATTAGACAAGAGGAGAAGGCGATTCAGAGTATGGGTGTGATTGTTTTTGGTTTATTTTATCTTTAATTTCGATTTTGAGAATTAGGGTTAGGTATTTTGGGTTGCATGTATAAATAGGAAGTGTTGGTGGATGTTAGAATTACGCCTGGATTAGCCAGGGCAGTCATTTAGCTTTAATTTTGTGTATTTTGTTTTATCATGTTTTAGTTTAATTTGCTAGGGTTTGAATGAAACCCTAGCTTATCACTGTGATTTTCATATTTCATGTATTGTTCTTGAGTGTTTAGTTTTCAAGATAGGTTTTAATCTTAGCATGTCACACTTTGCTCTCACAGTGCATACCAACGCCATGGATGCACTGTAGTTAGAAGACCCCTGTGTTGTTGATGCTACAACCCAAGCTCAATTAGATTAATGTTTATCTACAGATTAATTGTACTTTAGTCAGACAGTTAATACTTAGGATAAACACCTTAGTTGTGATTAAAATTATCAGTTGGAGAAACATCTTAGACATAAGCAAGTTCGACACCTCTCCCTTGGCAGTCATAAGAACAAGAGTAGTTTCATGAGTGAAGACACATTGTAGGTTAGTGGTGGAATTGCAGCCCTAGTAGCACCCTTTTATCTCTATTTTATACTTTAGCTTAGGTTCGCTTCAAACAATCAGCCGTTTCGGCAACCAAAACATCTATGTTACACTCTGTTGTTACCTTGTCACTTTGGAATTCAGTTTAAAGCCAAGCCTTAGATCATTGAAAGCACCCCTTGTCTCTGTGGATCGACCCGTACTTGCCGCGTCTCCGATAGACGCCGTGCACTTGCGGTTATCACCGTAGGCCATCATTTACATACACTTTCGAGGCCTACCACTGCTCATGCAAGATATTGACTGGCATTCGGGCAAAAATAATACTCCTCGCCACTCCAAAGATGACAAGTGGTGGGTTGTTCCTTTATTTCTTAGCGGACCTTATATTGCAGGTTCGCATGTACTCCCTGCGAATCTCGCAGACTATCATCCTTGGGAATTTAAGTGGCCCGAGAAGGCAAAAGAGGTATATTTCCTTTTTCAGTTTTGCTTTGCGACATTTTCTTCCTCTTTTACTTACTGAACTTGCAAAATTTTTAGATTGTCAAACTGAGAAAGAGTTATAAAAGAAATCCAAAGGCGAGTACCCTGGTGATACTCCGATCGATCACGGATGAAGTAAGAAACATTTTCTTTTATTATTTTAAACAATATTGTTGCCTCTGTTTCTTATCTTTATTCGTGTGCGAAGGTTAACGTTGAAGAAGTTGAAGCCTGCTAAGGTTAAAGGCAAGAATAAAGTCACTTCTCGCAAGGATAAATCTTCCCATCCATCTTAAAAACGGAAAATCCAACCTTCTTCTCATTCTAATTCCCAAACCAGCGAGAGCTCTGACGAGGATGAAAATGAGGTTGGTACTTCTTCTGCGAAGGAGAATCACTCGGTCACTTCTGCTATGGCGCAATTGTCTAGTATCTTCTCCGATTCTATGCAAGGATTGGGAGATGATCATTTATTTGCTACTTGCGAAGCTCTCGCTAAAATTTGCGATGCCCCACTGTTAGAGGATAATGAGTCTTTTCGCGGAGTTTCCCGAACAATGACTTCTAGCTTTTTAAATGCTCTCAACGCTTTGGTATGTTCATATTCCTTTGTTTCTTTGTGACTTCGATTATAAGCTTTATCTTAACCATTTCTTTACTTTCTTTTATAGTCTGGGAGAGCTTCTTTTGTTGTTGCCTCAGACCTTGAGAAAAGACGCGACAATCTTGAAAAGAAGAATCTACAACTTAAAGAGAAAATCCAAAAACTAGAAACTGAAGTTGCGACATCTCGCAAGAAGGATGAAAGAATTCAACAGTTGGAAGCTGAGTCTACTTCCCAGAAGAGTAAAATATCTACTCTTCAAAGTGCAAATCAACAACTTTATGGTACAAAATTTTTACTCTTCAAATCGTCTTTATTTTGTCATCTACTTTCTTTGCCTGATTTATTATTTTCGCAGACATATATAATCTCTCTGAAGAAGCCATTCTTCTCCATTCATTCCCCGAACCTATGGACAATGATGTTCTTCTCACTCACCTCAACGAATCTTTAAGTAGTTCGTCAAACAAAGTTGATTCCCTTCCATTAAATGAACTTCAAACCAAATATCGTCTTTTAGAGATTGAGCATAGATCTAGCTTAGGTTTAGCCAACCGATTTAAACAAATGTATCTTGATTCCCATAAGAAAATCAAAACCTTAAGGAAGAAAATTAGTGGTCTCATAGATGACAAAGACCGCATTGCTAATAAAGGTGCACAGGCATTAGCAAAATTTCAAAAATCTCTTCTCGAAGTACAAATTGAACGAGATGAATCTCTTCGTCAGAATGCCATACTTAATGAGCGAGAAGATCAGATTCGTTCACTTATCGTTATAAATAATGATGATGAATTCGCTTGGGCTGCGAAGGTTCTAGATAATGCCAGGAATAACTTATATGTTGATGTTAGTCTTCATGCCGAGCATACTGCCTTGGTTAAAGATATGATATCTGACAGAGAAGGTTGTTTATTATACTTTACTGCTCATTACTTCTGTAGTATTGTTATTGAATTGTTAATTCATTGTCAGAAGAGATTTCAGACAAGGATTGAAGAACTTGAGTCTGAAAAAGAGCAACTCGCACAAGACTTTTCTCTTCGCAACAACAAGTATTCTAAGTTGAAGAAACAACTGCAGGCTACAGTAGCAAACTTCAACAATGATGTTGTTCGCTTTCGCAACCAAACTATTGAGGCAGTTTGCAATGATCATCGCATTCCTCTTAGTTCATATCCTTGTCTTCTTGATGATATTCCTGAAGATATGCCTTTCTCAGATATTTCTGATAGTGAAGCTAGTAAAGAAGAAGAGTCTGGCGAAAAGAATGGTGGAATCGAAGAAGCTGACAACGAAGAAGAATCCTCAAAGAAATAACTTCTTTTTCTTCTTTCACGTCTTGTAATATCTGTATATATACTCTTGTAATCTTCCATTTCTGTAACCCCTTATTGTAACTTTCTTGGATTAGTAAATATGAATTCGGCTTTTATTTTCTTTACTTGCGCATATTAATCAAGCAATTCTTCTTTGTAATACAACTGTCCAGTATTATAAATGCATAAATCTATCATGTGGAAATGAATAACAAAATTTTATCTTATTCATTCCCCTACTTTCCTCTGTTATTTATTTTCAAATGAGAGATTTGATCAATTATCTCTGAGTAATGAAACTCTTGAACTTTGCCCTTTTTGTTGTTAACTCGATGAAGAAATATAATCATTTTCGCAAGCTTACTTGCTTCCTCAAATTTTTGTGTGACTATATCTTTATTTATGTTGAAGTTCACCATTGCGACAAGATCGCAGGATGTCTTCACAAATGAAGAAATCTATTGATCTTGTCTTATCATTGCTTGTGTGGTCTTATTTTTCCTTCCTAGTTAAAGGTCTTATTTCATTCCCCTCATTGCGACAAAATCGCAGGACGTCTTTACATTTTCATGTAATGACCCATTGACCTTGTCTTATCATTTCTTAAGTATTTTTGCCTCTGCAGGATATTTTACTTGCGACAATATGACAGGCTTAAATATGCTTGCGAATATAAAATCCCATGACATTGCCGTCTTTGCGACGTGATCGCAGGACGTTTTTACACTTTCATGTTAAAACCCATTGATCTCATCTTATCTTTGTATTAGTATTATTGCCTCTTCAGGATCATCGCACAAATATGACAAGCCTAAATTTCCTTGCGAAAATAAGGCCTCGTGACATTTGCGTCTTTTGACACTTATCAGCTCCCTAATGGAGGGTGCCGCCCTTATCTTCTCCCTGGTTGCCCCTTCAAGGAGGCGTACATCGGCCATACAAGACTAGCTCCTCCCATCCGGTCTTAACAACAACCAGTTGTTTTCGCAGCCTCTTATCCCTTATACCTATATGGTTTATGGTTACGATACTGCACCCTAAGTGGAGTTTTCTTCAGGCCGAGTGCAGCATATACCAAGACTTGCCAAGAATGGCCGAGACACTTCAAATGCCCCATGTAGTAGCAGGTTTTCCCACACTACACCCCTCACTATATTTTGGTTAATTAGTCCATTGAAAGTTGTATAATTGAGAATGTTTATTGATTAAATTCATGAGTTGTCTACACAGGAAAAGTTGAATTACACTTAGCAAGTAAAACACTCTTAAACTTTCTCTCTCCTAATGACTTGCTCAACAATTCCAAAAAGATCTCCCCTACAACAGACTCACTCAACCCTTTATATAGGGCGATACATAGTGGATGACAGCTAATCTATCCTTTTATTTCGGAAATGTTCCGCGAAGTGTCGCAGATGTACAAACATTTATTCTCGCGACACTTCTTAACCCTCGCCCCTTGTTCCATGTCTTTCTCATTGCTTTTGTGTGTCGTTGTTCATCGCGTCATTTATTTTAGGTCATGATCGCATCGCGACGTCGCTGTTTATTAACCCCGCGAGCCCTCTACGTTGCGATATTATGATCCTACATCTTGCCTCTTTTTCCTTGAATATTGCTTGAAGAGCGATTTTTAAGGAAAAATCTGTTGTTGTAATAATCTTTGGTCTTCGCTGATGAAGGAACGAGCAGAAGAATATTGTACTTGCCTCTATTCTTTTGCGATGTTCCGAAGTTTTGCGTCTCCCGTCTCTCCTCATACTTTTCTTGCGAAGGGAAGAATATCATGAGAGCGATGCTTTTCATTCGCTGCGGCCGCTTATCTTTATCTGTTTCAGCTCTGTACACAGTTTTTAACCATTAAAGCCGTTTTTCGACACGTCTCTTCCAACCGTTTATTCTTGACCGTTCATGTCTCTTCTCGCATTAAATGACTTCGTTTTTCTCGAGGATCTTTTTCCTATATATAGTTTTCTTTTCCCCTCCTTTTCATTCTTTAGTTTCTCTCTCGCAACTTCTTTGATTTTCTCCTTCCGCAATTTGCGCTTCGTTGACCGCAAATCTTTTCTTCATCTTTTTCTCGACGCTGATTCTAATCTCCAACCTCCCATCCATTCCCATACTGATAATGGCTTTCATTAGTCGTGCATATAAAGCTTCTTTTGAGGAGGTTCAACAGAAATTGCTCGAGAAGGGTTTCACTCTATCAACCATTCCCGATCAAGAATCTTCACCCATCCTTTATGCAAAGTTATTTTCTGATCATCAATGTGATGATCAAAGGATTATAGTCTCGCATTAGGTCGCTTCTCGCGGACTTCCCATTCCTTATACAATCCAGAGTTGCCTCTATTTTATGAAATCTTGGCCCATGAAAAATTCTCTCGGGCTATTTATCAATTGAGTGGCGATTGCATTCGCCTAATGCTTGAGTATGCGAATCGTGGCGCTGGCAAAGGATCTTTATACTCTACTACTGTTAGAAACCCCGAATTCGCAGACTTGGAAATAGATGCTAAAAAATATACTCTGAGAGAACTTTTTTTGAAAATTATTCAAGAATACAAATGGTTAACGCGAATCTCACTGGGGCATTCAACAAAAGAAGGATAATGTCTCGAGGATAAACTGCTCATGCGGGATATTGATTGGCATCCGGCAATAACTCTACTCCTCGCCATTCCAAGGATGAGAAATGGTGGGTTGTCCCTTGTTTTTAAATGGCCCGTATATCGCAGGTCCACACGTTCTTCCCCGCGAATCTCGCAGGGTATCATCCTTGGGAATTCAAATGGCCTCGATAGGGCAAAAGAGGTATGTTTCCTACCTCAAACCTTGCTTTCGCAATTTTCTTTTATATTTGCTGAATTTGTGGAGTTTTTTCGTATCAACAAATTGAGGAGAAGCTACAAGGATAATCCGTTGGAGAGCACCCCGATGAGGCTTCGATCGATTACGAGCGAAGTAAGAAACATTTCCTTTATCATTTTTACAATATTGCTGCCTCGTTTCTTATTTTAACCGTATGCGAAGGTTGGAGTTGAAGAAGCTGTAGCCGCGAAGGGTAAAAGTAAGGGCAAAAAGCCGCTCGCAAAAATAAATCTTCTCGCTCCATTAACTAAAAAGCGAAAGACTCAATCTTCTTCTCGCCTTAACTCAAACTCCGAATCTTCCGATGAGGATGACCATGACTCGAGCCGCTCTCTTGCTAAAGAAACTCCATTGGCTGGTTCTTCTATGGATCGGTTGTCTAGTATCTTCTCGCATTCTTTCCAAGGAATGGGAGATGCTCCTCTAGCTTCTCTTTGCGGGACTCTCGCAAATGTGTGTAATGTCGCTTTACTAGAAGGCAATGATTCTTTTAATGGAGCTTCTAGAGTCGTGTCTCTCCGACTTGTTGAATGCACTTGGATCTTTGGTATGTGTACGGTCATGCTTCCCTCGCTAACTTTAAATTGTTTAAGTATATATATATGTTTTAATGATTTTTCTATCTTCTTTTATAGGTTGGAAGAACTTCCTTTGTAGTTGCCTCGCACCTTGAGAGAAGACGCAATAATCTTGAGAAGAAGAATTCGCAATTGAGCAAGAAGATTCGAGAATTGGAGATCGAAGTCACGTTATCTCGCGATAAAGATGAGACGATTCAAAAGTTAAATACCGAACTTGACTCCCAAAGGGATAAGGTGTCCACTCTTCAAAACGCTAATCAAGCAACTTTATGGTATAAAATTTTACCTCCTTTTACTATTTTTTATTTAATCGGTCGCCTATTGCTACCTAACTTATTACTTTCGCAGATGTATATAATCTCTCCGATGAGGCTATTCTTCTCCATACATTTCCGATCCTATGGATAATAACCTTCTTCTCGCTCACCTCAACAACTCTTTAAGTAGTTCATCAAACAAAATTAACTCCCTTTCATTAAATGAACTTCAGACCAAATATCGTCTTTTTAGAAATTGAACATAGATCTGGTTTAAGTGCTGCCAACCAATTTAAACGAATGTTCCTCGAGTCCAATAAAGAAATCAAAATTTTGAGGAAGAAAATTAGTGACCTTATAGATGATAAAGATCGCATTGCTAACAATGGTGCACAAAGCATTAGCAACATTTCAAAAATCTCTCCTTGAACTACAAATTGAACGGGATGAATTGCTTCGCTTAATTCCTTGCTTAGTGAGCGAGAAGATCAAATTCGTTCCCTCCTTGTTATAAATAGTGACGATGAATTCGCCCGGGCTGCGAAAGTTTTAGATAATGCCAGAATAACCTAGGTGTTGATGTTAGTCTTCACGCCGAGCATACTTCCTTGATTAAAGATATGATATCTGATAGAGAAGGTTATTTATTACACCTTACTACTTCTTACTTCTGTAGTATTGCTTGTAAATTATTAACTTGTTGTTACTTATTTGCAGAATCTGAGAAAAGGCTTCAGATTAGAATTAGAGAGCTTGAATCTGAGAAAGAACAACTCGCCGAGAATTTTCCAGCGAGAATTGAAGAACTTGAATCTGAAAAACAACAGCTCGCCGAGAGTCTCTCTCTTCGTAATAACAAGTATTCCAGGTTGAAGAAACAATTTGAAACAACAGTGGAGAACTTTAATAATGATTCTGTTCGTTTTCGTAATGGAGCCATGGAGTATGTTTGTAAGCACCAGAACATCCCTCTGCATACATATCCCTGGCTTCTTGAAAAGGTTCCCGAGAATCTACCTGTTTCTGATGTTTCTGATAGTGAGGCTGGCGAAGAAGAAAATTCTGGCGATGAGAATAATAAAACTGATGAATCAGATGAAGAAGAAGAATCACCAAAGATATAACTCTTTTTGTTTTCTTTTGCTGCGTGTAATATCTCATACATTGTCAGTATCTTTGTTATAATGAATTTCTTGGATTTTTTCCCCATGAATTCAATCTTCAATCCCCTTTTTTGGTAGTTCTTCCTTGTAATATAATTGGCTAACATTATTGATGTATAACTCTTTCGTCAGAAGATGAATAACAATGTTCCATCTTTTCCATTCCCATACTTGCCTCTGTTATTTATCTTCAGATGGAAGATTTTAGTTGTCTTCTTGTATTTGATAATAATCTTATTGTTAATTGAAATGTATCATCGCGACGGAGTCGCGGGTATCTTCATGAATTGAGTATTCTATCTCTTTTTGTGGCGACAAGGTCGCAGACCGCCTTTACATTTTCATGTGATGGCTCATTGACCCTGCCTTATCATTTTTGTGTGGTCTTCCGAGTTAGACCTCCCTAATTAGAGGTCCTCCTCTTACACCTTTTATGGCGACAAAATCGCAGGACGTCCTTACACTTGCGTGTAAAGACCCATTGATCTTGCCTTATCATTTTCCAAGTATTTTTGCCTCTGCAGGATGTTTTAGTTGCGACAATATGACAGGCCTAGATATCCTTGCGAACATAAAGCCCCATGACATTGCCGTCGTGCGACGAAATCGCAGGACGTCCGTACACTTTCGTGTAAAGACCCATTGATCTCGCCTTACCCTCGCGTTAGTATTATTGCCTCTGCAGGATCATTGCACAAATATGACAAGCCTAAGTCTCCTTGCGAAAACAAAGCCTCATGACATTTGCGTCTGTTTTGGCACCCCCCCTAATGGAGAGCACCGCCCTTATCATCTCCCCGTTGCCCCTTCAAGGAGGCGAAACATCGGCCATACAAGACTAGCTCCTCCCATCCGGTCTTAACAACAACTGTTGTTTTCGAGCCTCTTATCCCTTATACCTATAGGGTTTATGGTTACGAGACTGCACCCTAAGTGGAGTTTTCTTCGGGCGAGTGCAACGCATGCCAAGACTTGCCAAGAATGGCCAGGGTAGGTTCATCCATCCCGGCACTCGGCTCAACCGTGTACCTCGGCGCCTTGAGCATACACTCGACTCTAGGAAGAGACCCTCGGTCGCCCAACCAGGGTATAACCTACATATATAGTTGGGAATCCAAGGTATCTCCTCCGGATAGGCTTTCATGGGCCCCAAATTTTCATGGTTCAGGCTTCAGGAGCGGTGTAACCTTCCCCCCTGAACCACGGCGAGAGATACCCCCTTATATGACGCACTTTAGGTCTTACATTTGCCTCTTACGAAATGTTATTCGCGAACTAGGGTGTACGCCATAAAGGTTCGTCCCATTCATTTGCGCATTTATATTTGTTAGATCATTCAATCATTCATGTTTCATTATTTGCTGATATTTGTTTGCGAAGTATTCTCACAGTTCTGTTTCACTTGTTGTATTTCACTTTTCTTTCTTAGTCGTATTCTCATTTTGCTCTTGGCTGCGAGATTCTCGCACATCATTACTTCAGCTGTTACTTTGCATCCTGCTGTTATTGATTATTCAAATTCTTAGCCTTTGTCCCAATTTCTATCACAAATGATTCCTTTCCTTTCGCTGACACTGTTCTATGCATCTCTGGTGGGGGTGGTAATGTCTGGCCCGTTTCTTCTCCCTTTAGAAAGTGGTTCAGCTTCCCCTGATCAATCATCCTGAGGATAATTCTCTTTATGTTTCTACAATCGTTTGTGTGATGCCCATGGAAGCGATGGTAAGAACAAAACTCATGACTTCTATCGCCTGGCGGTGGTTCCATTCCCACGTTCCAAGGTGCTGGTACATTTTCCATCACAAGTATAGCTTCCCAGATCTTTTCCACACTAGCATTCAATGGAGGCATCCTAATCTGTTCCCATACTGTTCTGTGGCTTCTCTGCCCTCCACGGTTATTTTGCCTTCGTCCACCATAAGTTTCTTGCACATGATCCAACCTCTGAATCTTATTATTGTTGTTACGGTTGTAATAGTTCCTTTCTCGCTCAAACTCTTCTTGATCGTGGCTTCCCATGGCTACTATCTTCTGTTGTCCCTCATCAGCTTTCCTTGCCTGCTGTCCTTGCGAAGTGCTCGCCACTGTGTTTATGAATTGAGGTAGCAAGCTTGCGTTCGCGGCGTTAGAGCTTGTGTTCGCGACTGGATAAGAGTTCATTTCATTTTGTCTTTCTTCTAAGGCAATATATTCTTCCTGTAATTCTCGCAGTTCTGCCATCGTGATTGTATTTTTGATTCTAAAAATTTGAATGTATAACAAGTTAGTCGCGAAGAGAGCATTCACAAATGAGAGTATGAGATATCTCTCCTCAACCCGTCCTGCCATTTCGCTACACATGGTCCTCCATCTTACTGTTGATGCGTGTCGTAACCACAACAAATTAATTAATACTTTACTACCTAATTAACAAGTAATATAGGGTAGTCAAGGTCGATCCCACGAGGAGCACGAGATTCTAGTTGTAAAAGTTGTCACGAAAGGGGGGTGTAAAAAGCAAAATAAAAATAAACAAAACAATTAAAATCGAAAGTTGAAAACAATAAGAGAGACGAGATCAAGGAATCCTTCTTCGTTACGAAACAATGAATCAAGTTATGTTCTTTTCCACTTGTTATTAGTCACAGATTATCACCAACCGTAGGTAAAGCAGCTAGCTCAAATGCTAAACCCCTAAATCCCTTTTATCACCGGACACGAAGTTCTCGACTACCGGATTCTAATCACCAAGCCACCTAGAATTAGCTCAACCTAGATGTAACTTGGCTCATGCATTAAGTTTTATGAATTTCTTAGGTCGATATTAGTAGTTAGACTCTTAGCTCAAGGTCCACTTGCTAACGTTGTTTCTACACACAATTGCTCCACGGAATCCCTCCGCAAGGTCTCGTGTTTGCTACTTATGTAAAGAGTCAAGAAACGATTACTTATCTCCTAACTTTCACTAGCTTTAGATCGAATTAACAAATCAATTTAGCGTGCACTCCAAACAATCTATCAATCAATCATGAGTGTCTTTAAGATCACTCCTATTAGTAAAAACAATCGATAATCATGTGAAAAATCTTCAAGATAGAATTTAAAAACAAAAACTCAAAACATATGTTAAGAACTAGGAATTCATCCTCAATCAATAAATTAACTACTCATGTTAAAGAGTTCACACAAAGAATAAGAAAAGAAAAGAATTGTGTGTGTAGAGATGTGTAGAGAAAGATATGTAGAGAGGTGTAGAAAACTTCTCTATTTATAGGCTTCAAAATTCTCCAATTCTTCCAAGGAATAGAATCCTTATTCTTTTGCAATTCAATTTCCAAATCCAAGCTTTTCTCAACTCTTCACCTTCTCTTTCCAAATTTGAGTCCAATTCTCCATCCAATTCCTAGCCCAAGTCTTCATACCCATGAGAGAAGCCCATAGAAAGTTCCGAATTTTGCTCACGGAAAACGGGATTATGGCCGGAATTTGGCCGGAAAACGTCGCCGGCGGCCACCTGAAAATTTCTGTCGTCGAGAATATTCGACGGAATATTCCGTCCCGGTCCTCCGTTAGGACTAACGGTCAAACGGGTCAAACTAACGGTCAATCGTCGGTCAAAGAGTCAAGGGGAGGTGGAGTCACCAGTCAACTCCGGGTCAAATCGACCGAGTCGGCGAATCAGAACCGAGTCGTGGTCTTTGCCACCTTGCCAGGCCATTGCACAGGCTTGTCTTTGTTGCACCAGGATGGTGCATCATCGCCGCTCCCGACCATAATGGTCGCTCAACTCGCAATTGCTCGGCCTTTTCTCGGCTTTCTCTAAACAGCTTGCCGGTGCCGTTCACTAGCACCTTAAACCCATGAAATCCTTGCTGTAACTCCTTCCATCTCATCATATCACAGCTCCATAATCTCCAACATTCTCGCTCAGCTCATTCTCGAGCCAATCTCGGACCCTAACAGTTCCACGAAGATCGAGCCACATTACCGCTTCTTCCTCGCATCTGCAGCTCTTGGCAAAATCATACTTCACCCTTCATTCACAACAGCAGCTCCAGTTCTTCTCAACACTAGTTCCATTCTACCACAGGCAATGCCACCACAACCCAGGCTAATTTACAGCAGCTACGGCTTCCATCATCATATCACGGGCTCAAATATGAGCTATCTCCCGCCATTCACAAAGACCCACAAAGACTACAGCTCAAGCCACACCGCATTCTTACAAACCCGTTAAGCCTCAAACTCCACCAGGTCACTGCCACCCTTGTATGCTCATAAGCCAGCACTAATTGAGCCACCGTGTCACCACCACAACACTGCATCGCAGCGCAAACCTTGCCTGCAATTCTCTTCACTCAGCTGCAAATAAAGCCTAGCTCCAAACTTCTCGCAATATAGCCAAGCTCAATCTCAATCTGAGCCCCGCAATATACTTCACAATGAACCAAACCCCTAGCAAAGAAATGTGCTCAAATCATTCAACACAGATTCTTTCTTGACCCTTTCATGGCATCACCGCAATGCCCGCACCGCAACTCCAGGCAACAAAGTGCCCAGCTCTGCCAAGATTCAACACCCTCAAAACTCAACAAATCATTGGTTCATCTCTTTCTCAATCTCCCCGCAACTGACCCAACAATTCTTCCTCTTACTGCTGTCATTGCAATCCACCATCAACTCATCAAAGATACACTTCTCCAGGTTCTGTAATTTCCATCATCGAGTCATACCCACAACCTCATCTCTATCTTGTAGTTTGAGCAACAAAAGCAATACCCAATCTTCATTATCATCTTTCTTAGCTTCTCAATCTTCTCCCTGAAACCCGGTTCATCACCACACCCCGCAACTTCAATCGACTCGAGACCACCATCATCATTGTCATGATCTAAATTCTCAAAATCAAACCCTACTTCCTTCTCGGTTTGCCAACTTCTCAACAGATCGAACCCAAATCAATTCCACTCTCTGTTCTTTCTCTGTTTCATAGCGAGCTTCTAACAAAGATCGGGTCTTGCCGATTCTCATCGATCTCTTCTCGCCTCCAATCAACAAGATATTTCAACTCGGTCTTTGAACAAATCTTCCTGAGCTTCTCTGCATTATCGACGGCAGCTTTAATCTCTCACCTTCTCGATCTACACCAAAGAAACCCATCAAGCTCAATCACCGGCCTCACCCTCATCTCACCGATCGCTCCTTTTCTTCGATTTACAGCTGCAGCCATGATCTGCTTCTCATTCTTAAGTTTCAATGAAAATGAATTGCAAGAGAAATATTTCTCGCTTTTAGGGTTCGAACCTGAACGATATTTGCACCCAAGATAGCCACCCATTGCTAATTACAAAATTTCTTATAAATGATAAGGGGTACTCCAAATGATAACCCCTTAACCATAGCTGGACTCCAGATAGTGCTTTCCCTGTGAAATGACCTTTTTGCCCTTTTTGCTCAAATTGGGTGATTTCTTCTTCTTTTCCTCCGTGTGACTCCATAGTAGCTACAAAACTCAAAACAAGCGTAAAATACATAATTTACAAGAAAAATAGCAAAGAAAGCATAAACTACTAGATAGTAAATTAGGTGTATTCTACACCTATCAAATTCCCCCACACTTAGACTTTGCTAGTCCTCGAGCAAATCAAACTAAAAACTCACAACTTCAAAGCGTTCAAGCGTCCCAAGCATCCAAAGAGTTATGAAGACATAGAATTTCTGCATGCTAGTAATAAGAAGTTAGAAATACCAAAGAACATATTCTCGTTCTTAAATGTTGAGTGAGAAATAACCACACCATAATGAGAGAATACGTGTTTGAGAAACGATCAATAAGCATTTCGCCTCGACTTCGCCTCTCACCAAATAAGGATTTTATGATAATTGCACTCAAAAAGACAGCTTTTTTATGGTTCTCACATGTGTGCAGGTAGGAATGAAGAGAGAATTCCTGCAACACGTTGAATGGTGGGAAGGATAACTTCCGAAATTTTGAAAAACCCGCATCTTTTAATATTTTGAAAAACCATTTTTCTGACGATCTCTAAGAAAGGAAATCAACCATTATTATCGAGGATGAGATTACTTACTCACCTTCACATCCGATCGCCAATTATGATAACACCACTCTCACGGCATCCAATAGAAACGTCTTCCGTTCCTCGTCTTTAACTTCTTAGTCTTCGGTTTCAACTATTGATGATAAACCCTTGAATTTCATAAATCCATAACAATTTATAACTCTTTTTACCTTGAAATCCTTGTCGCTTGAAACTTTCTTATAGATTTTCCTTCCCCACGGCTTATAAAAACAAAACAAATATTTCTCTTGTTTTTTCTCTCTTTATTTTTTTTTTTTTTTTTTTTTTTAAATTTTTTTTTTTTTTTTTTTTTTCTTTTCTTTTTTTTTTTTTTTTTTTTTTTTTTTTTTTTTAACAAGAGAAATTAAATACAAAAATAAACCATAGCCGTGGAAGAAGTATTTTACCGCTTGATTCTTCACAACTTGTTTTGTCTTGAAATCATAAACTTCAAAAATTCTCACCTTTTAATTTTCTTCGCTTTCATGAATAAGTCTTCATACTTAAATATAAAATTACCTCATTGTATTGTAAGCCTTAAACTTTTCCAACTTTCCTTGTAGATTTTGATGTCGCTCCTTGTTGATGATGAGAGTGTTTCTATGGATCCGTTGTTGTCGAGAGAGAGAATGGTGCTAACTGCAAATCGAACTACAAGAAGGAAGCTTTCATCCATGGACGTCACCCTCATGATTGACAAAATTAGCACTCAAGAGATCAAAGAGTAGTGCTTCTAGTGGTGGGAGGTTGGGTAGCTCACCATTCTACCCGGAATTAACGTACGGTGACACACACTCAAAAGAAGCTCTTTAGTAGATGGAAGATTTCTGGTCGGTGCCTCTCATGATATGAATACGGGTAGTCTCCACTAATGATTGATCAGCAACTCTAATAACGCACTTCTCCCTGCACCAAATTCGCATCACCGGCATGATTAAATCCATTATTTAACACTCAAACAAACAAGAAATCCGAATGTAGTTCTCTAACATTTCCAAGTTCAATTATGTCGGTCAAAATCTCTATGTAAACATACCTAGAAATATGCTAGTGACTCTAAAATCTTTAAAAGTTGAAATTTTTATGTAAAACTTTTTTTTTTTTTTTTTTTTTTTTTCAAATTTTTTAATTTTTTTGTAATTTTTGTTTTAAAAACATGCTTAACCACTCCCCCACACTTAAACCTTACATTGTCCTCAATGTAATTGAATCCTCCTAGTAAAGTCAAGGTGGGAAATTTTAACATGATAAGAAACAAGAAAAAGAAATAACAAAAGCAAAGATAAGAAATACAAAACCGATGGGTTGCCTCCCATTAAGCGCTTGTTTTAAAGTCGACGGCCCGACTTGGCTCTTGCATGATTCATTCCCCATATACTAACAATCGGAAAATTTGAGGATCCACCCATAATACCTGTTTTGAAAACAATAACTCCATACAAATATTAGCACAAGAAAACAATAGTGAAATTATCGCTCGATAGAAATTTCCCCCACACTTATTCTCGTCCACACTCGGAAGTGTATAAAGAACATAGAAATCGGGGAACTTCCATGGTTTCCTTTTGGCAAACCTGCATGGTGTTAGCATCAAGTGTTTCCAATGGTGGATATTTAGAAACAAAATCATCCAAAAATACTTTCGAAGCACATACATTCAAACCAATAAGAGGTAAAGGAGAAGAATCAATATGCAAAGGGTTAGACAAACCTTTCACAATTCCTTGTATTATAGAATCCTCTTCAACCTTAAGTAAATTACTTACCTCTTGTATATCGTGGTCCTCTATTAAACCTTGCAACCATTCTTCGTCGTTTTCTACCTTAACCAAAGTCTCGGTATCATCATAAGCATTAGCAAGTTCAATTGGGTCTTCCACAAAATCAATGAATGTGGTTTCATCCTCTAGCATCATCTCTTCAACATTCTCATCATCGGAATCGGGCCATTCACTAAAGTGATTCTCATCGGTATAGATTGTAAAATCTTCTTGTGCGGGTGTTACACCGTTTACAACAATAGGTAAGTCACACCCAATCTCCTCCTTTTGAATAGGTGAAGGATCGTTATTATGATCCGGAGTTGGAATAACTTCCTCATTGTCGGAACATCCATACACTTCCGCGGACTCCCATCTTTCCCTAAGAAATTTTTTCCAAGCAATAAATGCATCTTCCTCAAGCTCTACCTCTTGAATAGGTAATTGATCATTATTAAGATCAAGGCTCGAGTAATCTACACTAGCGTCTTCAAAAGTCTCCAAAGGTTGGTCCTTTTCAACACAATCATCTTCATTTTCAGACTCACCATAATAAGAATCTTCATCGGTTTCATAACCTTTATCCCGACGTCGTTTAAGTTCCATATGAATGGTCCTACTAATTTCTCGCGACAAGCTCTTCCGAGTCTCCTCATCTTCCAATTTGTATAATTTCTGTGCAAGCTTCCCCGACGTTCACACGCTTACCACCGTTGATAGAGTTTCTAGACTGTATCTCCTCTTTTGGAAAAAGTGAAGGAAAAACACGATGAAGAGGAGTATATTCCAAATTCTCTCGTCACGCACGTTACTAGAAAACAAATTGTTAGATGCATAACTATCCTTCCATCCCTGTGATTGTCCACTTACATACCCGTCATAAGGTTGTTGATATGTATGAGAATATCCATAAGGTTCTGTAGGAAATTTATCATAGCCAAAAGATTGGTTTTGATTGTATCCTAAGGATGGTTGGAAGTTGCCATAATGTTGAGGTTGAAAACCGTATTGATTGTTGTAATATGCTTGCTCTCGTCCACCATACATGGCACCTGAAATAAGATTCAAAAACTTAAGTTAGATACGGTAAAGAATCTAACAAAGCAAGAATAAAAATAAAAACAACTAAAAAATCGCCCGTTGCTCCCCTAAGCAACGGCGCCAAAATTTGATGCGTGTCGTAACCACAACAAATTAATTAATACTTTACTACCTAATTAACAAGTAATATAGGGTAGTCAAGGTCGATCCCACGAGGAGCACGAGATTCTAGTTGTAAAAGTTGTCACGAAAGGGGGGTGTAAAAAGCAAAATAAAAATAAACAAAACAATTAAAATCGAAAGTTGAAAACAATAAGAGAGACGAGATCAAGGAATCCTTCTTCGTTACGAAACAATGAATCAAGTTATGTTCTTTTCTACTTGTTATTAGTCACATTATCACCAACCGTAGGTAAAGCAAGCTAGCTCAAAGCTAAACCCCTAAATCCCTTTTATCACCGGACACGGAAGTTCTCGACTACCGGATTCTAATCACCAAGCCACCTAGAATTAGCTCAACCTAGATGTAACTTGGCTCATGCATTAAGTTTTATGAATTTCTTAGGTCGATATTAGTAGTTAGACTCTTAGCTCAAGGTCCACTTGCTAACGTTGTTTCTACACACAATTGCTCCACGGAATCCCTCCGCAAGGTCTCGTGTTTGCTACTTATGTAAAGAGTCAAGAAACGATTACTTATCTCCTAACTTTCACTAGCTTTAGATCGAATTAACAAATCAATTTAGCGTGCACTCCAAACAATCTATCAATCAATCATGAGTGTCTTTAAGATCACTCCTATTAGTAAAAACAATCGATAATCATGTGAAAAAATCTTCAAGATAGAATTTAAAAACAAAAACTCAAAACATATGTTAAGAACTAGGAATTCATCCTCAATCAATAAATTAACTACTCATGTTAAAGAGTTCACACAAAGAATAAGAAAAGAAAAGAATTGTGTGTGTAGAGATGTGTGTAGAAGTTGTAGAAAACTTCTCTATTTATAGGCTTCAAAATTCTCCAATTCTTCCAAGGAATAGAATCCTTATTCTTTTGCAATTCAATTTCCAATTCCAAGCTTTTCTCAACTCTTCACCTTCTCTTTCCAAATTTGAGTCCAATTCTCCATCCAATTCCTAGCCCAAGTCTTCATACCCATGAGAGAAGCCCATAGAAAGTTCTGGAATTTTGCTCGCTGAAAACCGGGATTATGGCCGGAATTTGGCCGGAAACGTCGTCGCGGCCACCTGAAAATTTCTGCTGTCGAGAGAATATTCGACGGAATATTCCGTCCGGTCCTCCGTTAGGACTAACGGTCAAACGGGTCAAACTAACGGTCAATCGTCGATCGAAGAGTCAGGGGAGGTGGAGTCACCAGTCAACTCGGGTCAAATCGACCGAGTCGGGCGAATCGAACCGAGTCGGGTCTTTGCCACCTTGCCAGGCCATTGCACGGGCTTGTCTTTGTGTTGCACCAGGGATGGTGCATCATCGCTGCTCCCACCATAATGGTCAGCAACTCCGCAATTGCTCGGCCTTCTCGGCTTTCTCTAAACAACTTTGCCGGGCCGGTTCACTAGCACCTTAAACCCATGAAATCCTTGTCAGAACTCCTTCCATCTCATCATATCACAACTCCATAATCTCCAACATTCGCTCGGCTCATTCTCGAGCCAATCTCGACCCTAACAGTTCACGGATCGAGCCACATTACCGCTCTTCCCCGCATCTCAGCTCTTGGCAAAATCATACTTCACCCTTCATTCACAACAAAGCAGCTCCAGTTCTTCTCAACACTAGTTCCATTCTACCACGGGCAATGCCACCACAACCAAAGCTAATTTACAGCAGCTACGGCTTCCATCATCATATCACGGCTCAAATATGAGCTATCTCCGCCATTCACAAAGACCCACAAAGACTACAAACTCAAGCCACACCGCATTCTTACAAACCCGTTAAGCCTCAAACTCCACCAGTCATCACCACCCTTGTATGCTCATAAGCCAAAGCACTAATTGAGCCACCGTGTCACCACCACAACACACAGATCGCAGCGCAAACCTTGCCTCGCAATTCTCTTCACTCAGCTGCAATAAAGCCTAGCTCCAGCTTCTCTGCAATATAGCCAAGCTCAATCTCAACTGAGCCCTGCAATATACTTCACAATGAACCAAACCCCTAGCAGCAAAATGTGCTCAAATCATTCAACACAGATTCTTTCTTGACCCTTTCATGGCATCACCGCAATGCCCGCACCGCAACTCCGGTGCAACAATGCTAGCTCGCTAAGATTCAACACCCTCAAAACTCAACAAATCATTGGTTCATCTCTTTCTCAATCTCCCCGCAACTCGACCCAACAATTCTTCCTCTTACTGCTGTCATTGCAATCCACCATCAACTCATCAAGATACACTTCTCCAGGTTCGTAATTTCCATCATCGAGTCATACCCACAACCTCATCTCTATCTTGTAGTTTGAGCAACAAAAGCAATACCCAATCTTCATTATCATCTTTCTTAGCTTCTCAATCTTCTCCCTGAAACCTGGTTCATCACCACACCCCGCAACTTCAATCGACTCGAGACCACCATCATCATTGTCATGATCTAAATTCTCAAAATCAAACCCTACTTCCTTCTCGGTTTGCCAACTTCTCAACAGATCGAACCCAAATCAATTCCACTCTCTGTTCTTTATCTGTTTCATAGCGAGCTTCTTAACAAAGATCGGGTCTTGCCGATTCTCATCGATCTCTTCTCGGTTCTCCAATCAACAAAGATATTTCAACTCGGTCTTTGAACAAATCTTCCCGAGCTTCTCGCGTATCGACGGCAGCTTAATCTCTCACCTTCTCGATCTACACCAAGAAACCCATCAAGCTCAATCACCGGCCTCACCCTCATCTCACCGATCGCTCCTTTTCTTCGATTTACATGGCAGCCATGACTCGCTTCTCATTCTTAAGTTTCAATGAAAAATGAATTGCAAGAGAAATATTTCTCGCTTTTAGGTTCGAACCGAACGATATTTGCACCCAAGATAGCCACCCATTGCTAATTACAGCCTCTTATAAATGATAAGGGGTACTCCAAATGATAACCCCTTAACCATAGCTGGACTCCAGATAGTGCTTTCCCCGTGAAATGACCTTTTGCCCTTTTTGCTCAAATTGGGTGATTTCTTCTTCTTTTCCTCCGTGTGACTCCATAGTAGCTACAAAACTCAAAACAAGCGTAAAATACATAATTTACAAGAAAAATAGCAAAGAAAGCATAAACTACTAGATAGTAAATTAGGTGTATTCTACACCTATCAACTGTCAACTGCCTTAAGCTCTCGCCAATCCTTTGTTTCAACCCGAATACATCTTCAATACCTGGTCGCAAAGTGTTATTACTTATGTATGCTCCCAGAATGTGGCTTGTAAATGATTGAATGATGTGATTGTGTTCCTTGGCAGACCTTCAAACCATTTTAGTGCTTCTCCTATTAAGCTTGACGCGAAATATTTGCACAATATGGCATCATGATTCTCCCATTGTAACATACATCTCATGTAAGCCTTAATATGTTGTATCGCACAAAGTTGTTCCATCAAAGATGTTGGTTAATGCAGGTAGATTGCACTTAGGAGGTATTCCTCCCATCTGTACTTCTAGCGTGAAGGGGTTCTTCGCGGCTTCTGCGATGGCTTCGTCCAGTTGTCTCCTTCCTCCTTCCCTTCTATTATTCAGTAATCCTCTCATTTCAGCTAGTTCTCTTAAGATTTGTTCATTTGCCTCAGAATTTGTTTCTACTGGTCTTTTAGCTCTGCTTCTCTCCTTCTTCGCTCGTGTCTATTTTGACCTTCCTGCTCATTATTTTCTCCTCTTCTCTCCTCGCGACGCTCTCCTTCGTCTCTTTCGTTAATTCGCACGCCATTATATCGGTTGTTCTCTCTTCTTGGTTGCCTCTCAGCTCTCATCATCTGCACCCTCTCATACTCTTCGTTAATATTTCTATTGGCACGGTTTTGTTCCCTCCTTCTCTCGCGGTTGTCATGGTTATTCTGCCGGATTGCTTCTTCCATCTCTTGATTTTCCATTTCTGCTCTTATTCTTTCTCTTTCGCGAGCTAGTCGCGCTTGTTCAATGTAGTGTCTCTCAATGTCATCCTCGATCTCTCGGTTTCTTCTCAATTCTTCTCTCCGTGCGGGATTATTCTTCCTTCATCACTGGGTCATTCGGCCCTTGGAGTTGCATGTTTTCTTGATTTTCCCTATTCCGCTCATCTTGAAGATTTTCGGGCTGGGGAATATAACGATCTTCTATTTCCCTAGTTCTCTCGCCATGCTCTGTATTCGGATTTTGTGTTTCTTCCTCGGCACTTTCTGTTGGTAAAACTCTCCTTCTTTCTTCTCTGTTCGATCTAGAACTTGATCTCACGCTACTTCTAGATCTCCTTCTTTGCAACCTCATATTTTCCATCCTCAGTTCATGATTTTGTCTTGTCAAGTTTGCTCGCTCCTCTGCTTCTAATCGTCTCTCTTCGTGTATTGTTTGTCTCAATCTTTCTAACGCTGCCATTTCTTCGTTTCCTGGATTCATTTCTCCATTCATCCCTTGCTCTCCTTGTCCATTGTTCACCAACTGCTGCTCCCCTTCTCTCTCGTCTTCAGAATCAGATCTCCAAGTATGTACACTTACTCTATCATAATCCACAGCTGCGTTTGCTACTGGGGAGATCGGTGGTTGATTTTGATCTTCTCTGTCATTTCTCATATTCATCCTTGACGATTCTCCTGTTTCATTCCCTCCTTTCTCCAAAGAAGTCTCCCACTTCTTCTTACAATCGTTGGTTGCTCTTGTACATTTCTTCTTCTAGCCATCTTTCTTTTCAATGAATTCTTGAGTATCTTTTCCAAATCTCTTCTCTGTTAATCCAAATTCTTTCCAATTTCTTCGTCAATCACTGCTCGTCCCTGTTTCTAGCGCATATGTAGTAGCAGGTTTTCCCACACTACACCCCTCACTATATTTTGGTTAATTAGTCCATTGAAAGTTGTATAATTTAGAATGTTTATTGATTAAATTCATGAGTTGTCTACACAGGAAAAGTTGAATTACACTTAGCAAGTAAAACACTCTTAAACTTTCTCTCTCCTAATGACTTGCTCAACAATTCCAAAAAGATCTCCCCCTACAACAGACTCACTCAACCCTTTATATAGGGCGATACATAGTGGATGACAGCTAATCTATCCTTTTATTTCGGAAATGTTCCGCGAAGTGTCGCAGATGTACAAACATTTATTCTCGCGACACTTCTTAACCCTCGCCCGGTTCCATGTCTTTCTGCTGTTTTGTGTGTCGTTGTTCATCGCGTCATTTATTTTAGCTGTCTGCGACTGCATCGCGACGTCGCTGTTTATTAACCCCGCGAGCCCTGTACGTTGCGATATTATGATCCTACACCCCAGGCACTCTTGGCTCAACCGTGTACCTCGGCGCCTTGAGCATACACTGACTCCTTGAAAGAGACCCTCGGGCGTCCAACCAGGGTATAACCTTATATATACAGCTGGAAATCCAAGGTATCTCTCCCGGATAGGCTTTCATGGGCCCCAAATCTTCATGACCCAGTTCCGGGAGCGGTGTAACCTTTCCCCGATCCATGTCAAGAGATACCCCCTTATATGACGCACTTTAGGTCTTACATTTGCCTCTTGCGAAATATCATTCGCGAACTAGGGTGTACGCCATAAAGGTTTGTCCCATTCACTCACTCATTCATTTTTGTTAATTCAATCAATCATTCATTTTGGATAATCTCTTACTATTTTGTTTGCGAAGCTATCGCACAATTTTGCTTTGTTTGTAATAATCTCATTTCAATTCTTCAATCAGATTTTCATACATTCTTGATAGCGAGATTCTCACGCATTGCTTCTCCAACTATTATTTCTTTCTCTTACTCTTGATATGCCTTTCTCTCTAATCTTTGATGATAACAATTATTCATTTCTTACATCTTTTTCTCATGCTATTCTTCGCCTCTGCACCACTCAAACCCCTTAATGATTCCTTTTCATCATAATTTTCTACTGCCTTCATGTACTCACTTCGCAATGTATCTTCATCTCTCGTATTTATGTTGTCGACCATCAACCTTTCTTTTCTCAAAACAAATTTTTGGCTTTCGCTCCAACTTCTATTACGAATGTTTCTTTCCCCTTTCTTTGAGTTTGTTCTATGCATTTCGGTGGTGGTGGTAACGATTGAACTTTTTCTTCACTTTTTAGGAAATGATTCAACTTTCCTTGGTCGATCATTCTAAGGATGATTCTTTTTATGTTTCTGCAATCATTTGTTAGATGTCCATGAAATCGGTGGTAAGAACAAAATTCATGACTTCTATCTCCTGGTGGTGGTTCACTTCCCATGTTCCATGGTGCAGGTATGTTTTCCATCAAGAGTATTGCTTCCCATATTTTTTCCACACTAGTATTTAGTGGTGGCATTTTGATTTCTTCCCATACTACTCTGTGACGTCGCTGCCCTCCATGATAATTCTGTCTTTGACTTCCATAAGTTTCTTGCGGGTGATCAAGTCTCTGAATTTTGTTATTGCCGCCACGATTGTAGTAGTTCCTTTCTCTTTCAAACTCTTCCTGATCTCGGCTTCCCATGGCTACTAACTTTGGTTGTCCATCATCTATCACCCTTTCTTGTTGCCCTTGCGAAGTACTCGCCACCGTATGTATTAATTTGGGTAATAAACTTGCATTCGCAACATTCGAGCTTTTATTCACAACTGGATATGATTCCATCTCATTTTGTCTTTCCTCCAAAGCAATGTATTCTTCCTGAAGTTCTCTCAACTCAGTCATTGTGATTGTATTCTTGACTCTAAAAATTTGAATATATAACAAGTTGGTTGCGAACATAGCATTTATGAACGATAGAATGAGATATCTTTCATCCACCCTTCCATCCATTTCGCTGCACATTGTCTTCCATCTCACAGTTAAATGCTTCAATCTTTCGCCAACTCTTTGTTTTAGCCCAAACACATCTTCGATACCGGGTCGCGAGGAATTGTTAATTATGTATGCCCCTAAGAATATAGCTTGTAAGTGGTTAAATGACGTAATTGTGTTCCTTGGTAAACCCTCGAACCATTTCAGTGCTTCTCCTGTTAAACTTGATGCAAAGTATTTGCACAGTATAGCATCGTGGTTTTCCCATTGTAGCATACATCTCACATAAGCCTTGATGTGTTGTATTGCACAAGTTGTTCTATCAAAAATGTTGGTTAATGCTGGAAGGTTGCACTTTGGGGGTATTCCTCCTAGCTGCACCTCTAATGTAAAAGGATTTTTCGCAGCCTCTGCGATGGCTTCATCTAGCTGTCTTCTTCCTCATTCTCTTCTGCTGTTCAATATTCCTCTCATCTCTGCCAATTCTCTCAAAATTTGTTCATTTGCCTCAGAATTCGAATTTATTGGTCTTTTTAATTCTGCCTCTCTCCTTCTCCGTTCGTGTCTACTTATATTTTCTGGTTCATCACTCTCTTATCTTCTTTCTCTGCGATTTTCTCCCTCATCTCTTTCACGAATTCTCACACCATTATATCTGTCATTTTCTCTTCTTGGTTGTCTATCAGTTCTTCTTTGTATTCTTTAATATTCTTCACTGATGTTTCCGTTGTTGCGATTTTGTTCGCGCCTTCTTTCTCTATTGTCATGATTGTTCTGTCGTATTGCTTCTTCTAATTCTCGTTCTTCCATTTCTGCTCTTAATCTTTCCCTTTCGCAGGCTAGACGCGCTTGTTCAATATAATGTTTTTCAATGTCATCTTCAATTTCCTTTTGTTTCCTTCGTGTTTCTCTCCCATGCAGTATTCTTCTTCCTTCTTCTTGATTTTCTTCATTAACTGGATTATTCTGCCCTTGACGCTGCCTATTTTCTTGATTTCCATCATTTTGACCATTCTGTAGAATTTCAGGATGTGGAATATGACGATCTCCTACCACTTCTCTCCTTTCGCAACCTCCTTCACCAAAGTCTAGCTCTCTTTCCAAATTTTCTTCATTAACATTTTCTACAGGTAGTGTTCTTCTCACATCCTCTCTAACTGATCCTGATCTTGATCTGGTATTACTTCTTGACCTTCTATTCTACAACCTCATATTTTCCATTCTTAATTCATGGTTCTGCCTTGTTAAATTTGCTCGTTCTTCCGCTTCTAACCGTCTTTCTTCAAGTATTGTTTGCCTCAACGCTTCTAATGTTGCGATTTCTTCATTTCCACGAGTTGTTTCTCCCATCTCTTCTCGATTTCTCTCCTCTTGTCCATTATTTATCAATTGTTGCACTTCTTCTCTTTCCTCCATAGAATCTGATCTCCATGTATGCACACTCACCCTATCATAATCTATTACTCTATTTGTTGGGTTTGGTGGTTGAATTGGGCCTTCTTCTCTATCTCTTGTGTTTACTCTTGAGGGTTCACCTACTTCATTTCTCCTTTCTCCAGCTAATCTCCTGCTTCTTCTAACAGTTGTTGGTTGTTCTGATGTATTCCTTCTTCTAGCCATTTCTTAATTTCTGTAACTTGTCGTAAATTGTATGAAATTCTTTTCTTATTACTCCAAATTTGTCTAAATCACAATGGTGATCTTTACTCGGTCCATGTTTCTAGCGCATATGTAGTTGCAGGAAATCCTACACTACACCCCTCACTAGAATTTACACAACTAATCCATTTGAAGTTGAATCACTATGAATTTTATTGATTACTTTCTTGAAATGTTTACAAAGAAGATAGAACAAAGTTAAAGAAATTACAATCACTCTAAATTTTCTCTCTCTAATAACTTGCTTAATAATTCGAAAAGAACTCTCCCCAACAGACTTACTTAACCCTTTATATAGGGTATTACATAGTGGATGACAACTAAGTTGTCCTTTATTTTCGGGAAAGACTTGCGAAGTATCGCAAGTGCATAAGTATTCGTCTTCGCGACACTCCTAAATCTCGCCAAATCCTCACACTTTTCTCATGTTCTGGCTGTCGTCATCCATTGCGTCATTTATATTACTTCCCTGCGACACCTTCGCAATGCTGTCGTTTATTAATCTCGCAAAGTATTGATGTTGCGATATTCTGATCCTACAGAAGATTTGGAGAATATTGAAGCCTATAAATAGAGAAGTTTTACACATCTTTTTACACACCTCTCTACACACACAACACTTGTGTTTTTGCTTTCTTTTCAAAATTCTTCTTTTAATTATTTGTGTGAACTTGAAAAATTCTCCCTTTAATTATTTGTGTGAATTTCAAAAACATGAGTAGCTAATTTTCTTATTGATTGAGGATGAATTCGTAGTTCTTAATATATGATTTGAGTTTTGTTTTCAATTCTATCTTGAAATTTTTCACATGATTATCGATTGTTTTTACTAATAGGAATGTTTATACATTCATGGTTGTTTGATAGGTTATTTAGAGTGCACGCTAAATTGATTTGTTAACTCAACCTAAATCTAGTATAAGTTAGGGAATAAGTAATCGTTCTCGACACTTTACACAAGTAGAAAACACGAGACCTTGCGGAGGGATTCCGTGGAGCGATTGTGTGTAAAAACAACGCTAGAAAGTGGACCAAGCGAACCGAGTTTAACTACTAGTACTAAACCTAAATTCATAAATCTTAATGCATTCAGGGAATTACATCTTGTAAGCGAACCTCAAGGTGTTTCTTTTGAATAGAATCTGATAACTAAGCGGACTTGTTACTCAGTGAAATAAGGGATTTTGGGGCTAGCTAAGCGAACCTGCTATCCTACGGTTGGTGATAATTTGTGACTAATAACAAGTAGAAAAGAACATAACTTGATTCATTGTTTTGCAACGAAGAAGGATTCCTTGATCTTGTCTCTCTTATTGATTTCAACTTTATCTTTTAATTGCTTTGTTTATTTTCTTTTGCTTTACACCCCCCTTTTGTGACAATTTTTACAACTAGAATCTCTTGCACCTCGTGGGAACGAACTTGACTACACTATATTACTTGTTAATTAGGTGGAAAAATATTGATTAATTTGTTGTGGTTAACGACACGCATCACATCAACCTTTATTTTTCCATAATCAATAGAAACAATGTGGTTGACAATGCCTGCAGTCTTGCTTTTAAATCCTAAACCATTAGTGTTTCCAAAGGATTTCTGACCAAATAACATTGTTGAGATTTTGTCAGAACTTCCAGATAATCTTTGTAGATCATCCTTGAGAGTATTAGTCTCTTTTTCCTTTAGAACAATAGTTCTGGTGAGTTTATCATTAAGACAGTCTATCTCAAGATATTTCACCTGGATTAATGATTCTAGTTTCTTCAATAAAGCTTTTAATTGAAGATTTTCTTAAAGAACCTCTCTATTCAAGAACTCGAAAATCTCTCGTTTCGATTCAATTTTTGAATCAGACTTTGAGTATGTGGATGTTTCTGCTGCAAGAGCTGAGGGTTCATTACATCCATCAGACGTGTTGACACATAAGGATTCATAGAATCATTAGCAACAAAAACTGACAGAAGATGTTTATCACATCTAATGCTTCTTTTTACAAATTCTTTGATCCTTTCTGTTATTAATGGTTTGTCGAACCAATCACCAATTGAGCAACATTCATCATCCCAAGACAAGTTAGAGTTATCACTTGTGTCGGAAACAACATTGAATGCAAAGGTTTGAACATAATTTTGATCAAGAATTTTTACCTTTCCAAGAGGGGTATCCTTGGAGAGGATGTTGAGGTTATTTCCTCCATCAATGACATGCTTCTTAGAAACGTATCTATCATCTTCAAATATAATTTCTAAGATATCCCAGGCATCTTTAGACTTAGTGCAATTAGACACATAGTGCTGAAGGTATGGGGTAATGGCATGTCTGATAGCATTTAATCCGTCATAGTTTTGCATTGCAGCAAGAGATTGTTCAGGACTATAACTACCAACATCCTTAGGTATAGATACATCGCCTTCTGTATTAACAGGAGGATCATAGCCATTAGCAACACGTACCCAGGTTCAAAAATCACGAGCTTGAAGAAAAGCACACATAACAACTTTTCACCATGGGTAGTTTGAGCCATCTAAGGCTGGTGGTACGTTTATTGAGATAGCACCTCTGTCCATAGAGTCAGATCGCTAGAAACACAGACTTATAAGGTCTTGAACGTGGCCTGCTGATGAGTGCCAAATATTGCATATTTATACACCTTTTTATTGGCACTTTACTCATCTTTTGTGCTCATAAATCAGATATTATCCCAGATTCTGAGTTTTCCTTGTTTTCGAGAATAAATATTTGTACTAATTAATTTTGTGTTTTTAGGTACTAAATAAAGCTCGGAGAAATTGAGGAGCCAAAAGAGCGAATAATTGGAGACAAGCATCTATGGAGCAGAGCCAAAGCCCGCGCGCGGAATCGGTTGCAACCCAACAAGGAAGACATGGGCTAGAGCTACCCATGACCCGGATCCGAACCCGTTCACCCCGAACCGTTGAGATTGCTATCTTCTCATCCAACGCTCGCTCCCAGCTCCTACACATCTTCGCTTGATACTCCCGCCCAAAGACCGCAACCGCATATCATCCTCAGCCGTGAGATTTATCTCACCCTAGATCCTACGGTCGCTCCGTCTCTTCCATCAACCCTCGATGCCTCCGCTCTGCAAATGAATCCACCTAACCCTATACCCATCGACTACACCACATTTTCATCTTTGTTTTCTCTTTCTTCTCCATACCTCCCTCAGAGAAACCTTACCCAACCATACCTCCACCTCCTTCTTCCCACGCCCATGGCAGAGCTCCATCATCACCTCCATCCCCTTCTTCTGTCACAACAACTCCTCTAGCTCCTTCTCCGCCACCCTTGCATCAATTATCTCTTTCATAGCATCTCATCAACCTAGAAGCTAGGTTAGAGATGATTGAAGCTAGGGTTTTCATCAACCACCCCGCATGGTCGATTCAGAGAAAGACAAGGCGCAAATCAGGTTTGGGTTTGTGTGTAACAAAGTTTGAATTATTGTGAAGAGTATATATTGATGTTTTGAGGGAAGAGAGAGGGGTCAGTTTTAGAGTCAATTTTAGGGTTTATATTTAGTCTGCAATTTTAATTTAATCTGTTTTTATGTTCATCATGGGCTAATTCCATTTACTAGGATTGACATGAAACCCTAATTTGATGTTCTGTGGTTCAACTTCATTTGAATTATTCTTGGCATGCTTTAAATGATAAGAGAATTTCATTGTTAACACCTCAATGCCCTGCTCTCACAATGAATGTCATGCATCCATTGTAGTTAGGTTTACATTGTGTTGAGTGTGTTCAGCTCATATTTTAATTGACATTGCTATCTCTTAGATTAGTTGTACTTAACTAGACATCTAATGCTCTGAGTAGTACTCTGAGCTGTTAATTGAAATCTCAATTGGTGAAACCCCTTAGGTATATGATAGAGTTGACACACTATCCTTACCTGCCTTAGGAACAAGAATATTCAGTTTAGTTGAATTGCATAACTTGAAATAGTGGTGAATTGATAATCCTAGTGCCTGTACCTTAACATTTACAACTCATTTTACATTTTAGCTGTGAAACCTTCAAATCAGTCGTAAAGACTTTAAACAAAAGCCATAAAATTGTGTCACTTACCCCTGAAAACAGTTGAGAAGTCTTAGAATAACCTAGCACCCTCTAGTTCCCTGTGGAAAGACCTGTGCTTGCCACTGCCTTCAAAGGCTCTGTGCACTTGCAGATTAAGACATAGGAAAAGCACTTTAGAGTTCCTATCAAGTTTTTGGCGCCGCTGCCGGGGAACTTGTAGTGTGCTGTTTAATCTTTGTTGCTTTACTTCACTGATTTCATTTATCTCTGTACATTTGTGTTAAAACCTCCCTTGTTACCCTCTGTTGTTAGCATAACTTGGTGTAATCATTTCATTTGCATTTTTTGCATCACCATCAGCCCCTGTGAATAGTTTGTGCACTTTGTAGCTTAGCATCTTCATAAATCTTGCATCCTGTTCATCTCAGTGCACCTTATTTCACTTCTTGTGTGCTGTTTTTATTATTATCCTATGGCTAATTTTCAACTCGTGCATAGCTCCGAGCTCGCCATAGCTTTCTTTGCTCGTTGCTTTGACTGTGTCATTCTGTGAACTAAGTTTAAACTCTTGAGTAACATGTGTGCTGTGCTGCTGTGCTTGTGGTGCTGCTAAGCAAGCCAAGGAAGAGAAGAAAAGAACAGACCACGGTGGAGTTGCCTAGACCCAGTATTGCACTGGTGGTATTGTTCTTTAAACCCGTTTCTGCCCTGTGTTGTATGCATGAGCTATTGCTAGACTTTGAACCCTGTAAGCCATCAGCCCTTGCTAGCTCCCTGAAGCTGCAAGCTGTGAGCTTAGCCTGTGAAAACTAAGTGAAGTCAACTGAGTGAGTTGACTCCACAGAACCTGTGAGCTGACCTGCAAACCTTCAGACCTAGCTAAATGTGCATCTGAGCATTTGTAAGCCTGTATTCTGTGGTGCACAAAACCCCTGAGCTCAGAGTTTGACATCAACTCAGACTTTTGGTATCTGAGTGAGTTGATGCCACAAACTCAACTGAGCCAGTTTGACATCAACTCAGACTTGGAAAATCTGACAACCTTGGGCTAATTTCTGTCAACCCTACCAAGTTTTGCATGTTTGTGTATGGTCTCTGAGACTTGCTGCCTTGCTGAGCATGTTATGAGCAGCTAACTATATTCATTTGCTGCTGATTTTTGTGCATGCCCTGAATTTGTGTGTGACCTGTGGTGTTTGAATGATCTGTTAAGTAGCAGGATTTGTGATTAGTTAGATTGTTTTTCAACAACACAAACCCTGGCACATGCTTCACCATTGAGTGAGCACATCCCATAACCTGTGCACCTCACAAAACATTTTTTTTTTCTTTACCAAGCTGTGTTGTGCTGTTACTCATTGGTGATTGCTCTGAGCCAAGCTGTACTCAAGCTGTGCTCTCCTTGCTCCACTTGATTTTGTGTTGTGCTGTGACCTGCACAAACAGCCTAAGCTGTGCTGTGTAGTCACTAACTGAGCTGTGACCATCTAAACCAGGCTGTGCACACAGCCAGTGCCTGAGTTGGCCAAACTCTGCACCAACAGAGCCCTGTACCAGATAGCTGGGCTGAAACAAACCATTGACCTCTAGCCCACTTAACTGAATACAACCCTGGGCTACAAACAACTAAGCCCGCATCAACTGAAATACTGGGCTCAACTCACATCTGGGCTGTGCATTATCAACCCACTTCTGGGCTTGCACAAAACCGAGCCCAACACCACATAAACTGGGCTGATACCCACCCAAACATCTGGGCCGTGCAACAATTTCAGCCTATATCTTTTGGGCTGGTACCAACCTATTCTGTTGGGCCTTACAACACCAATAACCAATCTTTTGGGCTTGAGTCTTGTGTTAGTGGGTCATTTTTGAGTTTTTGCTTTTCTGTGTTGAACTTGTTTGTATGTTAACATGCTAGATGCACTAGCTAGGCTATGATTGTATCTTTTAGAGACCAAACAAATCGACTAGTTAGAATCCGCCCGGACGAAATCGTAAGCATACCCAGTTCTTCAACCGAAACCCAAGCCCGCACCTATCTCGAAACAGAGACCATGGGTGATGAACCAAACCCACCCCGTAGTCTCAAGGACTACATGTACCCAACTAGGGCAAGCCAGCCCTCTTGCATCATTCTCACCCGCTGATGCTTGTCAGTTTGAACTGAAAGCAAGTACCATTCACATGCTACCCGTGTTTAGAGGGGTCAATGCTGAGAACCCCTACCATCACGTGAGAGACTTTGAGGATATTTGTGGGACTCTGCGTTTTAACCAAATGCCAGAGGAGTCCCTCAAATTGAGATTGTTTCCTTTTTCTCTGAAAGACAAAGCCAAGTCTTGGCTTCATGCCCTACAACCACAGTCCATTAGAACCTGGGATGACCTCACAAAAGAGTTTTTCAAAAAGTTTTTCCCAAACCATAAGACGGCGACAATTCGCCAAAGTCTAAATGGTTTTGTGCAATTAGAAGACGAAACTCTAGCAAAATACTTGGAGAGATTCAATGAATTATTACTCCAATGTCCCCACCATGGTTTTGAAAAATGGAGACTCGTCCAAATCTTGTATGAGGGTCTAGATGTTAGAACCCGTACCACAGTCGATTCAATGTGCAATGGTGCATTTATTGACAAGAGTGCTGATGACGCTTAGACTTTCTTAATCGAAGTCGCTGAGAAGACTCAACAGTGGGAGTCCATCCGTGAACCGAGAAGGACTACCCCTGCACAAAATGTTCATAGAATCGAGTCTGACTTTGAGGGAAATGCAAAAATGGCATCTTTGGCCCGGAGAATAGAAGTGCTTGAGTTGGAAAAGAATGTAAAATCTAATACCCCTACTCTCCGTGACCAAATTGATATGGCCACTTGTGCCGCATGCCATAGTTCTGACCACTTAGTGGACAGCTGTCCAGACTTGCGTGCATTTCAAGAGTCCAAAGCCGAGCAAGCCAATGCATTATACCGCAGGCAAGAGAACAACCCTTATTCTCAAACCTACAACCCAGGGTGGAGGAACCACCCTAACTTCTCATGGTCCAAGGGACTGTACAAGGGGACCAACAAATAACAACCTAGGATACTCATATCCTAGAAACCCCCAAGTACAACCACCCCTCAAGACCAGAGAAAAAAGACTAGCTTGGAAGACTCGTGTCGTTCGTTAACCCAAGGTCTTTCAAAACTTGAGAAAACTACCGAACAACGTCTCACAAACCTAGATCTTAAGATTGGTAAAATTTGTGATGCATTGAATGAGAGAGAGAAAGGAAAATTTCCTAGTCAACCCCAACAAAATCCAAAGAATGTGTTTTAAGCAGGCTCCTCGACCTGCAATGAAACTTCACATAGTCAAGCAAATGCTGTCACCACTCTCCGTAGTGGTAGAATTGTTGAGAACCATGTAGGTGTACCACCTTCAAGCGAGTCTACATCAGACTCCCAAGTACACACAACACCACCGGAAACATCTACTGTAGAGAAAGAATCTGAGCCCATTGAGAAAACCAAGAGTCCTACTAATATAGATGTTCCTGTGCCAAGTCATGTTCCTGTTGCTCCATTTCCACAACGGTTGGTGCAACAGAAGGGGGGTACCCAATACAACGAGATGTTGGAATTGTTCAAAAGAGTTAACATAAACATTCCATTTCTCGAAGCAATCGCAAATACCTGCCTATGCTAAGTTTTTGAAGGACCTGTGCACACAAAAGCGAAAGCTTCATGTGCATAAGCGTGCCTTTCTCACCGAGCAAGTAAGTTCAATTATTCAAAACAAAACCCCACCTAAGTTTAAAGACCCAGGTAGCCCGACTATCTCTTGTACTATATGTGAGCATACAATCAGAAAAGCTTTATTGGACTTAGGAGCTAGTGTGAATCTACTGCCGTATTCTGTGTATGTGCAATTAGGTCTTGGGGAATTGCAACCCAACCCTGTCACGCTACAATTAGCGGACAGATCTGTGAAAGTCCATCGGGGAATCGTTGAAGATGTGCTAATCAAGGTTGATAAATTTTATTTCCCTGTGGACTTCATTGTGTTAGATACACAACCTGTGCATAATCCTGAAAATCATATTCCCGTTATCTTAGGACGTCCCTTCTTGGCAACGTCAAACGCTATCATAAATTGTCGTAGCGGGATATTGAATTTGTCTTTTTGGCAACATGACTGTAGAACTGAATGTCTTTCGTGTGAACCAACAACCCATAGAGTGTGATGATGATGAATTGCACGAGGTTAACATGATTGAGAGTCTCGATTCAAGACTCATTGCCCGACATTTTGTCAAGTGGACCCCGTGCAAGCATGTTTAGATAACTTTGACTTAGATCTCTTTGAGTCTGAGTACATTGGTGAAGTCCACTCTTTGCTAGAGTCTCATTGCCACCCATGGATATTGCTAAATGGCGAATGCGGTGGAACCCCTTCCACTCTCTGATACCAAATCTGCCCCACCTCTTGATACACCACCTAAGCTTGATTTGAAACCATTACCTGATACCTTGAAGTATTGATGAGTGCCAAATAGTGCATATTTATACACCTTTTTATTGGCATGTTACTCATCTTTTGCGCTTAGAAATCAGATATTATCCCGTTCTCGTGTTTTCTTTGTTTTCAAGAATAAATATTTGTATTAATTAATTTTGTGTTTTTAGGTACTAAATAAAGCTCGGAGAAACTGAGGAGCCCAAATAACGAAGAATTGGAGTCGAGCATCTATGGAGTAGATAGCCAAAGTCCGCGCACACAACAGTTGCAACCCAACAAGTAGCAACTCATCTACAAGACATGGGCTTGAGCTAGACCCGACCCGGATCCGAGTCCGTACATTCCAAGCCGTTGAGATTTCTATCTCCCTCATCCATCGGTCGCTGCCTCCACGCGCATCGAGATTCGCTGCTCCCGTGCAACACCAGATCACTCCAAATCTCTCTCAGCCGTTCAGATCTCCCTCAGCTCGATCTGACGCTCGCTCCATCAGTCTCATCAAAGCTCGATGCATCCGCTCCACAACAAAAACCCCCATACCCCTACACCAGTCGAGCAAACCCTATTCTCTATTCCATCTTCTCTTTCTTCTCCATACCTCTCTCGCAAAACCCATTCCGCCACTCTCCTCCCATACCGACCGCAGAGCTTCATCATCACCGCCATCTCCTTCTCCCCGCCACCACCACCACTCTACCTCCTATCTTCGCATCCACTTATTCTTCCTCTCTATCTCGAATCATGTCTCTCATAGCTTCTTTAACCTAGAAGCTAGGTCAGAGATAATTAGGGTTAGGGTTTGTACAACATCCACGCATGGAGTTGCTCTGAGGCGATTGACAGAAGGGAGAGCAGATTGAGCGACGTGGGTGAGAGATTATCTTCTTATTTTTCTATGTTTGTAGTTTTGGGTAATTTCTGGCATGTATAAATAGAGTTGTGAGGTTGTGTAGAAACGCATGCCTGGACTAGCCAGTGTATCATTTAGGTTTAATTTGTATTTCTTTGTATTTGAATCATGTTTTAAGATCTTTTGCTAGGGTGTTGTTGAAACCCTAGATTATATGTTGAGTAAATTAGATTGATGTTGCTGTTATTACCATGCTTCACAGAATTAGGAGTATAATTAGATAAGTAATCTAACTCTCTTGTGATTGGCTGTACTGTAAGAAGACAGCCAATACTAGGAGAGAGTTAGAGTGAAAGGTTAATCAATTCCCCCATCAGAACTGCCAAGGATGAGATATGTGCTTAACAAAATATGAGTGATGCTTAGTAATGAACTAAAGAACCTGTGATAGAGTGTACTGTAAAAAGACACTCTATACTAGGGGGAACTAGTGAGATTAGTGATGTATTACTCCTTAGAATCTTCCTTAGGTAGGTGTAAGAACACAACATGAGTTAACTGACCTTAGCATAGAGTCTAGTGGTGGATTCACCACCCTGGTACTTCCCATTGTCACCATGAGTGCCAAATAGTGCATATTTATACACCCTGATTTATTGGCTGTTCTTTACTGCTTTTCACCCTGTACATATTCATTTTGCACTTTTGCTTTTGGTCTCTTCTTAGTATAACTTAGCTTAACCACTGTCTTTATTTTGCATTTCTGCACTTGTTATTCTATTTGTTATTACATCAATACATCTGTAGTTGTCATTCTGTTCTTGTTGAACTTAGCGTAACTTGTAGTGTAGTTTGTAGCATCATAGCCCTGTAGTAGTGGAACTTAACATGTAGTGTAGTTTGTATTGCTTCTTATCCCTGCATTGTAGTTAATCTTCACTGTATATTTACTCATCTGCATATTTACTTATTTGCATTCTTTCTCTCTGTGGCTTGAGCTGTCAATAGCTCAGCTGCATCAGCTGCTGTGCTGCATTATTGTCTTGCTTTGTACTTGCATATCCTGAGAACTAAAAATTTCTCTTGAGCTAGCAGGTGCTGCTGCGCTACTGAGCCAACCAAAGGAAGGCAAGGAAAAGTTCAAGTTTGAGCTTAGCCTGTGATTGAACTATAATTGACCCTTGCATTGCTTTGTGAGTGAGGTGCTGCTGAGCAACTGAGCCAACCCAAGGCAGACCACAGTGCTGCAGACTTGAGGTGTTGCAACAGCTCTCAGCAAAACAAGGAAATTCCCTGTGTCGTGCTGAAGGTACTTGAAGAAGGAGCAGCTGATGCTCACTGAACTTGAGGTAAGATTGAATTACCCTGTGAGCCTTGTGAGCCATCTACCACCTTGCTAGCCCCCTGAAGCAGCAAGTGTGGAGCTACCTTGCTGGCTTTGTCACAATTAAACCTTTTTCATAACAATTGAGCTCCCTGTACTTTGTATGCATCTGCTTTGAGAATTGCTGATAACAAGCCTGCTGGCTCTCCCTTGTGCTCCATATGCTTGTGACCTTATGCATGCTTACATTGTGTTAAACCCTAAATCTTTGAAGCCTGCCAGCCTGATCATGTGCATCTACCAACACATTTGCATGAGCTTTGTGCACATAACCTAATCTGAGCTTAAGCTAACCTGTGCTGTGCGGTCTCATAAGTGTTGAGCTGCCCTGTTAAAATTGTGCTGTGCGCTGTGAGCTGTGTGCTGTGTTGCAAAGCTACAAATTGTGTTGTGCTGTGACTTACCCTGAGCCTAAACCTGACCTGCAAACTATCAGACCTCACTCGCCTAGCTACCCTGCTCCCTTGCTAGCCCCTGCAGCTACAAGTTTGAAACTCCAGCCCCCTGAAGCTGTGAGTTGAGCTGTGGTTGAGCTGTGAGTTGTGCTCTAACTATCGGTCCCTGAGCTGATTACAAACCCTGAGCTGATTACTAAGCTGTGCTGAATTATGTGATAAAGTGTATGAGTTATGTGAATGACCTGAGCACCTACCCTGAGCTTAACCCTCCATCCCCCTGTAGCTGTGAGGCTTGAACTTGAATAACCAAGTTGGATGTCAGTTTTAAGTTTGACCTGTTGAGCAAAGTGTGAACAATTGAGCAGCATGCTACCCTGTTGAATCTGGCATTTGTGCATGATTTGAGCAAAAGTTGTATTAGCTGAAAATCTGTGCTTTTGTGTGTGCTGTGCATTAGAATTGATTGAATCAGTTGGCTATTTCACTGTGTCTCCTTGGCGTCGGCAAAGCCTGTGTTTGGTTCTGTCCCCTATAACTGTTAAAGCCTGTGTGATTACTCATTATGTAACCTTGCCAAGCTGTGCCCATAGCCAGGGTATGAGCTAAGCTGCTCTCAGACTTGTGTTGAGAAAGCTTACCAGTCTCTGCACAGAACTGAGCCACAATTACTGGGCTCTGCTCCTGTCACACCAAACTGAGCCCATAGTCTGCTGGGCTGTTTAAAAACCCAACCAATGGGCCTGCACTCTGCACAAACCGGAGCCCATAATCATAGCTGGGTTGATTGACCCCAAGGCTGGGCTCTGCACAAACTAAGTTTTGCATAACCTGGGCTTAACCTGTGCAATAGACTAAGCCCCATCACCTGGACTGATCACAACCTACACTTTCAACTGGGCTGAGAACCACTAAGAACTGGGCTCTGCACGAAACTGAGCCCACTGTCCACTAGGCTATGCACAACCATACAATGAATATCCATATGAGGAATGCATACCCACTAGTGAAGACTCTCCTTCAATAGAACAACTCAAGATGATTCTTCAAAGGAACCTGATTGAGTTACAAAATCATATGATTGAAAATAGTGTTTCTAGTCTTACTCATGCAACTAACATTGAATACGAACCTAATCCAGAGGTAGATGAGTATACTAAAAATACTACAATTTTGAATGGAGAAATGAATTCTTGCTATGATGATGATGATGAATATGAAGAGCATGTGTATTTTGAAAATGTAGTAGAATCTTTAGGTTCGAGACATTAAGTGTCTCTTCTCGTGAACCCTATGAATAATGCTTCTTCTGATATTCATGCATGTGATGTTAATGTGGAACCCGTGGAATTGTCCTGTGAAAATGAGCCTGCTTTACCACCTGTTTTTGACCTAGGAATAGCTGAATTGTCTGTTGACACAGATGATTCAATGCATGTGCCTAATTCCATGCCTAGGTTACAACATGATATCTCTCCTAGTCATGTTATGCGTGAGACTGATAATGATTATGACATGGAGATTGATGAATTGTTTTATGCAGGTGAACATGATTTACCCTTTTCTGACTTTAAGAAAGTGTGTGATGGTGCAAATGATTTTATACATGAAAACAACTTAGATGTACCTAACCTCTCTCTTGAGTCACAAATTGAAACTCCTCCACCAAACCTAGGTGTAGTTTGTAACAAAATTGCAAAACCAACTTTTAAAAATGCCTAATCTAGGCCTAGAACTTTGTGCTTCCCAAGTCCTCTTGGACTATTTTGCATCAAAGTATAACACCTTTAGGGAACCACAGTTGGTATGTGTATGTCTGCCTATTCTTAGCAAAACTCATTTTGAGTTAGACCTTTTGCATGATGCACCTTTAAAATTGCAAGATTTTGTTCTCACAAACACACCTGTTCACAAGTTTAGGTTTGGGGGAAACTCCTTCACATCTGCAGTCTTACTTGCACTCTCATGTTATATCTGTGTAAGGCTGTTGATGTTTGTATATATTTTCTATTGGGTTGATCCTCAACTCTTTAGATTGTTGGTTTATGGTGAATTTTCATTGTATATATCCAGTAGGACTTGTTGAATTTTCTTTTCTTGAATCGGTTGAGTCTTCATGCGCATATATTATGCTAATCCGATATGATCTCCGTTGAGAATGTTGGATTCTAGCCTTGACTAAAGAAGCTCAACCTTGCTCCCGCCGACATACCGGTAATCTCTTCCCTTTTCTCTTATCAGCATAGTTCTCATGGTATGTGACTGTTTAAAATTTTTCTATCTATCGACACATTGAGGACAATGTTTGATTTAGGTTTGGGGGTGCATTTGCATATTTTTGCATATAGAGTTTTTAGTCTTTTTAATCTTTTATTTTCAAAAAAAAAAAAAAAAAAATTCAAAACTCTTTTTGTAAAAACCTCCAACTTTTAGAGATTTTAGAGTCACTAGCATGCTTCTAGCTATGTTTACATAGAGAATCTGACCGAAATAACAAAAGTTAGAAGTACCGGAGAACACAATCGGGTTTCTTAGTTGATTAGAGCGTTAAAGTTGGATTTAACCATACCGGAGAGCGAATTAGGTGCCGTTAGATATTCGGTAGTAGAATTGTGATCACCCATAGTGGAGACTACCCATTTTACATCAAGTGAGGCACCAACCTTCAATTTTTTGCAACTTTCTAGAAAAGCTGTTAGAGTGTGTGTCACCTTACGTAAATTCCGGGTAGGAATGGTGAGCTACCCAACTTCGCACCAATTTCAAAGACTACTTTTGATCTCTTGAGTGCTAGTTTTTGTCAATCATGAGGGTGACGTCTAAAGATGAAAACTCCTTCTAAATATCGATTTGCGCTTAGCATCACTCTCTCTCTCAATCAGCAAGACCCATAGAAACACATCATCGTCAACAAACGGAGCATCATCGAATATTGAAAGAAAAATTGATATAGTCCAAGGTTTATGTGCAACAAAGAAAAGAAAATAGGATGAGAATTAATAAAATTTATAAAATCAAGACAATACAAGTTGTGGAAAAATTGAGTGATAAAGTCCTTTGTCCATGGAGTTAGTTGTTTCATTATTTGTATTTTTATTTTCACTTTTTGTCAAAAAAAATAAAATAATAATAATAATAAAAAAAAAATAATAAAAAAAATAAATAAATAAAAAATATTGTAGTTTATTTTTGCTACCACCATGGTAAAGATGAATTGAAAAAGAAAAAATCCAAACAACAAGGAATTTGAGTAGAAAAGTTAAAAAAAATTGTCAAGTTTTGTGAAGTTTAGAAGTTCGTCATCAACAAGTGAAGACCGAAGACCGAAGAGTGAAGACGTTTCTATGGTTCCTATGAGAGATTGATGTTAATTGCCGATCGGGTGAGAAGTGAGTGAGTACTCCCACTCCTTGCTAATGGTTGATTTCCTTTCTTAGAGATCATCGAAAAGATTCTTTTTGTCCACATTTCTGTGGAGTCTCCGTATTTTTATTTCGGAAGGTTATCCTTCTTACCTACAACGTGTGCGGGATTTCTCTCTTTATTCCTGCCTGCACACATGAGAGACTAAAAGCGATCTTTTTGAGTGCAATTATCATAAAACCCTAATAGTGAGGCAGAAGTCGAGGCTTATGATCACAATCGAATCCGAATTCTTTCATATGGTATGGTTACTTCTCGCTCAACACTTAAGGATGAGAATGCGTTCTTTGGTAGTTCTAACTTCATGTTACTAGCACGCGAAACTCTATGTCCTCATAGCTTCTTGGATGCTTGAGACTCTTTTACACTCAAGTTGGAGAAGGTTTTGTGGGTACACCTCAAACCCTCACGAGACTACAACTCGTCCACTAGGGACACCTAGGGGTTTAAAGGCTTAGTGCATACGCTAAATGCATTCGAGAAACTGCGGCGAGGGGTATAGTTAGGATTTCTTCATTTCGTTTCACTTGAGGACAAGTAAAATTCAGGTTTGGGGGTATTTGATGAGTGCCAAATAGTGCATATTTATACACCTTTTTATTGGCATGTTACTCATCTTTGCGCTTAGAAATCGATATTATCCCGTTTCTGTGTTTTCTTTGTTTTCAAGAATAAATATTTGTATTAATTAATTTTGTGTTTTTAGGTACTAAATAAAGCTCTTGAGAAACCGAGGAGCCCAAATAGCGAAGAATTGGAGTCGAGCATCTATGGAGCAGATAGCCAAAGTCCGCGCACAACAGCTTGCAACCCAACAAGTAGCAACTCATCTACAAGACATGGGCTTAAGCTAGACCCGACCCGGATCCGAGTCCGTACATTCCAAGCCATTGAGATTTCTATCTCCCTCATCCATCGGTCGCTGCCTCCACACGCATCGAGATTCTCTCGCTCCCGTGCAACACCCGCATCACTCCAAATCTCTCTCACCGTTCGGATCTCCTCGCTCGATCCGATGCTCGCTCCATCAGCCTCATCAAAGCTCGATGCATCCGCTCCACAACAAAAACCCCCATACCCCTACACCCGCCGAGCAAACCCTATTCTCTATTCCATCTTCTCTTTCTTCTCCATACCTCTCTGCAAAACCCATTCCGCCACTCTCCTCCCATACCGACCGCAGAGCTTCATCATCACCGCCATCTCCTTCTCCCCGCCACCACCACCACTCTACCTCCTATCTTCAGTAGCCACTTATTCTTCCTCTCTATCTCGAATCATCTCTCTCATAGCTTCTTTAACCTAGAAGCTAGGTCAGAGATAATTAGGGTTAGGGTTTGTACAACATCCACGCATGGAGTTGCTCTGAGGCGATTGACAGAAGGGAGAGCAGATTGAGCGACGTGGGTGAGAGATTATTTTCTTATTTTTCTATGTTTGTAGTTTTGGGTAATTTCTGGCATGTATAAATAGAGTTGTGAGGTTGTGTAGAAACGCATGCCTGGACTAGCCAGTGTATCATTTAGGTTTAATTTGTATTTCTTTGTATTTGAATCATGTTTTAAGATCTTTTGCTAGGGTTTTGTTGAAACCCTAGATTATATGTTGAGTAAATTAGATTGATGTTGTTATTATTACCATGCTTCACGAATTATGAGTATAATTAGCTAAGTAATCTAACTCTCTTGTGATTGGTTGTACTTTGTAAGAAGACAAACAATACTAGGAGAGAGTTAGAGTGAAAGGTTAATCAATTCCCCCATCGAACCGCCAAGGATGAGATATGTGCTTAACAAAATATGAGTGATGCTTAGTAATGAACTAAAGAACCTGTGATAGAGTGTACTTGTAAAAAAAGACACTCTATACTAGGGGGAACTAGTGAGATTAGTGATGTATTACTCCTTAGAATCTTCCTTAGGTAGGTGTAAGAACACAACATGAGTTAACTGACCTTAGCATAGAGTCTAGTGGTGGATTCACCACCCTGGTACTTCCCATTGTCACCATTTATCATTCCTTAGTTCATTGTCATTAAAACTTAGCCGTATCGGCACAAAAACATCTGTGTTACTTTGTCACTCACTTGAACTCAGTTGAAGAAGCCCTTAGATCACACATAGAGCACCACAAGTCTCTGTGGTTCGACCCGTACTTGCCGCATCTCCGATAGACGCCGTGCACTTGCGGTATAACATGTAGGCTTAAAATTATACACCTTTAGAGGCCTACCAAGTATGCTTTCTTAGGTCCTTCTGACACTTTACCTGTGATTATTGCATCATGTTTAGACACGGAACAGGAAAGTAGACTCTTAGAAGTACTTCAAGAACATAAAGGAGCCTTAGGTTGGACCATTTCCGATCTTAAGGGTATAAGTCCCACAATTTGCATGCATCACATAAACCTTGAGGAGAACACTAAACCATCTAGGGAAATGCAAATGCGACTTAACCCCAACATGAGAGATGTTGTCAAGGGTGAGATCTTGAAACTACTTGATGCGGGTATCATTTACCCCGTCCCTGATAGCCAGTGGGTCAGTCCCATTCAGGTAGTACCCAAGAAGTCCGGCATTACTGTAGTTCAAAATGAGATGAATGAACTTGTCCCCACCCGTGTGACCACTGGGTGGCGAGTATGTATTGATTATAGAAAACTGAACACAGTAACCAAGAAAGACCATTTTCCCCTTCCCTTCATTGACCAAATGCTTGGAAAGGTTAGCCAAACATAGTTACTCACCGCTTCTTAGATGGCTATTCTCGCTACAACCAAATTCACATAGCACCCGAAGACCAACAAAAGACCACATTTACATGTCCTTATGGAACATTTGCTTATCGTCGTATGCCTTTTTGGGCTGTGCAATGCACCCGCTACTTTTCAACGTTGCATGATGAGCATTTTTTCCGACATGGTAGATAAGTTTCTTGAGATTTTTATGGATGATTTTTCTGTGTTTGGGTCTTCATTTGATGAGTGTTTGCAAAGACCTCACTTGTGTGCTTTGATTAGGTGTAAGGAAAAGAGTTTGGTCTTGAATTGGGAAAAATGTCATTTCATGGTTAATTCAGGCATTGTTCTAGGGCATATTATCTCGGAAAAGGCATAGAAGTAGACAAAGCTAATGTAGATCTCATTCAACACTTGCCTCAACCTCGTTCCGTGAGGGACATCGATCATTTCTAGGCCATGCGGGTTTTTACCGATTCATCAAAGGCTTTAGTAAAATTTCACGACCTTTGTGCAATCTTCTTGCAAAAGATGTTGCATTTGTCTTTGATGATGCTTGTAAGGAGGCATGGGAGCAATCAAGGCTCTCCTTACATCCGCCCCTAGTCGGACCCCCGATTGGTCATTACCATTTGAGATTATGTGTGATGCGTCCACTATCTTTATGTAGGAGCTGTTTTGGGCCAAAGAGTAGACAAACTCCCTTATGTGATCTACTATGCTAGTAAAACACTTAACGATGCTCAATTGAATTATTCCACTACCGAGAAGGAGTTGCTAGTCATTGTGTTTGCATTAGACAAGTTTAGATTTTATTTGATAGGGTCTAAGGTCATCATTTATTCTGATGATGCTGCATTGAGATATCTTTTGTCTAAGAAAGATGCTAAGGCTCGTCTAATTCGATGGATACTCTTGTTACAAGAGTTTAACCTCGAAATACGAGATAAGAAAGGGTCAGAAAATGTTGTTGCTGATCACTTGTCTAGGTTGAATGTTGAATCTTCTGATGAGTCTGTATTGATTAGGGAATCCTTCCCTGATGAGCAATTGATGCTTGTGTCTGAGATGCCTTGGTTTGCTGATATTGTGAACTACCTTGCTACAGGTAGAATGCCCTTGCATTGGTCTAAACAAGACCGTGCTAAGTTCTTGGCTGAAGTTAAACATTTCCTTTGGGATGACCCATATTTGTTTAAGTACGCTAAGACCAAATCATTAGGAGATGTGTCCCCAATTCTCGAATAAAGGGACGTCATCTCTTTCTCACATGACCATGCATGTGGAGGCCACTTTAGTGCCAAGAAAACTGCTGCAAAGATCTTGCAAAGCGGTTTCTATTGGCCAACACTGTTTAAGGATTGCCATGCATTCTGTGTTGCTTGTGACCGATGCCAGAGACTAGGAAGTATATCTAGGAGAAACATGATGCCCTTACAACCCATATTGATTGTTGAACTGTTTGATGTTTGGGGCATTGATTTCATGGGTCCATTTCCGAACTCTGAAGGTAAGTTATACATTCTTGTGGCTGTTGATTATGTCTCCAAGTGGGTAGAGGCCATTGCAACCAAAACCAACGACCATAAAGTTGTTCTTTCTTTTCTTAAGGAGAACATTTTCTCCCGTTTTGGAACCCCGAGAGCGATAATCAGTGATGGAGGTAGTCATTTCTGCAATAGACCCTTTGAATCACTAGTGCGCAAGTATGGAATCACTCACAAGGTCGCAACACCTTACCATCCTCAAACCAGTGGCCAAGTGGAAGTGTCTAATAGGGAAATTAAGCATATTCTTGAGAAGACCGTCAATCCTTCTAGGAAAGATTGGTCTTTGCGCCTAAACGATGCTTTATGGGCCTATAGGACTGCATACAAGACTCCCATTGGGATGTCTCCTTCTGGACTAGTGTACGGAAAAGCATGTCATCTACCTGTTGAGTTAGAACACCGTGCATACTTTGGGCGGTGAAAAAAACTGAATTTTGATCTTGATAAAGCCGGTACCCGTAGAAAACTTCAACTCGGTGAGTTAGAAGAATTGAGAAACGATGCATATGATAGTGCCAAAACGTACAAACATAGAATGAAGGTGTTTCACGACAAGCGCATTCTCGCGCAAGTCTTTCACCCCGTGACGTAAAGTTTTATTGTACAACACTAGATTGCATTTGTTTCCGGAAAGCTACGTTCTCGATGGTCGACCATACGTGGTACGCACCGTCTTTCCCCATGGAGTCGTAGAAGTTGAAACCCAGCAAACAAGAACATTTTCAAAGTCAATGATCGAGATTGAAACCATTTAAGGAGCATCTTCCACCGTGAAGTTGAGACCGTTTGACTTGGAAGACCCCATCTATGTGGACTGATCTAGTTCACTTGTGTACATACTTATGGACTAAAAATCCATCATCTTTCCCTTTTCTTTTTCTTTTTGCATAATTTTGATGTGTGCTAACCAACCTTTTTGTCTTGCGCTCGTGATTGTTTGCTTTTAAAGCATTCATCTTTCTATGGTTTAGCAACATCCTTGTACATCCGGTAATCTCTTCCCTTTTCTTTATTTAACATAGTTCTCTTGGTATGTGACTTTTTGAACTCTTATTATCTGTTGACACATTGAGGACAATGTTTAATTTAGGTTTGGGGGTACATACATTTGCATATAGAGTTTTTAGTCTTTCTTTTCAAAAAAAAAAAAAAAAAAAATCCAAAAATCCAAAAATTTTCAACTCTTTGTAAATACTTGCATGAAAAACCTCCAACTTTTAGAGATCTTAGAGTCACTAGCATGCTTCTAGCTTTGTTTACATAGAGAGTCTGACCGAAATAACAAGAATTTCGAAGTGCTAGAAAACGCAATCGGGTTCCTTAGTTGATTAGAGCGTTAAAGTTGGATTTAACCATACCGGAGGGCGAATTAGGTGCTGTTTAGACATTCGGTAGTAGAATTGTGATCAACCATAGTGGAGACTACCCATTTAACATCAAGCGAGGTACCGACCTTCACTCTTTGTGACTTTCTAGAAAAGCTTTTAGAGTGTGTGTCACCGTACGTCAATTCCGGGTAGGAATGGTGAGCTACCCAACTTCGCACCACTTTCAAGCACTACTTTTGTTCTCTTGAGTGCTAATTCCGTCAATCATGAGGGTGACGTCTAAACATGAAAACTCCTTCTAAATATCGATTTGCAGTTAGCATCACTCTCTCTCTCAATCAGCAGATCCATAGAAACACATCATCATCAAAGAAGCGGAGCAACATCGAATATTTGAAGAAAAGTTGATATAGTCCAAGGTTACGTGCAACAAAGAAAAGAAAAAGAAGATGAGAATTAATGAAATTTGTGAAATCAAGACAGTACAAGTTATGGAAATTGTGTGATATAGTCCTTCATCCATGGAGTTAGTAGTTTTATTATTTTTATTTTCAATTAATTTATCAAAAAAAAAAAAAAATATTGTAGTTTATTTTCTTAGTTTTGATACCACCATGGTAAAGAAGAAAATTCCAAGTAACAAGGAAATTGAGTAGAAAAGTTAAAAATTGTCAAGTTTTTTTTGAAGTATAGAAGTTCGTCATCAACAATTGAAGACCGAAGACCGAAGAGTGAAGACGTTTCAATGGTTCCTATGAGAGAATGATGTTAATTGCCGATCGGGTGAGAAGGTAAGTGAGTACTCCCACCTCTTGCTAATGGTTGATTTCCTTTCTTAGAGATCATCAGAAAAAGATTCTTTTTGTCCACACTTCGTGGAGTCTCCAGATTTTATTTCGAAGGTTATCCTTCTTACCTACAACGTGTGCGGGATTTCTCTCTTTATTCCCGCTGCACACATGAGAGACTAAAAGCGATCTTTTTGAGTGCAATTATCATAAAACCCTAATGGTGAGGCAGAAGTCGAGGCTTATGATCACAATCGAATCCGAATTCTTTCATATGGTATGGTTACTTCTCGCTCAAAGACTTAAGGATGAGAATGCGTTCTTTGGTAGTTCTAACTTCTTGTTACCGGTATGCGAAACTCTATGTCCTCATAGCTCCTTGGATGCTTGAGACTCTTTTACACTCGAAGTTGGAGAAGGTTTTGTGGGTACACCTCTGGTAAACCCTCACGAGACTACAACTCGTCCACTAGGGACACCTAGGGGTTTAAAGGCTTAGTGCATACGCTAAATGCATTCGAGAGACTGCGACGGGGTATAGTTAGGATTTCTTAATTTGTTTCACTTGAGGACAAGTAAAATTCAGGTTTGGGAGTATTTGATGAGTGCCAAATATTGCATATTTATACACCTTTTTATTGGCACTTTACTCATCTTTTGTGCTCATAAATCGATATTATCCCAGTTACGAGTTTTCCTTGTTTTCGAGAATAAATATTTGTACTAATTAATTTTGTGTTTTTAGGTACTAAATAAAGCTCGGAGAAATTGAGGAGCCAAAAGAGCGAATAATTGGAGACAAGCATCTATGGAGCAGAGAGCCAAAGCCCGCGCACGAATCAGTTGCAACCCAACAAGGAAGACATGGGCTAGAGCTACCCATGACCCGGATCCGAACCCGTTCACCCTGAACCGTTGAGATTGCTATCTTCTCATCCAACGCTCGCTCCAGCTCCTACACATCTTCGCTTGATACTCCCGCCCAGCACCGCAACCGCATATCATCCTCAGCCGTGAGATTTATCTCACCCTAGATCCTACGGTCGCTCCGTCTCTTCCATCAACCCTTGATGCCTCCGCTCTCAAAATGAATCCACCTAACCCTATACCCATCGACTACACCACATTTTCATCTTTGTTTTCTCTTTCTTCTCCATACCTCCCTCAGAGAAACCTTACCCAACCATACCTCCACCTCCTTCTTCCCACGCCCATGGCAGAGCTCCATCATCACCTCCATCCCCTTCTTCTGTCACAACAACTCCTCTAGTTCCTTCTCCGCCACCCTTGCATCAATTATCTCTTTCATAGCTTCTCATCAACCTAGAAGCTAGGTTAGAGATGATTGAAGCTAGGGTTTTCATCAACCACCCCGCATGGTCGATTCAGAGGAAGACAAGGCACAAATCAGGTTTGGGTTTGTGTGTAACAAAGTTTGAATTATTGTGAAGAGTATATATTGATGTTTTTAGGGAAGAGAGAGGGGTCGGTTTAGAGTCAATTTTAGGGTTTATATTTAGTCTGCAATTTTAATTTAATCTGCTTTTTATGTTCATCATGGGCTAATTCCATTTACTAGGATTGACATGAAACCCTAATTTGATGTTCTGTGGTTCAACTTCATTTGAATTATTCTTGGCATGCTTTAAATGATAAGAGAATTTCATTGTTAACACCTCAATTCCTTGCTCTCACAATGAATGTCATGCATCCATTGTAGTTAGGTTTACATTGTGTTGAGTGTGTTCAAATCATATTTTAATTGACATTGCTATCTCTTAGATTAGTTGTACTTAACTAGACATCTAATGCTCGAGTAGTACTCTGAGCCGTTAATTGAAATCTCAATTGGTGAAACCCCTTAGGTATATGATAGAGTTGACACACTATCCTTACTCCGCCTTTAGGAACAAGAATATTCAGTTTAGTTGAATTGCATAACTTGAAATAGTGGTGAATTGATAATCCTAGTGCTGTACCTTAACATTTACAACTCATTTTACATTTTAGTCGTGAAACCTTCAAATCAGTCGTAAAGACTTTAAACAAAAGCCATAAAATTGTGTCACTTACCCCTGAAAACAGTTGAGAAGTCTTAGAATAACCTAGCACCCTCTAGTTCCCTGTGGAAAGACCTGTGCTTGCCACTGCCTTCAAAGGCTCTGTGCACTTGCAGATTAAGACATAGGAAAAGCACTTTAGAGTTCCTATCACCTGCTCTGATACCAATTGAAAAAACGGGGGTACAACAACCACACCCAATATTTCGCTTAGCAATCTGTATGGACAAACTCCAATATACTTTCTAAAGAATCAACTAGACAGTCAGACTCAATCTAGACAAAAAGTATATCAAAGAGTTTATATCTCAATCTCTCTATTTGATATATACTCAAGAAAAATAGAAATCTGCAAGTCTTTATCAAATAATAGAGAGATAACTTGGATGGTACCAAAGACCAATATCCAAGTCTCAATCAATTTAAATCAACAACCAAAAGGTCGGATATTCTAATTGATTGAACAATGCACAACCTGTGATATTTTAATTATATAAACAAATATAATGTGGAAACAGAAATAACATAGACACCAGAATTTTGTTAACGAGGAAACCGCAAATGCAGAAAAACCTAGGGACCTATTAAATATTGAACACACACTGTATTAAGCCGCTACAGACACTAGCCTATTCCAAATTAACTTCGGTGTGGACTGTAGTTGAACCCCAACCAATCTAACACTGATCTAAGGTACAGTTGAGCTCCTTTTGTTCGTCTTTTGACGTCTCACCTCACGATCCCAATTATTATAATTCACTACAAGAAATAGAGCCTTTGACAACACGGAAAAGCGTTGTTAAAATGGTATGACAACGTTTTTCCACCCGTTGTTGTATGGGGGTTGTTAAAAGTTCAGGATGCTACGTACTTAATTCCCTTAGCCGATCTCACCCACAACTACGGGTTTTTCAAAATAAAAACATACCTTTGTTCTACAACCCAAAGTCGAAGACTTTAATAAACAAATCTCAAATATTATTAACTCCCATATAAATTGGTCGGGCATTTTCACAGCCTATCACAAAGAAAAGTCTACGGTAATAGATAAATACGTCTCCCACGAATATACCAACGAGTTTTGTTCCGTCTTTTGATAAATCAAGGCGAACAGGAACCAATCGATAAGCCGTACTTATATTCCCAAAGAAAAGCCTAGTATTATCGATCACCTCACAATAATCTTAGTCGACGCAGCGAAAAAGGTATTGCGGAATCACAAACAATGAGACGAAGATGTTTGTGACTTCTTTTTATCTTTCCTATCGGAGATAGAAATCTCAAGCCAATTATTATAATTGTACTCGTATGATAGAAACAACAAGATCAGATCACACAACTATGAGAAAGTAGTATCGGTCTGGCTTCACAATCCCAATGAAGTCTTTAAGTCGTTAACCTGGTTTAGAGAAGAAACCCCAAGGTTAAAGGAGAATAGACTCTAGCTTATACAACTAGTATCACACGTAAGGTGTGGGGATTAGGTTTCCCAGTTGATAGAGTTCTCCCTTATATAATCTTTCAAATCAAGGTTTGCAATCAATGTTAGCTTGGTAACAAAGCATTTAATATTCACTATTAGATGAAAACCTGATTAGATTCAAGCTAATATTTCTCAACAGTTAGATCGAAAACTTAGCTTGTTATACACAAATGAAATGCACGTTTCTAGGCTTGTGTAACCGTACCCAAATATGTACATTTGTTGGTTCAACAATAGTTAACCAAAGGTTAGCCATATGAGAAATTTCATATCAACCATATTCTTCTTCACCACAACTAGTCCAAATGACTCAAATGAACTAGTTAGATACTTATTCAATTACTTAGATCTTTATGTAACTACACAAGACACAATCGAAGCAAAAACGATTTGATTCACTCGAATCGGTTCACGAACTTTATAGCCACGGTTTGCAAAAGCATTCCTTAGTTTATTTAAACATGAGTTCAAGAACAATCATTTTTAGATATAACCAACTCAAGTTCGCGGACTGGGTTCGCGGACTTAAGTTCACGGAAGGAGTTCACAAACTCCAACAGAAATTCTCGGGTCGAGAATTTCCACCAGTTCGCGGATATGGCTCACGCCACCATTCTGATTCTCTTGATCAACAAAGTTCGCAAACTTTGGTTCAAGGAATAAGGACTTATACATATATGTGTTTCCACAACAATGCTTATATCCTACCATGGTTACGTAATATAAACTCTCATTTCAATCATTGAAACATTCTCAGAGGACGTTATATAGTTGTTATTCACAAACCATTTTTCGTCGAGCAATTTTCAAAGTGATTGAAACATAACATGACTTTCGTCACTAGGTAAAGGTGAATTCGTCTAAAGCGAAAGCTTACTAACACATATTTCGAGAAATAGATAGGCGAGATAAGCTCGACTCGAAATACCAAATGTCTATAATCTTAGTCTATATAGCAAAACGACTTTTGTCTCAAGATAGGAGATAAATAGAGTTTTGAGTGATAGATAAGTTCAAGTCCCCGCATACCTTTTATTCGATGAAGTTCCACCGGTTCCTTGAGTAGTCCTTCGTCTTGTATGATGATTTCTAAGGAGTTATTGAGCTCAACTACACTTTTGATCCTAGTCCGAGACCTTAGCTATAGTAGACTAGAAATCAAGACTTATAGTTTTGATCACTAACATTGACAAACATGCTTGAGATAGCAACGCATGCGAGTTCGACCGAGCAATGCTCTAACAAAAGCGAAATAAACTACTTTTGCAAAGTTGTTTGTAGAAAATAGTCCGGATAAGAACGAGAACAAAATACCATGACTAAACACATAACATATTTGCCAACAAGTATACCTGATTATTGACACGTCTTACTCAATAGGATTTTTTGAGTAAGGTTTCAATCTTTGTAGTTAATTAACGCAAGTATGAGCTTTAAGCTCATCAAGTTAAAAATTTCCACGGTTAAACCTCTTTTTCCTTTTAATATTTTGAGGAAACCCTTTTTGATGTGGAAATCAATCATAAAAATTATTGTCATCAAAATACGAGACTAAGTTTGAATCTTTACCTGAAGAAGTTTGGCTGGTGAGTTTTGTTAGTCTATCAATGAGATGTTTACATCCTTCAATTAAGAGCTTTAGATCATCTTTCGTTGCTCCAATGTGATTGACTCATTCTGGTACCTTTTTCACATATCGAATATGTTTCTGATTCCTAGTTTGAGAAAGGTTCTTTTGTAAATTCCTTGACCGTATCATGTTAAAGCTACTATTACTGGTTTGGACATTTGAGGTGAAAATTAAATTGATCTTCCTGGGACACTTCAGGGTGAGTTCTAAAACCGATTGGTTTAGACATGCGAATATATGTCACACCTTCGAGTATTAAATGTAAGGTGTGTTGGAGTGATCAATATAATCATCATCCAATCTTAATTTGCACTTTCGTCGAACATGTCCTTTTGCATCACAAAAGAAACATACTTTATGATCACAGGAGTGATTAGAGTAAGTGGGTTTAACATAATCGTAAGAAGTTTCCTTCCTCCCTTGAGATGCACCAGTTCCTTGATTAGAGGAAGTTATATGCCCATCTTTAGCACTAGGAAGAGTTTGCAATTTATCTTCTGAAACTGGTTTCATTATAGAAACATGATACATGTAGTCACGTTTTCTAATATCACAGTTGATTCAGGAGCAATTGGTATATTTGACTCCTCAGAACATACTTTACATTGAATAAAGAGTTTACTCAATAGAAGTTCAATTTCCAAGGCATCCTCTTTGAGTTTAACCTCGAGTAGAGTTCGAGATGAAAAAATAGCGGCATTTTTCTCATGAAGAATCCTTAACTGGGAATCACGATCTTTTACCATACCAATAATCATATTGAATTGTGTTTCAGCCTATTTATTTCAACTTCCTAGATTCTAACACTACTTAGAATCACTACCTTCTCTTTGGCTACTTCCCTTTCTACTTCAGAGTCAGACTCATCAGTAACATAATCAGGATAACACTTACCAATATTTGTTTGTTTCATGGGAACAATATGTTCATCTATAATTGAGTCAGACAAGTCTTTCTCTTTAATAGATTCCATAGAAACATATTTTTTCTTTCTGGTGATGTGTTTGTCAGAGATAGCACTTCTATCCGTAAATTTAGATTGCTACAAACACAAACTTATGAGGTCTTTAACGTGTTTTCCTGCTCTGATACCAATTGAAAAAGTGGGGCTCTGACAACCACACACAATATTTCATTCGGCAATCTGTATGGACTAACTCCAATATAATTCCAAGATAATCAACTAGACAGTCAGACTCAATCAAGGAAAGATATCCAAGAGTTATATCTCTTTCTCAAATCAATTAGTAATTTAACAGGATAGAATCCGTGAACTGATTGTTAAGAGAATAACTTGAACGGTATCAAAAACCAATATTCAAGTGTCAATCAATTTTTATCCAACAAACATGTCGGATTTACCAATCGATTGAACTATGCACAACCTGTGATATTTCAATTCGATAAACAAATATAATGCGGAAAAGAGATAACACAGACACTCGAAATTTCGTTAACGAGGAAACCGCAAATGCAGAATAACCCCAGGCCTAGTCCAGATTGAACACCACATTGTATTAAGCCGCTACAAACACTTTCCTACTACAAGTTAACTTTAGACTGAAATGTAGTTGATCCCTAAACGATCTCACACTGATCATGGTACAATCACGTTCCTTACACCTCTGAATCCCAGCAGGACTCTACGCACTTGATTCCCTTAGCTGATCTCACCCACAACCAAGAGTTGTTACGACCCAAAGTCGAAGACTTATAAACAAATATGTCTCCCACAGATAAGTCTATTATGATAGATAAATTTGTGTCCCACATAAATACTTATGAAGTTTTGTTCCATCTTATGACAAATAAAGGTACACATGAACCAACTGATAATCCGGACTTATATTCCCGAAGAATAGCCTAGAAATATCAATCACCTCACAATAACTTAACTAGAAGGTAGTATAAGAAGTTACTATGGAATCACAAATAATGAGACGAAAAGCTTTGTGATTACTTTTTATATCTTACCTATCGGAGATAAATCTCAAGAAAATCTTAGAAAAGATAGTACTCAATACGATAGAACAAGTAAGATCAGAATACACAACTACAAAGAAAATAGTTGGATCTGGCTTCAGAATCGCGATGAAAAATTCAAGTCGTTAGCCTATAATGGTTTTAGGAAAAACCTAGGTTAAAGGAGAATCAACTCTAGTACGCAACTAGTATCACACGTAAGTGTGGGGATTAGGTTTTCTACTTGCTAGAGTTCTCCCTTATATAGAATTTAATTTAAAACCAGGGTTTGCTAAGTTAACTTAAAAATAAAGCATTCAATATTCACCGTTAGATGAAAACCTGATTTAAGATTCAAGCTAGGAATTTAAACTGTTGTCCCTAACTAACTCGGAATTAGAACTGTTCGCATACTGGTATGCAAACTTGGTTCACGGACTTTTAAGTTAAAACCGTTCGCATACTGGTATGTAAACTTGGTTTCCGGACCTGAATCATACCAAAACAATTTGCACATTATGTAGCATACTGTGATATATCTAGACAATGGTTTTTGTTCTAAACTCCCATTTCAATCATTGAAACATTCTTAGAAGACGACAATGGTTGTCTCACATAAACCATTAGCTTATAAGCAATTTTCAAGTGATCGAATGATTAATACGAAACTTTCCGAGTCGAAATCAAATGAATGTAACATTAATCATGTAAGATGTTTCAAGCAATTACCACATGATCATCTTTTGACTCATTATTTAGTTTCCAACAAATAAATTGTTTCCAACTAAATTCGTCAAGAATAATGATGAACGTAGCTAAAGAAAAAATCTTCCAACATATGTTTCGAGAAAAAGATAAGCGAGTTAAACTCAACTCGAAATATCAAATGTGTATAGTATGAAAGTCTATATAGCTATACGATTTTGTCTCAATAGGAGATAGAATAGAATAAATTTTTGAGCGGTAGATGAGTTTTAGTCTCCACATACCTTTTGTTGATGAAGTTCCTCCAAGCTCTCCTTATTAGATCTTTTATCTTCAATCGATGAACGTCGTGAAGTCTAAAGCTCAACTACACATTTTATCCTAGTCCGAGACATAGCTATAAGTAAACTAGAAATCAAGACTATAGTTTTGATCACCTAAACTTGACAAACAAGCTTGAGATAGCAACACTTGCGAGTTCGACCGAGCAATGCTCTAACAAAAATAATATCAGATGAGTGAATATTATTTAAGTGAAACAAGTGATATCTAGTGTCTTGTCCTAGAAAGCCATGACAATTCCAACTGATGATTTTCATTGTTGAAAAGAGTCGATAAAACCTTAACTTGATACTCAAGTTAATGTTAGAGTAGTGAACGGATGCAGAATATGCAGAATGTAAAATAGTCAAAGAATAAATGCAGTGATTACAATAAAATTTTGCGTTAAAATTTAAATTGATATAAGAGTTTAAAAGTTCAAGAATAAGGTGGATTACCAGATTATTTGAAGCCTCATTCATCTCATGGGAGTTCTCTACTGCTCCTATGTCTCCTTCTTCAATGAGATCATGTTCCATATCATCATTTCCATTAGAGGATGGTAGTTTCCCATTATTACTTTCCACGTTATCTTCATGGGAGACATCTATTCTAGATATTTTATTATTTCTTATTTCACACTCCTTTGGCTGATCTTCTAATTGAGCTTCCTCCTCTATCTTTGTGCGACTAGCTTCATAGATTTTCTCCAGCAAGAGATCAATATCATCACAAATCTTTACTCCATATGCAGTTGCAAGTTCATGAAAATATTTGATGTATTGTTCATTGGTAAACCTTCGAATCATCATACCATGAGCTACATTGGAACATTCATCTTCATTATAGTCGATAACATAGCAGTTAGGACAGAGGTTATGTGGTTACCTCTCCCAGTAAAATCTGATCTAAGTAACTCCTCCAGCAACAGTGTTCCACCATCCTCCCCTATGAAGTGGTTTCGACGGGTCAATTTTGATCCTAGCATATATAGTGGTTCCAAAAGTTAGTTTGCAATCTTTAGGGTCAGCAAAGATTTTCTCACCTAACTCTTCAATGGCTTCTCTCACAACTTCAACAAAGTGATGTTCTTGCAAAATATTTTTGAATTGCAGGTTTCATTCAAGATATTCAAAACCCTGTTTTTGGCAGGAATATCAACATCATATTTTCTTAAGTTTAAATGACATTTATTAACATTACATGGGCCTTTGTTAATAATATCATTCATTGCCTCTACAGTGAAAAACTTGAACAAGAATAAGTTCTTATCAATAACATGCACTTCCTTGACTCTGAAACGTTTATGATTACCCCCTTCCTTATTACATCTGTCTCGACAGGATCTTTTGAAAATAATTTTCCAACCAAAGTTATACCCCATTCATCTGAAGCTTTGGAAATAATAGACTTAGTACCAACAGTTCCTCTTCATTTCCTAACACCAATATCCCGAATATGAGTATTTTGCGTTTTCTGGTGATTGTTGTGATCTGAGAGTTTGGTGAAGAAGTCATTTTCCTTTGTATTATAGAGGCAGTGTTTGAAAGAAATCTGTGTTGCAACTCTTACCAAAATTTATACAGATTATATAACTAAAAGTAGTTATGATTGGATAATTTTATTTTCCTAAATAAGTTGAAGAAAATATATCTTTATGAATGAGATATCATTGAGAGATTTGAGGACTAAAAATCAATGGAGTGAGTTTCGGCTTGAGACTTGGTAGCCAACAGTTACTTGGATGCAAAGATGGAAAGTTTAAAGTTTTGAATTTTGAAAAGAACTGGATATCTGGTTTGTTGGTGAATCGAAACACAAATCGGGAGAACCATGAAGATATCGTTTAATTCATATTTGTTGGTGAATCGAAACACGAATCGGGGGGAACCATGAAGATAGCGTTTAATTCATACACATTATATAGGAAGTAATACTAGTGCTTACTGTAGTAATCCATCCTTTACAAGATGTCTGGCAATACTGCTTCATATTGTGTTGATGATACTTGACTCGGTGATCTCCAAATCATAAGAAAAAGGAGAATAATTGAAACTAGAGTCCAAAAATGAATGCCTCCCATGATTTGTTGAATATTTGAGGCCCTGTAAATTAGAAATCCATAAGAAGAATTATCAAAAAACATGAAAAAAAAATATGAAAGAAAAAAAAAAAAAAAAACAAGAACAAGAAAACTTAGGGAAAAAGATCAAAAGAATTTCCGATGCTTAGTTTGTTAAAGTAAGTCATCTGGATGAATAATCTAAATTCAAAAAGAAGAATTATGATAATTTTTTTTTGAAAACAATGCATTGATGAACCAGAAAACATTAAAACAAGGAAGAAAAGAAATTCACGAAGTTAACTCAATGATCGCCGATCGCGTGATTCGCATAGCTTCGTATCCAAACTGCAGCGTTTTTTTTTTTATTACGGATGGTTGGCCATTTTTTTTGTTACGGAAATGATATTTTGTATTTTTGTTTTTCTTTCTTCGTTGACCGTCGTACTTAGGGGTGTGCAACGGACGGACGGTTGCGGATTAGGGTCATCCTTGTCCAAACCGTCAAAGTTGCGGATTTGGGAAATCAAACCGTGTCCGGCCCAATCACCCGCGGATTTGACATCCGTGGATCAGCGGATAATACAGACCGGATGCGGATTAACCGCGGATTTAGTAAAGAAAAAATACTAAATTTAGAAACTAGAATTTTAAGTAGTTAGCCTTTTGAATCGTCACTTCTCTTATAATTGTTGAATGATTCAGAAACCCATGTTTTGACAGGAGGAAGGTAATGAAACAAACATGATATTTCTTGTTGCGTAAACCCTGTATATGATAACTACCTTCGGCAGATACTCCATGTCTGAAGTTGAATTAATTGTAGTATTGAAACTCTTAAATATACAGGTCCAAACTTGTGTGAATCACTCAGATTTCAGTTTTCAGGCTTGAGACTGGCTGAATGGAAATCTTGACTACTTTTGAGCTATAGATATTAGCATTATAAACTGAACCTGCGCATCTGTACAAGCTTACCTTTTCCAGGGCGGCAAACTCAATTCACAGTAGAGATGTGGAGCTCCGGTTGCCATCTGAGAAATGAAGGATTTATTTAACTTGAATATTGACTCCAGGTAATATAGGTTTGAAACATGGGGCTTAGAAAGGAATCAAATCGTGTGCACTGTGAGAAGGAGGAAGAAGGTCATTTCGCCAGATCTTCTCTATGGCGTCCAGAATGTAAGATTCCAACACTTATATATCATTATAAATCATTAGAATGAATCATGTTACCCACTAAACTGATCATAATTATAAAATATCTAGTTGTGGCATCCTGATTCGCAACTTTGTTAATGTCGTGGGAAAAGAGATTGCTGGCAACATGAGATCAAATATTTGTAGTTTGGAGGAGTTGCGAGCGGGATTCATGGGGAAAATGCTTGTATGCTGTGGTACTGTCAAATTGAAGCTTGGTGACAACCTTTTCCATGTGAGTATAGGATTATTTTAACTTGTGAAAAATACTATAACCACCCTACTATATGGGTTCAATATATAGAAGCCCCACAAAATGGATCCTTCACTATCAACTCCATTCTTCCACATTTTGATATTTCTAGGCCCAAAACTTTTATTTTTGGGGCCAGATTTTGAATTATTCCGGATAGCTGATGTCATCAATTTTTTTAATAAATATTTTAATTCCAAAAATAACCTCCGGTATTTATAGAAGTTTTATAATGAAACAGAAACAGAAACAAAAATCAAATCAGATTTCTCTCTACTCCCTCTTCTCTTCTCTCCGGCGATTTTTCACGAATGAAATCAAATTATCTTTGCAGCTTAATACCGGAGATTAGTTTAATTTGCTGAAACACACCTATTTGATTTCGCTGTATTGAAGACTAAAGGAAGAACCACACATTCATTATTTTTTAATTTGTTTAATTGATTCACTAGTTTTCAGATCTGAAAAGGAGGAAGACGTTGCATTGAAACACAACAAATAGGTGTGTTTCAATTTATCTTTTATGCGTTCGTTGTTTGTATTGAGCTTCGATTTTTTTATTTTTATCTTTTACTGATTTTTTTTTTTTTTGGATTTTGTTGAGTTTGAGAAGAGGAAGAAGACAGGTTTTGAAAGAGAGAAATCAATATAGGTGTGTTTCGATCTAGTTATGACTGTGAATTCTATTGTTTTCTAAATTTTTGATTTCAATTTTTATGATTTGGATCTTACTGATGTTTTTCGATTTGGTTGATATTGAGAACAGGAAGAAGAAATAACAATGTTTCAGAAGAAGGAAAACATCAAATATAGGTACAAATCTTATTTTGGTTTGATTTCAAAACTTTTTTTAAATTTTTTTTTTCCGATTATTTGTTGTTCTTGCATGTCCGATCCGAGAATTTGTTGTGATTTGTTGTTTATATTTTGTTGATAATGAGAGGAGGATGAAGAAACAATTTTGTTTCAGAAGAATAACTTCAAATTGATGTAGACATGCGCTGTTTTTTGTTACAGTATGTGTAACTTGAGGTTACACATATATATCCTGTTGTATTTTTAGCATGGAATTTGTATTTTTCTGTTATTTTTTGTGAATTTTTTGTGAGTTTTTTGTTTGATACTGAGAAGAGGATGAAGAAACAATGTTGTTTCAGAAGAACAACTTCAAATTGATGATGTAGACATGTTGTTTTTTGTTTTACAGTATGTGTAACTTGGGGTTACACATATATATCCAATTGTATTCTTAGCATGGAATTTGTATTTTTCTGTTGTTTTTTGTTTTTTGTGAATTTGTTGTGAGCTTTTTGTTTGATACTGAGAAGAGGATGAAGAAACAATGTTGTTTCAGAAGAACAACTTCAAATTGATGATGTAGACATGCTGTTTTTTGTTTTACAGTATGTGTAACTTGAGGTTACACATATATATCCTATTGTATTTTTAGCATGGAATTTGTATTTTTCTGTTGTTTTTTGTTTTTTGTGAATTTGTTGTGAGCTTTTTGTTTGATACTGAGAATAGGATGAAGAAACAATGTTGTTTCAGAAGAACAACTTCAAATTGATGATGTAGACATGCTGTTTTTTTGTTTTACAGTATGTGTAACTTGAGGTTACACATATATATCCTATTGTATTTTTAGCAAGTTACACATGTATATATCCTGTTGCATGTGTATTTGTAAACAATTGTAGCATTTGTATCTTTAAGACACATTGTATCTATTGCTTTCTGCATATGACATATTTCTCATGTTGAGTATGTTGATGGCTCATTTTATGTTTAGCTTGTTCCATAGGATATATTTTTGATATTTTTATTGTATGTTTGTATTTTTCAGGTTGTCATGGCTGTTGTGAGTTGCATGGAACATGGGACATGGAAACCTCCAATATTGGTTTGTTTTGGTTTGGAACATGGAAACTTCCAATAAATCTACCAGGGTTTAAAGATGCAGCTGATCTTCGCTTTTGTTATACAGGCATCACAAGTCTTTTTTGCTCATTTTTTTTTTTGCATTAATTTGTTTTTTCTTTAATAACAAGAACGAGTAATTGGATTTGTGACCCAAATTCAAATTTTGTTCATACAATTTGTACTTGAGAATATTCTGATTGTTATTTTTGTGAAAGACTCAAAAATGAGAGTTGTAATGAATAAGAAAAAACAGACTCAGAATGGAACAAGCTATATTTATGTGTAACTGCGAGATACACATGCTAATTGGATGTGTAAATGCAAGTTACACATGCTTACTGGGTGTGTAGACACAAGTTACACATGCTAATTGGATGTGTAGACGAAAGTTACACATGCTAATTGGAAAAAAATAAACTCAGTGATGGAAAAACCCTGAATAAAATACACAAGCTATATGGATGTGTATATGAAGGTCACACTTGCTGATTGGATGTGTAGCTGCAAATTACGCATGCTAATTAAACAAACTTAGACTTAGGAAAATCCCTGAATCAAGTACATAAGCTATATGGATGTGTAAATGCAAGTTACACATGCTAATTGGGATGTGTATATGCAAGTTACACATGCTTACTGGGTGTGTATATACAAGTTACACATGCTAATTGGATGTGTATATGCAAGTTACACATGCTTACTGGGTGTGTAGATACAAGTTACACATGCTAAGTGGATGTGTAGACGAAAGTTACACATGCTAATTGGATGTGTAGAAGAAAGTTACACATGTTGTGCATCAGCACATAAAACAGTAACAAAATTATAGTTACAGACAAAGACAACCAATATCTAGAAAAAAATTGCACTTAATTGAACAAGATCATTAATAATAGATACAAATTTAAGCATAATATTCAATGCAAACAAGATAATCACTCAATGTAGACAAAAAAGAAAAAAAAAACACAAAACATTACTCTTAAATCAAATTTTATAGGCGGATCAGTCAATGTTGATCTTCGTTCTTCGCTTTCAACAATTGATTTCACTCAAATCTCACTTTCACTAGATCTTCTACCACCACTACCACCGGCATAATCAATACTCTTGTAACCACCATCACCAGTGTAAGAAGAGTGCCATAACAAGAAATGCAAGTTAATTAATATAAAACTTATCAACCACCAAATCAATATCATGTCAGCTACATACTTTTGGTGCCATCCAAGATCATATATACCTACTCTCAATATCATGCATATGTAATCTGAATAATATAAGTACAAACACAGTTTTATGAGTATAACCTACGATCAAGGCATTTCAATACAACTTTGTAAGAGAAACTCATATTCATCTGATTGTATGAATGTGTAACTTCGAGTTACACATGCTAATTACACATGCTAATTGGATGTGTAGAGGAAAGTTACACATGCAAATTGGATGTGTAGACGCAAGTTACACATGCAAATTGGATGTGTAGACGTCAGTTACACATGTTACAAGCATAGCATGAGATCAAATTTAGTTCATGACATCATCACAAGCAAAACTCGGAAGCAAATATCACAAAAACACTAACATTATATCATCACAAACGATTGAAAGATTAATACCTGTTAATGTATGATCTTCTTCAGGAGGATTCTTTCTTCCTTGCACCATTTTAGTTCACAAAATGTGAATTGAACCTCGAATCTGCAGCTTTAAAACAAGAAGAAAATCAAATTAGTTGTTCATACTGGCTTTCAATTGAACCCGAATCTGCAGTTTAAACAGTAAGAAAACATCAATTTTCAGTAGTCCTAATCCCCTAAACATGAGATTGGGATGATACATATGAACCGAAAACATCAATTTCCAACCAATTCCAAGAAAACCTAATCCCTAAAACCAGAGAGGAAAAGGAGAAGATCGAAAACAGATGCAAACCTCTCTCCGTCTTCTTCTTCTTTCTCACCAAACATATCAAAAAACTATTGTATCAAAAAACAGATCGAAAACAGATGCAAACAGATCAAATTCATCGAAAATATTAAACACGAAGAAGAAAAAAAGATTAAACATGAAGAAGATTGATCAAAAACCTACCTGTTTTTTGTTTTCGTTTGTTCGATCTGCAAAAGAAATTTCTCTGAAATTTGAGTTTTCGATCTGCAGTTTTCTCAAGTGAGATTTGTTTTCTCTCTCCTAAAATGAAAAAAAAAATGTTTGCGTAAGAAAAAACCTAGGTTAGATACTTATATAGTCAAGGTTAATTTGGTCATTTTGACCTCTACTAAAATTTATTTTTAATTAGGGGCAAAAACTCTTTTAACTAAGGGCCTCATATTATGGGTTATCCATGGGTGGGGCCTTAGCCTAATTTTCCCTTTTAACTTCAATCCTACGGTGCGGGTGAATCCGCGGATCTCAAAGTCCAATCGCAACCAAACCGCTAAACCTTGCGGATTTAAAAGCTCACCCGTGTCCGGCCCATAGGCTCTTGCGGATTGGTTTCCACTCGCAATTTTACGGACGGTTGCGGATGAAATCCGCGGTTCCGGATTTTATGCACACCCCTAGTCGTATTGTACATACACTCGCAACTAATACTAGCTCACTTTTAAATCGGGCTTTAGTTGGTCTATAAAACAAATTTTTAGGCCCAGTTTAAACTTAGCTCCACAAGAGAGTACGGAAATCAAAAACTGCTCGCATCGCATATATATCGTTAAAGAAAATGTCCTGCAAAACCAATTAAACTTGCTCTTATTAACACATCTGCCAAACAGCAACAGCCACGTTAACATACAATGATATTCTGGATAAACGTAGTAAGGGCTGTGTGGTAGGTTTCCATAGACTTTAGAAAAGATTTGACGCTTCATCACCTTTCCCTTCCTCTTTCTACGATCCACCTCTAATCCAGCCATTTATATTTTGACACATGCTAGAAAATATTTTTTGACCTTTTTAGCTTTTTTAAGTATAAATAGAATTTTTTATTATTCTTCCGCGTCTTCTTCCTCTAACTCTTAACTTCCTTAGAATCACAATGGTGAAACCAAGTTCTACCACTGAATCAACAAATCACGTAGTCTTTATAGAGACTAGTTTGGGTACCGAGTTATGTGTGACGATCACAAACAATGATACCGTCTCAAATCTGGAACGTAAGTTTTTTCTTTCCAGTTTCGATAAAAAAAAAAAAAATTGTTTGAGCTTCTCTTTATGTCTAGTCGTTAGCTTTTCTGCTTATTTACTTGCTTTTTTATATTTTGCCTGAAATTCTCATTAAAAATTTGGGATTTTTACTTTGCCTTTTTTGTATTCTGTAACTTATTTTGCACAAATGATCACGTCCTTGTTGCTGAGATGCTATTTTACTTTACAAATTCTGAGCTTGCACATCTACCTAAATCAGTTGAAATCAGATTTTCAAATGACTCGGTTTTTTGTTTAAAGTTACCCACTACTCATGCATTAACATCATCATCATTATGGTTTGGTTATGCAGAGAAGATAACGTCCGATCATCTTGATTGGTTTCCAACGCATGGCAAGATACATGTTAATGTAACCAAGGTATGTGTAATTTATGATTAGTGCATAATTGTTTTAGACCCTGTAATTTACATGGAAAGGCCCTGTAATTTTCATGGAAATGATTTTTTATAGGTTAAGCGTAAAAATTGTTTTTACCACCTATCAAACTCCTTGTGGACCATGCCTGTGAAAAGTTTATTTAAGGAAGCCAAGGAACCGTGGCTCTTTTATGTGGATGCTGTTGGGGAGAAGAAAACTGATGACGTGGGAGAAGCTTCTGAACAAGTTCCTGCTTTCCATTCTTTGCATGGCCCCATTGGAGAGTCAGAAAACTTAGTTGATAAACCATTGGTTGATGAACATGCCACAAGTGTCAGACTTGTGGAGAGTTCAGTCAGTGGGCTTGCAGTTACACCATCTGAGGAAATAAATTTTGAAGCTTAATTAGTTACTGGAAGCTTCTCTAGATAATAAGGATGTTGCTAACTCAAGGAAAAGGCCAAGTAAGATCTCTGATGGTGAAAAAAGAGAACAAAATGATGTTATCTCTCGTTTAAGATTGTTGTCTTTCTTTTTCATTTTGGTTGATCAAAATCTTGCAGGGTTTAGTCGTGTTGGTAATCTAATGCTAAGGTCTGTGTAGGTTCGTTCGTAGTCTGTAGTCAGTTGGTGCGTTTTCTCCAAAGTTTGGGTGATGCAGTTTGTGTTTCGGTTCGGTTTTTATGCACTTGTCATGTTGGGCATTGCAGTTAAATTAAGACTTCTCACTTCTATTTTGGAGTTTATTAACTTTCTGAAGATGATATCATTATTTTTCTCCCTACAAAATGAAATGTACATCAGTGAAGTCCTTCCCTCTTTGCTTTCCCATGGAGATTGTCAAAAAAAAAAAAAAACAAATAAACAAACAAATAAACAAACAAACTTTCTTGGCGTGTTTAGTAGACTGCCAATAACTGGAACGAATTTATATACCAGACAGATAAACAGTAGCAACTGTCGACGAAAACCAAGTAAGAGTTCAATTGTGACGCACGCAAAAACGTTAAGGAAAAAAGGCATACGAATCCTAATGTCGTAGCCGGATATTGCCATTTTATGTAATTCTGGTGGGCTTGCCGCCCTGCATTAAATTTCTTAGGTTGAATACGAAATTACATTACATTTACAGAGCATACTTATACACAAGAAGATTACATTAAGAATGTCAAAAGTGTCCAATTTAAGTTACATCAATCACTCAGTACTTCCCAACAGCTCTCCTAAGAACACACTTCCAGCGCCAGATGCCGATCCAGTTTGTGAAGTGGTTCCTCCTCGAGCTTTCTGCGTTTGTCTAATCTTGAAAAGATCCCTTGGACTTTGGGTTAAGGTCTCATCCTCTTCTTGTTGCCCTGAAAATAATAATGATGCAAAGCTCTTAATTGTCATAAACAATTAATTAAACCTGAAAAATTGGAGCGACTTCTCTTAATCCTGACATGATTGACAGCCAGAGGATTGTGCTCCATGGCAACAAAAATAGGCAATAAAAAAAGGAGAAGAAATAAAAACAAATTTTAAACTACTAACTGTGGTATGATTCTAACTGCATGGAGCACATCACCATTATTTTAAACTATCTTCCTTTTCTAAGCTGCTGCTGTTTTCGAAGAACCAAGCAGCTTAGTCTCCATTAGGTATCACTCCACTTTTTTTTCCTACTCAAATTGATAATTCAAATGCTGCACAATAAGCTAACTAAGTAAAAGGATGCAAGAGAACAACACATACTGTCATGTCTTTTCTCTTTCCTCCTGAATGAACTTCTCTAGTTGATTTGGAAGGCACACCACCTGGGTTGGGGCACGACTTGTTTGCACCAGAAAGATCACTCGTGCTAAGAGCGGGAGCTGATGACATTTGCTGATGAGGATTTCCTAATTTCCCTGTCTGTACAAGAGCAACATTATAAAACTATGTCCACATCCGGCGAAGGCCCTATCATTGCAACACATTAACAGCCATGTTAAGCTAGGTGGATAGCAATATAAAAAACATGTGAAACATCTCCCCTTTATCTATTATACCAAGTCTTCTTTGATTTTAAACAACTTCAACAGGGTGCAACAGTACGAGTCATGGGTTTTACGTTACGGCCTGATTGAGGGATCGCATTAGCATTGTCATATCCCTTAAAATATGAGGGATCGCATTAGCATTGTCATATCCCTTAGAACACTAGAGCTAAAAGCACAACTTCCAAAAACAGCAACACACTCAGAGATTTCTAGAGATGCATTCTTAGGTGGATTTAAACAATACCTAAAGGCAGGCACAGTAAAGAAAATCTTCAAATGCATCAAAGTGAATGATCATATTTAATGAATGGAAAACGAAGATGCTTAATTAAGCAGTACCAACAACAGGGGAAAGCGTGTTATAAATGCTACCAAAGCCAGAGGAAGCACTTTCAAACTTTCATCGAGTGCTTTTGTTGTTCTAGTCCCACCAGCTAAAGGGGCAGCAGGAGCAGGTATTACCGAGTTCGAAGCAGCTGGCAGTCCAGGTATTGTAGTGTGTTAGGAAGTTATGCAGCACCTATATTCAAAGAGGAGGGATCCCCACACTTTTATCATGACACTATCTCACACGTTGGGCATGATTTTTGCGAATAAAAACCAAACCGCAATGGATTTCAAGCTAATATTTTGGGGATATGTTTCTCTTACCAAGTTCTACATACCTACCAAAAATGAGTGTATTCCGAGATATATAACACCACCATCTACTACTTTGAAAATGAGCCGTTGAAAAATTAATGGATTTCTGACCGTCGAAATTAAGACTGGTAGATTGTGAGGTTTTATATTTGAGAATGTGCTCATTTTTGGTAGGCATGTAGAACTTGGTAAGAGGAACATATTCCCAAAATATTAGATTCCAATCCGTTGCGGTTTGGTTTTTATTCGTTGATGCGGTTTGGTTTGATATTCGGGAAAAATTCAAATGCCCCAACGTGTGAGATAGTGTCATGATAAAAGTATGAGGGGATCCTTCCTCATATTCAAATGCAACAACTTGTTTCAACATTGGTACGGGTCATTAACATGAAACATCACTAACCGATTTTCCGCACTTCAACCAATTATCGTTGAAAAAGATTCTCAATAATGCAGGTTTACCCTCGGAGGGAGTATATAAATATATTTGATACATAACAATGCCAAACTACAATCTAGTGACGAAAACATAGTTATTTCAACATTGGTACAAAGATACCAACATTAACATGAAACATCACTAACAGATTTTCCGCACTTCAACCAATTATCGTTGAACTTTGAGATAGCATTCTCAATAATGCATGGTTTTACCCTCGTGTTTAAATCATTCCATAATTCTGAAAGTAAATATCCGGCTGTCTACCTTGTTTTGCCTGGGGTCATAAATAATCATCCGAGAAGTGTCTGGATAAACAACTTTAGCAGATGTAGTAGATGTCTATGCAATATTCAGGAGTCCAGCGGAACCCTTTTCTGCACCTAAAAGAGCATAAAATGTATAAAATACAACTAACAAGTAACACATATGATACTGTGGAAGGCAAGGGAGATGCTGGTAACTAGAGAACCAACTCCATTTAATATAATTGACTTTTCGGCCTTCTTATTAATGTTTTTCACAAGCCACTGCAAAGGGTAAATCAGCCAGTTAAAAACTCAGCGTTGGGCCCTTGAGAGAACCGTAGAAATGAAGCTAACCAAAACAAACAAGACAGGGAAAGGAAAAAAACTGCACAGAATATATAATGAGCAAACTTTTCTAGTGATAACGGTGAGAATGATAGAGAAAGAGGCAGAATTTCTTATTGATCATTAGCAGGGTTACATGGAACAATGTCCTTTATATACATGTAGAAGGGAGACCCTAGATACCTAGCTGGGCCGCACATCTATGGGTTGTAAGCCCTACAACACTCCCCCTTGTGCGGTCCAATAGAACTTCATAAGCAGTGCTTCATGCTTCGAATATAGTTCTTCAAATGTCTTCCTCTCCCTAATGACTTGTGCCGAAATCAATTGCCTCATTAAAACTTTGACAAGGATAAACCCAATGGGATAAAACCTTGGTACAACTCTTCACATGTTGTCTTGTACTTTACATGTTGTTCATCACATGCAATACGATCTTCAAAGACCGATGAGTCTGAGTTAATTGCCTCATTAAAACTTCGTCAGGAAAACCCATAGGGACAAAACCTGAACTAAAGAAAAAGAGTACAATATTAAGTAAACTTAGAACATAGTTGGATTCCTTTTAATGTCTTTGTAGGGATAAAACAAATTTATGTCAATGGTTACTTTTAAGTACATGATTACATTCACTATACCATTCCAATGACGTTGCGTTGGCGCGGAACTATATCTAGCTAACAAGTTCCCGGAGGATGTAAAATTTAGTCGAGTACATTATTATACTAAGTACAACAATGCGTCTATTGTACTTAGATACTGGAATTTCATCTCCCAACACATCTTCGTCATATTCCTTTGGACAAAATGGTTACTTACTTACATTTGAACCTCGACTAATCATGGGAGTGCTATTAGGATGCATGTCTTTGTTAAATTGCCTGACAACTTTAGACATATGCAACCTGGTGGAATAATATACCACAAGCTCAGTATTCGATCGATCCTTCCCTAGATTTTTCATCTCAAATTCGGATTTTAAATAGCTTTTAAGGTCTCTTATTACATCAAGAGTAAAAATCATGTCTGTACCATCAACATAAATAGCTACAATTCCAAATCAGGAAGTTTCTTATGAATACGCAAGGAAAAATAACTTACTTGTTTATCCCCTCCAAATCAAATAGCCACTTAGACGGGTATACCACATCCGCCTGATTGCTTGAATCTATAAGTGAGCGTTCTATCTAACTGTAAACGCACTCTGTGGTTTAGAGTCATTTGATTTGGGCAACAAAAGTCTATCAAGTACTTTTGTAAATATATTCTATCTCTTGATTCTTTCAGAGATACGTAACAACCACATACATATGCTGCATTTCAATTCCTTTTGAAATTACCAAGCTAACTAAGTAGCGAAACTCTATAATGTTCATTACAAGAGAACAATTCCAAGGCTTTGTGAGAAACCTCGCGCCACAAGGCGAGTCTTTGTACTTTAAGACTACTTTCTTCTCATTATGTTTTATGACAAATTAATTATGTATGTCCAATAGGCTTTACACTTGGTTGGTTAGCACTACCACACCAAATACCCGTATATTTTCCAAAGAACTAAGTTCTACCTGGATTGCGTAGGCCAAATATGCTATTTATTTGAAATTAATCAACATAAATCATGGTTCGATCTCATTGTGCTCTACTTCTGGAGCAACTATTTATGGATTATATCATCATTGTGCACACATGATCCTTCCGTTGACTCATGTGCATTCTCATAATCCGTCAGGATTTCATTATTCTCTAGAATCATTTAAAACTTTGGAGCGTCCTCCAGTATTGATTCATGGACATATATAGTCAGAGACAATCAAATGAGATTCTTTCATTAATGATACAAATTAGGTTGTGCCTTACTCATCTACTTCCTTTCTAGGTGAGATTTGATCGAACCTGGTGGTCTCTCCATCTTCCTTTATGCAGCCACGACCTCAACTACACTTCCACCAAGTGTAGTTGCAACACCTTAGTCTATGGTGTATCCCATACTGAGGATTTCTAACCTTGCAGGAATATTTGCAGCTGGTATGTGTGATCTTGTCACTTTAGCGACATCAGTGTACATTATGAAAATTGCTTATTCTTTGTCACTTCATATTTATATTTGTGGAGTACAAGAATCAATATGTGACACAGTGGGAACACACCAAGACAATTCCTGTCGTTCCCTTAGAAAATACTTTTTCTTATCTCCCCCTAACGACGGGAAGACTGTCTCACTAAAGTGACAAACCGCAAATAAAGCGGTAAGAGATCTCCTGCCGAAGGTTTTAAAATGCGGATAATTGTTGAGAGTAAATATTCAACAAAATTACTTAATCATTTTCGTGACCCATCATAGTACGATGTGGACTCGTAATGGCACATATATAGTGCAACCAAAAATACGTAATAACACAAACGTCAGGCTTAAATTCGCTACCAACCGGTACGTAGAAAAGGTTGACTAATATTGGGTTCTACAAAAATTAAGTAAAGATGCGCGTAATATTGCATATCCCCAAAGCAATAAAAGGTAGGTTGGTACGCATAACCTATTCCTTAGACACCATCTGTAACCTTTGATGGTAGCCTCTGCGAGACCATTGGGTATAAGATGCTCTATATTGATCCTATTAAACATGCAATATTCATCAAGTCCTTTTGATGTAAATTCTCTAGCATTAACAAGGGTGGTTAGCCTTTACACTTTGCATTGTGTAATATGTGCTAGGAGTTCTCAAACGCAAAATTTTTTTTTTTTGGAAACTATAACTAGTCCAAAATATCAAAACATTCACCAGATCCATCAGTCACTTTAATGGTCCGCATTCTGCATGAATGTTTTTCTAAAGTTCACCTTGTTTTCTTTGTAATATGGAATTTTTACCATTTGCATCTTAGGATGGTCTCGATCCTGTTTTACTGAAGACTTTGTAAAAATGAATGATATGCTTTTTACCTAAAAGCATAATGGGAAGGGGGTGGGGGTGGGGGTTGTGCATCTAGTAATTTAGAAAACACTTATTGAGAGATATGTCGTCACTTTGCATTATGTCAATCTTTTTGTCATTTTCATTCACTCAAATAAAGTGATATTTGTATGAGTTCTTTCAAAATAATCATCATTTCACAACCAAAGTTTCTTTATGGTTATGCCCAAAGCCTGTATGAGTCAATTTCCAACATTTCATCATCGGAGTCAATATGATTCAATAATCCAAATATTATAGTGAATTACATTGTACTAGATTGACTCATTAGTTTATCTAAAATATATTTCCTTCCAAATATATTAGAGACTATAAAAGATGCAATCAATTACATTTTCATCATTTAGATGTTCCACAAGATATCCATTTGCATGGGTTACTTGGGAATTTAACAAGGTGTGATCATCTCTTGGTACATCTAGAGATTTTGCGACGTCTTTGTTTTATCTTGAAGAAAGAAAAAAAAATGAGCAATGCTGTGCTCGATAAGATAATCAATTGGCCAAGCAAAGTTCTTGTTTGCCATTAAAGTTGATGTGGAAATTGGTTGCCACTATGATACACACACATTGTATATATCAACACCTATGACCAGGTGCATTCCCAACTCTTTCTTTTATGATGGGAGCTAGAATTACATCTTAGCTTCATCCCATATTCAGCTGATACCTGTACTTTGGTGTCATTACTACTGGGGAAAAAAATACATCTTTGTCTCATGATATATATGTCCATTTTCACATGCTTTATATGAGTCATTAAGTCTAACCTTTATTACTTCTGGGTTCTTTCCATTTTCAATTTTGCTACATTTAGCTTAATTTGAGAAATTTCTTTATCTCAATAGGCCAAGAGAATCTCACTACACATGTCAACAAATTACTTTAGGTTGAGTAGATTACTAAAGATAGTTCTCTTGTTGTCATATATCAACATATACTGGTTCATTAGTATCATGGATGAAGTAGAGAAATGGAAATTTTCCGACTCATATCATCTTTTGTGAGTTCATCCACAAAATTTGGAATACATGTGATTTTATTTACAACGTATCTTTTGAAAATGCCGACTCTTAATAGTCAAGCCAGTGGATTGCATCCCACGGAACATTTCAAATTTGGGAAGAAAATATCAAGTACACAATAATGGTGATCAAGTACTTCTAAACCCCAAATAAATACATTGGAATTGAGTTGGTACAACCAATTAAACAAAATACACCATTCAACTATAGCCAATATCATATTCAAGAGAACAAATAGCATTAAGACCAAAATTCTTAATGATTGAGATCAATAAAAATAATTAAAATGACCGTTTATGTGTTGTTGACTTATTTTAAGACAAAAATAAACAAAACTAGGCATATTCTAAAAACAAATAAATAAGCCTAGTGAGTAAATAAGCCTAGCATATAAAAACCCGCGTTATATTTACATACCTCAAAATTTGGTTCCCACCGTATATACACAAATCCAGAAAGCCCTTGGTCGCGCACAGTCCAAAAACATAAAAGAACTGGACAGGCTCTGGTTGGGTCGGACCGAGTTGGGCTGGTTGGGTTGGACCGAGTTGGGCCTGGTTGGGTCGGACCGGTTTCCTTCCTGCTGGAAGGACAGGACAGGTTTTACTCCAGCGGTTTCGTTCCTTCTTCCCAAAACAGAAGACGACAGACAGAAGAAGACGGACAGACTTTTCTGGTGGAAAAGACGAACACATATTGTTCCTCTATCAGAGATTTCATTTAGCACAAATCAAAAAATAAAATAGAATCAGTACCAAGTACGAATCCACTTCTACGATTAAATTAATGCCAATATCAATCACATCAAATCTGCCTCTCCTCCATTAAATTAATATTAATTAAATTAAATCAAAACTACTAAAGTCAAAAGAAAAAGGAAGATAAACACTTAGCTTAAAGATTGATTCCATAATTTTCTTGATGTAAATCCGAATACTATTTTTTTCTTCAAAACAATTTGTGTTTATCATCCATGTTGGAAAAAAAATAATCAAAAGCTCTGCGGTATAGCTTCGTGCATGATAACGTTTTGTAGTGATAACGGTGAGAATTATAGAGAAAGAGGAAGAATTTCTTATTGATCATTAGCAGGGTTACATGGAACAATGTCCTTTATATACATGTAGAAGGGAGACCCTAGATACCTAGCTGGGCCGCACATCTATGGGCTGTAAGCCATACAACACAAACCAATTTTTTAACAACCCTGGTAAAGGGGCGGCAAGAATCGGTAGAGGGGCGGCAAGTGTGATAGCAATGTCCCTTTTATTGGTTAGGGGGTGTCCTATAGGGGGTGTAGATTGACTAGATTACCCTTTTCACCTCAAATGGTCTAATTTACCCTTGTTTTTTTGATTGAAAAGACTGAATTGTCCTCCATCATATAAACCTAATTATGAGAAGAATCAAAATTAGTTTTTATTTTTTGTTTCATCTTCTCCACTTCCATTGTAACCGTAAGCACCACCTCCATTAAAGTCCGAAAATTCATCGTCTTCGATTAATCGGCGATTCGCAAAATTGATAATTGTTGATTGAAGTCTACATTATAGATGACGAATAAGAAGAAAGTTGACGAAGATTGTGGCGATTCTAATCAAGCAAATGTTCTATTAGGTGAAGAACAAAAATCTCAACTCCAAACCCCTCCACCGGAGAAATTAGGTGGAATGACATACATGAGGTATGTTTTGCGGAACCCATATAGGGTTTAGTTTAATTTGTTCGTTTTAATTTCAATTTCTATCAAAAATTAGGGTTTTAGGTTAAAAATCAAGTTTCCATATCCTGGGTTTTTGTTACTTACGGTTGCAATTAGTTCCATTATGGACCGTATTTGAAGCTTTTGATGCTCATACGGTTTGTGACAATTGAATTTGCTGAAATACCAACCGTATGTTCTTAGGTTTCAGATTTTTTTGCCAGTTACGGTTGCTAGTTTCCACGGAATTACGAACCGATTTTTTCTCTGCATGTTAATTTTTTTACTTACGGTGCCTATTTGTATGTTACTTACCAACCGTGCATTAGGTACGGTTCGTAATTGTGTACATTTGTAACCGTATATTATCCTGTGTTTGAAAACCTTTTGTCGAGTATTGGTACGGTTGATAACGATAAGAAAGTTACCAACCGATTTTATATACGGGTTGTTTAGTTATTCAGTTACGAACCGTATCTATGATACGGTTTGACACGATTGTAGAGTTACAAACCGTATATTATTTTGGTCACATTTTTTTGGTTTGTTTGTTACATTTTGTTTGTTCAACCCTTAGAATTCATTCAAATTATTACTTGTGTAGGAATCCCGATAGGGTGAAGAAAAAGAGAGGGAATAACTCAAGTCCGATTGATCATACACCCACCCCTCGCGGTGACAAGCATTTAGGGGTAGATTATAGAGGTGTCCCCAAGAATGCGAAGAAGAAGAAGAATCAATTTGAGATTAGGCTTAGAGAACCATCTGTAGGTAACTCTGGGGTTGAATTAGAAGGAGATGAACCTAATGATCAAGAAATTGAAGAGGTAGGAGTCCCCAAGAACCTTGAAGAAGCTGATGATAATGAAGATGAAGAAAATCCTGATGAATCCAATGTCGAAGAAGAGGACGATGAAGAAGGAAATGGCGAAGAAGAGGATGATGAAGAAGGAAATGGTGAAGATGAGGAAGAGGAAGGAGATAATGAAGATGAGGAAGAGGAACCAAATGATGAAGATGAGGAAGAGGAAGCAAATGATGAAGAAGGAGTACAAAACAAGAGGAAAGAAATTGTTGTAGCTACAACTCCAGCTCCAGCTAAACCAAGGAAAGAAAAAAAGCCGAGAAAGGAACCTGCACCAAAAGGGTTGCATATTCCTAAAGGAAAAGACCTGTTGTTGCAAAGGAAGAAGAATAAAAGACCTTGGGACGAGGCACCATATAAGTCCTCAATCTTATTTGGTTATACCAATTCCTGGGCCGCAAAAGTCTGTGAGACTAGGGTATGTTTCTCTTAACACATTGTTTTGTTTTAAGTTATTTCGTTGTTTTTTTTATTATTTATGTATATTACATTAATCTCAGTTTAACAAAATATGTTTGTATTGTTTTTAAGGATCATGCAAGGGCAATCAAATTGGTCAAGCATCAAAGATCTAGTCATTGGCATTTAGGTGAGGAATGTGGTGATGTTCGTACTCTAGTCTCAAGTTCAGGATTAGGGCCTGGAATTCTGAATACCCAATCGGAGTATGATAGTATAATTGTATCTGCCTTCAGGGAACGATATTGGCCAGAAAATGATACTTTTCATCTCCCATTTGGAGAGATGACAATAATACCGGACGATGTGAAGCAAATTCTTGACTTGGAAGTTGAAGGAAAATCGTGTATGAAGGTTTTGATAACAACATGTCTTGGATGATCTTCTGACCTCGTTGAAGAAACACTTGGGTGGGGTAAAGACGAGACCGAGATGGAGTTTATGTTGGCTGGTGGTTATGACCCTTCGGAACCAAACAAGATTAACAAGGTAAAGAAGCTGTTGTTGAAAAATTTGAGGACGAAGTTTGGAGACACCCTCAAAAAGCAATTGGCAGGTGAGGTGATAGATGACACAAGGGCTAGGCATACATCCACAACATATTTGTTGTATTCTATTGGGACCGTATTCATGCCCGATAACTCGGGAAATAGGGTGAATGTCCATTACCTACAATTGTTGAAGGATTTGAAGAAGACCAGAGAGTATTCGTGGGGCACCGCCACGCTTGCATATCTACTTGAAAGTCTAAGAAAGGCCTCGAGGGCTGGAGCTACTGAAATTGCTGGTAATGTTGCACTTCTAATGGTAACACTAGTGGAAATCAGCAGTTTCGCGACCGACAAAGCAAGTCATTTAACTCGTATCTATGACTTGCTTTGTCGGTCGAAGAAAGGGTCGCTGTTTGAGCGTCTTTTCCAACTATGACGTATCTCTGGGGTCGTTGAAAATCTTATATCAACGACCGATTTTAACGGTCAAAAATTTATGACTGTCTTCAATCAGTCATAGATATAGATCTTAACATAAAAAAAAAATAGATTCAGATTGGCTGTCTGGCCTGACTGAATATGACTAAATCTGAAATTAAACTCAAATGAGAATCAAATGAAAACCAAATTCAAATGAGAATCAAATGAAACTCAAATTAGAATTCAAATGAAACTCAAATTAGAATTCAAATAAAAATGAGAGTCAAATTAAACTTGCTAATCATTCAATTTAACATTCATTGATTCATTGGTTTCAAATTACACAAAGGATTAAAATCTGTAGTTCTGACCAGTGTAATCTGTCCTCTGCAGCACTGCCTCCTCCAGGCTTGAATAGTAACATCCATTGTCAGCAATATCTCCAGCCTCCTCCATCCAGTTAACCATTGAGTTCCATAGCTTTCACAAATCTTTGCCTGCAAGAACAGAAACCTAATCAATGACATTGAAAACAATGAAGTGTCCAAGGATGCAAGCAGTTTAAACAAAGCTTGTGAGTTTTGCACGCATAGCCAGATTCAAACAGTTTAACAAAGTTTATGATTTATCTAGCAAGTGATATCTCAACTGTTTACCTTCCTTTGGGGTTTAATCCTTAGCGGAACCAATGAATAATTATATCTTCTGCAAGCACGTCCTGGTCACAGTGGTTTCGAACAATTTCAGGTAATAACTTCATCAGCTTGGTGTCTTCGTAGCACTGGATTTAGACTTTGTAGATTAATTCAAGATCCAGCTTTCAGTACAAAAGGCATACATAAGCTTTTCCCATATCTTCACCTGTAATTAGAAAATGGAACACATTCCAAAAAAATTAAAACCTAAGCGGGCAAAACATGAAAAATAAAATATCCAACAAGGACAAATCCGAAGACCAATCTTATGAAAAGAAAAATTCATCATACAAAGAATTCTATGTGCCCGATCGAGAATTTAGCAAAGAAAGATTGCCAATTCTCCGAGAAGCACACCAAGCGGAACCTCAATTAAAGTTAAAACAATGAGAAGGAAATAAAGAAGCAGACATGATAACAAGGCATGCTGACATTTAGGAACTCTATTCTAAAACTAATACATTAGTATTTAAGGATGAACAACCAAGACTAAAACATTTAAACTGCTGCATCCAAGGACTAGTATGTTTGTTTCCGTTCATATGAACATGGGAGGAAAAAATATTTGTACACAAGTTCAAAAATGCTCATCCTAACATCTTGTACTTTCCCTACCATTAAGTAAATTCAAAGGAGATAAAATAAAAATAATACCTGAACACACACTACATATGTGGAATTGGGATCACAATATACAATAGACGGTTGTCACCAATCTCAGAAAAAAAGTCAAAACCGATACCTCCAAAATTTCAAATAAACACAAGTTGTCACTGAAAGAATTAAGGGACTAAACTTTTTAGGTTAAAACTTATCAGTCTGATTGATAAATTGGTAAAACATAATGTAATCCCAGGTGACAAGGTTTATCTATACTTATGCCTCCCAACTAAAATGAAACCCTTCACAGTGTTTAACACACTTTCTGATGTTTCTAGATACCAAGTATTGATAAAGCATAGAGTCACTAAGGTATTGTGAAGCAGTAAAGGATTTGTAACGGCTTGTATACAAAATATTGTACTTCACGAAAGAAGATTGATTGTTTTCAGAAGAACTACCATTTGTAAATAACAACAAAAGAGAAATTGTAGTTCTAAATTGCTACTCTAGTCCTGACATATGTTTTTCTCTATATTGCACACTCTTTTCAAAGTAACTCCCTACTTGTTTAAATGATACCAGTTTGACACATTTTAACACCACCGAATACAGAGAAGATATGTTTGTTGCTCATGAGGCTACTTGGGTATCCATTTACATACAACACATAAAGAAAATATCTGATTTCCATAATCAGTACAAACTCTTGAACTATTCTTATCTTTTAACTAATTCAAACATTATAATACCAATGGATCATGTCTGAACATGATTAACCCTCTCTTCCTAGATGTATTGAGAACTCAGCAAGATAATGGTCAATCATTTTAGGTTTGACTTCAATCTGGTAGAAGGTCTTACCATCCTAAACCCCAACAGTGCTACAAATCATCTCAGGAACTGTGATCATATTTTGAATGCGATTCCTTACAGAATCTGGCTTCTCATTTTTAGGGGCATTCTAGTTTCTGTTCAAAATATCAAATGATTCATTAATCAAAATCGACTTTAAAACAATCAATTTATGAATATAAAATAAATTGAATATCGAATATGGAAATCACCAGAACACAATCAATTTAAGCACTTGAGGTGTTCTAAAAAGTTTCTATATAGGTCTTTTTGAGATACAAATAAATGGCAAACTTTCGAGAATAGTTAATACAGATACTAGAATCAAAATGAGACATAAAGTTAATCAGTCAGCCAGATAAAAATTTCCCCTTGCATATAATTCAACTCTCGTATGCAACACTTTTGCACTCAAGTGACCAAGCATAGTTTGGAAAATGCCTGCCACATCAAAAGTGTATGATTCATCAGATTCTACGTCCAATACAGAAAATGATTGGTGTGTGTGCATACACATATATGAGAGAGAGAGAGTTGTAACATGAAAAAATAATAGAGTAATAGATTGTCCCTGGATGTACTATTCCATGCCAGTAGCACGGTTTCAAACCTATTTCAATTGGAGAAAAAGACATTATATATAATGCATTATAATAGGTTCTTTGAGATTGCTATAGACAGATCAAGAGATTATACAGTAATGCAAAATTAGCTTCCAACAACTATTTTAAACATGAAAGAATCAACAAATGTTTTTGAAGATTATACAAGAAAGCATGCCCAAGTGTACCCTTCATCTAAATCATGTAAAAATCGGTTCATATGTAATACTATGAGATTGAAACTTAAGATCAACAATGCCAAATTACCTTGTAATATAAGATAAGACACCCATTTGCCGAACGTTGCGCTCATTTCTCTTAATCTGGTGGCAAGCTTCGTCTACAAAATGCAAAATTTTGTAGGTTAAAACAAAGAACGGCTTCCAACAAGGCTAGGAAATATGCATATCTACAGGAAGATGATCACTTATCGGATTGAACTGCATAGAAATTTTTGACTCCAGGTCATCAAGCAAGAGACACAAATCCTGCTGTGTTGGCTTTCTGACCAGAAAGATAACTCTCTGTAATCCCCTGCATTGATATGCAAAGCAGAGGATAAATCTTGTATGCCCAGTAACTAACAACATAGAAATCCTCCTACAAACATTGGAGCATATTTAGTGATCGGTTGTCAGCCGACACAAATATAATTTCACTTTCTTACGCACTAAATTTAAATGAAGCACAAGGTAAGGAAGAGTTCGTATCCACAGAGAGGCGTTGGTTGTTATAAACTTTCAGTTTCTAGAATAACCCAAAGTATGTTTGTTGTATTTAAGCAAATAAAAGTAAATTGAAAGCAAAATAAATTGTAGAGAATAATCAATGGAGAGAGATATTGGTCAAGGAATTCATCTTCAATCTTAGACATGTGTTTGCATATATGAATAGAATTACGATTTAATCTCTTGTGTTATCAAAAGCCTAGAGAATCAAGAAAGCAAGATAATCTATTAATTTCTCAAGTTCATCAACACACACATTAGGGCTGCGTATGTGAATTCTACCTAAAGAATAACCTAACGCCTTGCGCTAATCAAGTTCAATTCCTAGGAGCATTAAGTTTCAGAAATAGGCTAATCAATGCAATTGTCGTGCGTTGCGCAAAACAATTCGGACAATGGTCAAACTCTACATATGATTACAAGAGTGTATCACTACAAACCGTAAACATATCATGCTACTTGTATTCAAGGTTATCGCCGATGAAACCCCTAAAATAGCTATGGACTAAGATGCAAGTTCAATTAATTGGCCACTTAACTAATCAAACACCATAATCCTATCACAATACTTCAATCATGTGATCATAGGAACCGCAGAGAATTGAACGATAAACAAGAGAGAAAACTAATACATAAAGCAAGACACAAGTTTTAGAAATCGGACTACATCCTTAACCAATAAAAGAGAATTTAGCTACTCATAGCTATGGAGTTCATCACAAAAATATCAAAGGAATAAAGAAGAAGATGAACAAAAGCAAACCCTAGTTGTGTAACCCAAAACGGCTCTCCAAAGTTTCAAGGAAAAGATATTAGATAAGATGATTCCAAAAGTTGTAGAATTCCTCTCTTTATAGCCTTCTTCTCCTTCCAAAACTAGGTTTTGTCTTCAAAGTCCATTAGTTGAGAGTTCACCAAGCCCACAAGGATGAGAAACCCGTGTAGAAAATACGCCCCGAAAACGGTCGCCGGAATCCTGGTATTGTGGCCGGAAATCGGCCGGAAAGTCGCCGGAAATCGCTCCGGTGACCGGGCAAAGTCCGCCGGCCACCGGTCAACGGGTCGAACGGCGGGTCAACGGTCTGGATCGAACGGGTGAGTCAACTCAAGTCGACCGGTCAACATCGATCAGTCCGACTTAGATACCCAAATCCGCTGAGTCAATGGTTTTCGGGCCAAAGCCATTTTGCCACAGCCAAGCCACCGATGCACCATCATCACCACTCCAAATTTTGTAACCTAGCATGCCTACACTGCACTTCACCAGCTCACATTTCACCTCAACAGCTGCAAAAACCCATTCAATTCCAGGCCTACAGCAAGGGCTTGCCCATTCATTCCATTCTGCAGCTCCAAGTCTAATCCAGGGCACTACCAACACACTTGTGTTTATCTGCAATTATCAACACCAGCATCACTCCCAGCTACAATGCCACCAAATCAGATGCAGCATAGCATCTTGCTATTTGCAACTCAGTTCCACCTCACTGCAGCTCATATTTCACAATGCCAGCCAATGTGCCAAAGCCAGCCAACCTCTTCCATGCCACCTCGCAATTAAATGCCAGCAATAACTCCAAATCATTCGTACCCTTTTCTTACACCAAGCGATGTCAGCTCCAAGACTGATTTGCCTCGTTAGTCCATCCACCGTAATGCGTCTTCTTCCCTGCTCACAACAAACAACTTTCACAACTCAGGCCATTCCATCTCTGCCTTGTAAGCCATTCTGCAACATCAATTGGCACTGTAGTTTGCAAACTTGTCTGCTCAAGATAACTCAAAGACAAACTCACGGCCGGTTCCACAACCTTTCTCGGGCTTCAATGCCGCACAATCCATAACCGACCCAACTCTTCATTCTCAACACCGCTCCATTACTGCACCTGACACCGCAACCCGGTTCCAATGGCTTCTCTCTACAATACTACCAGACTCTCAATTCCCATTGCAGCCAAACCACCTGACACCAGGCTTCAGGCCATATTTAGACTAGCATTACCACCAACTTTGCTCCATTGCAGCCGACACACTCCACATCTGCAATTCCTGTAGCTTCTCCAGCTGAGGTCACAACCGCTAGCCTCAGCCCTCAGTTCCCTGTAATTGCAGCCAACCAACTCCTTCCTTGTAATGCAAGTACCTGCAACCAAACTTAGTTCACACAGAACCTACACTCTCTTGCCCGAGACCAATGCCTTGCCACTCCAATCACTTTACCAGACATGCCACCGATGTACCATACTTCCCCGCCAACAATCACAGCCCCCGGCTCGGTTGGTGCTTCACTCCACAACACCTACCAGCATACATAGTCCTGCAATTGTGGTTCACAAGCAAGTCAGCACCACCAAACCACAGCTGTATCTTAATACAATCCAACTGAATCTCCAATGCAACTCATTCAAGCAATCAGCCTCAGCACCACTGTTTAACCATGAGCCATTCCCATCCATACTCTGACCATCAACTCCATTCCAAGCTTCATCCAAGCTCATTTGCTTGTGCTTTGCCCTGTAATCCCAGCCATGAGAGCTGTACCCTGCAATTCTGCCAACACCAGTCTTTTACCTAATCTTCTCAGCCATGCCAAGATCCTCTGGGCTAACCTCAAAGCTCAAATGGCATCAGATCACCTGCTCAGCTCTTAAATCCATCTTCCCTGAGATCTGAAGCCCTTTCTCCACTCTCCATCTCGAGGTATCCAACAGCAGCCATGACTGGTTTTAACAGCTTCTCTATCTTCACAGAAAAACCCAAAATCCTCAATAGAAAATAACCCATCGAACCCTAACAACGTTTCTTGAATTTCATCTCATTTTGAATCTCCATCTTCTCCCTTACAATCTCTCGGTTAAAGCTTCCTCTCGATTCACTCATTTGCATCAATTTCAAAAGCATCGAACCCTTACCTCTCTTTACCGATTTACTGAGATCGATATCAACATTTCCTTGCTTATCAGTTGCAGAAACAAACCCTCATCTCGATTTCTCTCATCCTCTGTCGATTTTGACAGCAGCCATGGCTGCTTCCTCCTCAGTTTCTTCAGGTGAAAAGCATTGAATGAAAAAATGATTGGGAAGAAAAGAATCGGTCTAGGGTTGTAATAACAATGTTAGATAACGCCACCCCTCCGGCTCGCATTTAGCTAGTATATATTTTTGAACGCCTCAAAGGGATAAGAGAAAATAACATGATTGGTTAATAATAAAACAACACAAAATAACATGTCATTCAAACTAATTTCTTGAGATGTGAATAGTAAAACCTAAGTAAAGCATGTCATTGAACTCGCTCATAATGTTGCAATGACGATAGCGGTACATGAGGTTAACTCTTTACTTGGATTCCAGTGAGAGACTCATTATGTGTTTCTAGCTCGAAAGTTCCCTGAATAAAATCATTGCATCTTATACCAAAATATTTGGAATATTATCAATATAAAAGCTCACCGCTAGTGCTCCTAGAACACATCCTTCAAAGGAAATCAACTCTTTCTCGAAAGACACCCCACAGGCAGAAAGTGATAAATCCACATCATAACGGTTGCTATTGATAGACTGAAAAAACGAAATAAAAAATAACTAACTTGAGAGATATGAATGCTAATGGAAATCAGCAAAATAATGTTTACATCTGTCAGAGTCTTAAGACGTTCTAAAGGCTTTTATCCCTGATTTTTCAACTTAAGATGATATCAGCATAGTAGATAAAGACAAGCGAACAGAAATGAAATGCATGAAAAACAATCAAAAGCATAAAGAGAGAAAGGAGCTATAGCATGGCACATGACCAAATAGCACAATCATCATAATAACCTCTAGAGGAATGTAATTTGGTTTCTTTGGTCCGCCAAAGTTCAACGTCCACACAGGGAATGCATGCAGAATTAGTAAGCTCTAACTATCGAATCTTTGTAAGATAATTGTCTCATTAATTTTCCATTCTTCCGCACCTTCTTCATTTCTCACTTCCATGGGGAAGCTGCAACAGATTATACACAAGTTTTAATCTCAGTCATTTATTTCCGTAGGTTACAGAAGCCTACTCAATAACCTAGAATTGGGTCAGGACAATTGCACCAATCACTAAACAAAGTATATGTTTATGCAGGACAAGCATCTATTACCATTCACCACAAGAAAATTAATAACTCAACCATCATCTAAATAAAAATCAAACTCTCTTTTAAAGCTCAAATTTCTTTAAACAAACTCTGGCTACAATAAAACAAAATATTTATGAATCAAACACAACTGAAATAAGAAGACATGATACTAAGCAAGTAAAAAATTGCATTCTGAATAAGTAGTCGGACAAACCATTGCATCAAGTGGGATTGTTACAATTTGAACCATGATCTATCCTGCACCATTTTTCACAAAAGAAAAAAATGGTTAGAGAATTAAGATCCTAAAACAATCAAAAAACCCTTTCTATGTTCACTGTTTATAATTTTCTTATTGTAAAATCAATAAAACAATAGATCTAAATGAGAAGGACGTTCACCTCGTAAGAAACAACTTCAACATCAAACCCAAATCTGTGAACAACAAAACCCCCAATTATTCGTGATGTTTAAATGAAGATCGGGATTAATAAATTCTAACAAGAAGTGATACAGAGAATTACCTATAATTCCTAATGGAAGAATAACATCCAACCGAAACATCTCACTGATTTCTATTACTTTTCATTAATGACTTCTGTTACCATGGAATGATAGTTGTAACAAGTATGAAACTGGAAAAATTAGGTTTATAATTTTGATCTTCGAGAGAGAAAGTTAGGGTTTTCTGAAGAAAAGGGATTTTGGGTCTCATGCGAAGGAAGTTTATTTTTCCAATCAGATTCAGATGTAGAATGTAGTAGCGAAAACAACAACAAAATATTTAGAGAGAAGAAGAGAAAAAAGAGCAAATAGATAGACAGAGGAGAATTGTTGGATTTATCAAGCTTAGAATCATTATCTCTGATAGAAATCATGTAATCTTAGTTTTGGTAAGTAATAATAGAGAGACGAAGAAGGTTCACAGAGAAAAATAGTTTCTCTTTCTTACTCTGAGAAATGAGAGAGAGTAATAGAGATGAAGAGATAAGGAGAATGGGAAGAGGGCTGCATGGGAAATCGAACCACGGAAATTAGTAGGTCCATCCGTCATAGAATCGGTCCACGAATTAAAAATAAAATATTAATAAAAGATTTCATTCTACGACCAGCATAGTCGATCGATGATGTGGTCCGTGTTTTTTTTAAATCCTTGACCGTCTTGGACCAGTCCAAGGTGTATTAACTGTCAATGAGGGTCACGGATGTGGGTGGTTGAAACCCCATATTCCACTAGTGTAAGTTTGGTTACATTTTATCATTTTTTTTATTTTATGATTGTTTGTTATATTTATCTTTTGTATTCATGTCCCAATTGATTAAATTGTTTTATATTTTTCTAGGCATGGGTGTATGACCACTTTCCGAGCTTGAGACCTCCTACTAAACGGGAAGAAGATGATGATAGACATACAGGAAAGAAGTTTATTTTACTGGTAGACAAAAAAGGAACAAAGAAAAGAGGCTCATTCAAGTGAGGCAGGAAATAGATGCTTTCACTGTTGAAGATGTTATCTTTGACCCTTATTTGAGGATTCAAAATGGAGTTGATGTTCGTCAGTTCACACATATCTCAGGCTACAACGGACCATTGTATCATGCCACAGGTTATGTTATGACCAATCCTCGTCGAACTCTACGCCAAATTGCTCATATTCAAGAAAAGGTCGTTAAGGAAAACTTCAAATTATCCAAGGATGGATCCGAGACAAGAGGCCCCACCATTGTACTCAACTACCGCCCAACTCCGACGATTGATGTTTGGAACAACCGCCATCAACGAGAATACCAACTCCAAGCGGGAGAGGCAACGGCTTGTAACAACACGAAAGAAGTCATTGATGATTACATAGATTGGTATTACCATTTTGGTCATCCACATGTGATTAATAATGATCCGGAGGCCCAGCCACTTATTCAAAAGGCAATAGAAAAAAGGAAGGATACTGAGGAGAGCAAAGAGACAAAGGGACTATTTGGTATGACTTGGAGGAAACTATATTTCATGACGGTACGTAACTTTGTTATCCTCATGACTTGGAATTTAGTTCTAATTTATATTTCTTCGGTTATGGAATAATCTCTTAAGACTCTTTTTAATGTGTTAATAGAAAGACCGAGGACAACAGTTGGCAAATAGTATGACTTCATGCATCTGTGCTAATGGTGTGATTAACGCTCCTCAACAAAGGATCTTACAAGAGAAAATAAGGAACATGCATGATCCAACCAGGAAAGAATTGTATGAGGGGTTGGTCACCGAAGAAAGAGGCTTAAAGAGGGGCAGAAAGTCCATTGGAGGTGCGGGTACTAGCCATAGTCAGTCGTCATCTAGCAGCGAAGAGACGCATTTGGAAGAGGATGTGCATCGTGTGGGTAGTAGCCAAAGAGGTGGTCGTGGTCGCGGTGGTCGCCGTGATGGTCCTCGCACTCGTGGGGGTGGTACCACCAACAAAAGAGGTAGTGGTCCTCGTGGTTAATTATGGTTATGTGACATTTGATAGCAGGACAACTTCTTATTTCTTAGATTTGTGTGGTTATTTTTAGTTTATGGATATTATCAAGAACTAATGGTTGTGTGGTTAGTTTTTAGCTTATGGATATTATCACGAACATGTTATGAATTGTGTGGTTATGGTATTTAGCTTATGAATTACTTGGAATGAATTAACATGTTATCAACTGTGTGGTTAGTTTTTAGGAATGAATTAAAATTGAGATATTTTGAAGTTATTCTATGTGTTACGGTTGGTAACAAAAGGAAAATTAAAAACCGTACGCTAGTCACGGTTGATAATGACAAATCTTTAACAAACCGTATGCTAGTTACGGTGTGTAATGAGGCAAAGTTACAAACCGTACATTACTCTGTAACTTCCAGAGTTAGAGAGCTCATACTTACGGTTGGTAACAAAAGGCACATTAGAAACCGTACGCTAGTCACGGTTGGTAACGATAAATATTTAACAAACCGTATTCTATGTACGGTTTGTCACCAAGCAAAGTTACAAACCGTACATTACTCTGTAACTTCCAGAGTTAGAGAGCTCATACATACGGTTGGTAACTATAACTCTAACGAACCGTAACTCTGGTATAAATAAATTCTGCAGAGTTACGGTCGATATTTGTGCTTTGGTAAGGAACCGTAACTCTGTTACTCTGGTATATGAAATTTCTACAGAGTTACGGTTGGTAAAATTACAATAATTACAAACCGTAACTCTGTTGCAAAATCAATTATCTAGTCTACGGTTTGAAATTATATCTTAATTACCAACCGCATCTTATTTATTTCTTGGGTTTTCATGAGTTTATCCACTGATTTGTCATTGGTTGATTTGAAAATATAGCCGTTGAAACCTTTAACGAGTTTTATTTTCAAAAAATAGATCCGTTAAATAATAAAAAACCAAATTGTTATATATATATGCTTATCCTCCTCAATAGAAGTTACACCTCCACATGAATCATCTCTTACCTTAAACTAGATTATGGCTCCAAACCCTGAATTTACATTGGAAGAAGATTTATGTATTTGCCGCAACTTTGTTCTATGCTATCCCAAAAGAGGAGAAGAACGACGCCGATGTGGTTTTGTGAGTACAAGTTATTTGAGAACTCTTTTTGAAAACTTTTGCTCCGAAACAGGTAACCCTAATAACCGCGATGGAATAATGTTGTATGTTCGATATGGAACTATTCGGGATAACGTTCAAGAATTTATGGCATTAGTTCGTATTATGGGTGAAACGACGATTAAGGTGAAACTGACGCTGAAGTTTTAGAGAGCTCTATTCAAGAATGGAGACGATGGAAAAGGTCGAGTTTTCAATACTTACCTCATTTCAACATCCTTAAAGACTTCTATCGCACTCGTAGGCCTGGATATTAGTATCCTTTTAAGTCGCATAAAAAAATGAGTTGTAATGTCATTTATATTTATAATGGTTTAATGGTTGTAATGTTGGTTTAGTAATGAAGATGGTTCAATGGTTTTAATTGACTTATATTTGTTTGGCTTGTGTTTCAGTGTTAGTTACGGTTTGTAACTATATTATAATTACCAACCGTAACATACTTACGGTGCTTAAGTATGTTATTGTTACCAACCGTAACCTACACTGATACCTTGATTTCCACTCAAATTAGCTAATCAAATAGATATGTTTGTGAACAAAATACTTCATATATTATCCAATCAAATAGACATGATATTGTCACTTTTAATCATATCACATTTAGTCAAAATACCAAAATACAAATTATAAAATGGGCTTCACCAAGACTTGAAAACATTTAAGCATCCTCTTCATCATCGGTCATAACTACGAATTGCTTCGGCATAGACAACATTATGGCCTTCCATAGTTCAATCCTCTTCTCAAATCGATTGCACCAAGTCTTGGGGAGTTCACCGTCACAACCAAATTCCCTCCACTGTAGTTGCGGGAAATCCCACACTACAACCCTCACTAGATTATACTTGATTAACTCATTATGAATGTGAACTATTATAGATTTTATTGATTATTTCCTTGAAATGTTTACAAAGAAAGTTAAAACAGAGTTAGAGGAATTACAATCACTCCGAAATTTCTCTCTCCTAATCTCTTGCTCAACAATTCAAAAGGACCTCCCCTACAACAGATTTACTCGACCCTTTATATAGGGTATTACATAGTGGATGACAGCTAAGCTGTCCTTTATTTTCAGGAGTAGCTCATGAGCGTCACAAGTATATAAATGTTTGCCTTCGCGACACTCCTAAATCTCGCCAAGTCTTCACACTTTTCTCATGCTCGCTGTCGTCATCTGATGCGTCATTGATTTTTCTTCCTTGCGACTCCTTCGCAATACTGTCATTCACATTTCTCGCGAAATATTGGTGTCGCGATATTCTGATCCTACATCTTGCCTCTTCTCATGTATTCTCTGTGAAGAAGAGAATGTCATGAGAACAATATTTTAACATGCCGCAACCACTCATCTTTATCTCGCGATTGTTCATTTTTACTCGTTTTATTTACGTACGGAATTTATTACAGGTGTTTCTTCTTCCACTCTTTTCTTGACACGTCTCTTCCAACTACTTATTTTTGACCATTCACATCCCATCTCGCATTAAATGCATTTGTTTTCCCAAGAATTCTCTTCTCTATATATAGCTTTCTTATCCTTCTCTTTCTCTCTTTTATTTTCTTTCTGCAACTTTTCTTTAACTTTCTTCCTCCGCAATCTGCGCTTCTGCTATTGTAATCCTCCCCTTCAGTTCTCTCAATCTTCAATTCTCCATTCATTCCCATACTATATCAATGGCTTCATTGGGTCGTACATATAAACCCCTTTTTGAAGATACTCAAAAGAAATTACAAGAGAAGGGTTTCGTCTTATCAACTATTCCTAATCAAAGATCTTCATCTATACTTACTGCCAGATTATTTTCTGATCATCAAGGTGATGATCACAAAATCATAGTTTCGCTAGGTCAACTCCTCGCAGGGATCCCTATTCCTCTGTACAATCCCGAGTTGCCATTATTTTACGAAATTCTTGCTCATGAGAAGTTCTCGCGAGTTGTCTATCAATTAAGTGGCGACTGCATCCGGTTAATGCTTGAATTTGCCAATCGCGGTGCTGGTAAAGGATCTTTATATTCTGATACTGTCAGGGATCCTCAATTTGCAGATTTACCAATAGTTGCTGAAAAGTATACCGTGGACAATTTCTTTGCGAACTACTCGGTTATAAATATGAGAAATGATAAATCTCGTTGGGGTGTTCGACTGAAGAAGAATGATAACGTTGATGCTGACAAATTGCTCATGCAGGACATTGATTGGCATTCGGGTAAAAATAATACCCCTCGCCACTCCAAAGATGAAAGATGGTGGGTTATCCCTCTTTTTCTAAGTGGACCTTATATCGCAGGCTCACATGAACTCCCCGCAAATCTAGCAAGTTATCGTCCTTGGGAATTTAAATGGCCCGAGCAGGCAAAAGAGGTACATTTCTTTCCTCAGGCTTTTGTCTTTGCGACATTCTCTTCTCTTTATTTTTATTGATCTTGCATAATTTATAGGTTGTTATACTGAAGAGGAATTATGAAATAAACCCAAAGGCAAGCACCCTAGCGATACTTCGATCGATCACGGATGAAGTAAGAAACACTTTCTTTTGCTATTTTTAACAATATTGTTGCCTCTGTTTCTTATCTTCATACGTATTGTAAAGGTTATCGAAGAAGTAGATGTTCCAAGTGTCGCGAAGGATAAGGGCAAAAATAAAACCATTCCTCGCAAGGATAAATCCTCTGCCCCTTATTCTAAAAAACGGAAAATCCACTCTTCTTCCCATTCTAATTCCCAAGCCAGCGAGAGCTTTGGTGAAGATGAAAATGAAGTTGGCACTTCTTCTGCTAAGGGGAATCATTCGGATATTTCTGCTATGGCACTATTGTCTGGTGTTTTATCCGACTCTATGCAAGGATTGGGAGATGATACTTCATCCGCTATTTGCGAAGCTCTCGCACAAATCTGCGATGCCCCATTGTTAGAGAATAATGAGTCTTTTCGCGGAATTTCCCGAACAATGACTCCAAGCCTCTTAAATGCTCTCAATGCTTTGGTATGTTCGTATTCCTTTGTTTCTTTGTGATTTCAATTTTGAGTTTTGTCTTAACTATTTCTTTATTTTCTTTTACAGTCAGGGAGAGCTTCTTTTGTTGTTGCCTCAGACCTTGAGAAGAAACGCAATAATCTTGAAAAGAAAAACCTACAACTTAACAAGAAAGTTCGAGAGCTAGAAATTGAAGTTGCGTCATCTCGCGATAAGGATGAGAGAATTCAAAAATTGGAAACCGAGCTTGCTTCTCAGAAGACTAAAGTATCTACTCTTCAAAGTGCAAATCAACAACTATATGGTATAGAATTCTTACTCTTCAAATCGTTTTCATTTTTTCATTTGTTTTTTCTACTCCTGATTTATTATTCTCGCAGACATATATAATCTCTCTGAAGAAGCCATTCTTCTCCATTCATTTCCCGAGCCTATGGATAATGATGTTCTTCTTACTCATCTCAACGAATCCTTAAGTAGTTCATCAAACAAAATCGATTCCCTTCCGTTAAATGAACTTCAAACCAAACATCGCCTCTTAGAGATTGAGCATAGATCCAGTTTGAATTTAGCCAACCAATTTAAACAAATGTACCTTGATTCCAATAAGAAGATCAAAACCTTAAGGAAGAAAATTAGTGACCATATAGATGACAAAGACCGCATTGCTAACAATGGTGCACAAGCATTAGCAGAATTTCAAAAGTCACTTCTCGAAGTACAAATTAAGCGAGATGAATTACTTCGCCAGAACACCATACTTAGCGAGCGAGAAGATCAAATCCGTTCACTTCTTGTTATAAATAATAATGATGAGTTCGCTTGGGCTGCAAAGGTTTTAGACAATGCCAGAAATAACTTAGGTGTTGACGTTAGTCTTCATGCCGAGCATACTGCCTTGGTTAAAGATATGATATCTGACAGAGAAGGTGGTTTATTACACTTTTTTGCTCTTTGCTTTTATAGTATTGTTATTAAGTTGTTAATTCATTGTCATATATCTTGCAGAATCTGAGAAGAGGTTTCAGAAAAGGATTGAAGAACTTGAGTCTGAAAAAGAACAACTCGCACAGGATTTTTCTCTTCGCAACAACAAGTATTCCAAATTGAAGAAACAATCTGCAGAAGCTACAAAGATGGCGAACTTCAATAACAATGCTCGTTCGCTTTCGCAATCAAACTATTGAGACAGTTTGCAATGATCACAAGATTCCTCTTAGTTCATACCCTTGTCTTCTTGCTGACATTCCTGAAGATATACCTTTCTCTGATGTTTCTGATAGCGAAGCTAGTGAAGAGGAAGAATTTGGCGAGAAGAATGATGAAGTCGAAGAATCTGATGAAGAAGAATCTTCCAAGAAATAATTTCTTTTTCTTCTTTCATCTCTTGTAATATCCGTATATATATATCTTTGTAATCTTCTATTTCTATAAACCTTCACTGTAAATTTCTTGGTTAATTAAATATGAATTCAACATTTGTTTTCAACTTTTGTAAATTTCTCCTTTATTTTCTCATTTCCTTTGTGTATAAATCTATCATATGAAGATGAATAACAAAATTTCTTCACATGCATTCCCATACTTGCCTCTGTTATTTATTTACAGATGAGAGATTTATTTTGAACTTTATCATTGCGACAAGATCGCAGGATATCCTCATAAATGAAGAAATCTATTGATCTTTCCTTAACATTTTTTGTGTGGTCTTATTTTGCCTTCCTAATTAAAGGTCTTATTTTGCCACCCCTCATTGCGACAAAGTCGCAGGACGTCTTTACATTTTATGCAATGACCCATTGACCTTGTCTTATCACTTCATAAGTATTTTTGCCTCTACAGGATATTTTACTTGCGACAATATGACAGGTTTAAATATTATTGTGAATATAGAATCCCATGACATTGTCGTCTTTGCGACGTGATTGCAGGACGTTTTTACATTTTCATGTAAAAACCCATTGATCTCGCCTTATCTTTGTGTTAGTATTTTTGCCTCTTCAGGATCATTGCACAAATATGACAAGTCTAAATTTTCTTGCGAAAGTAAAGCCTCATGACATTTGCGTCTTTTGACACTTATCAGCTCCCTAATGGAGGGTGCCGCCTTATCTTCTCCCCGGGTTGCCCCTTCAAGGAGGCGTACATCGGCCATACAAGACTAGCTCCTCCCATCCGGTCTTAACAACAACCATTGTTTTCGCAGCCTCTTATCCCTTATACCTATATGGTTTATGGTTACGAGACTACACCCTAAGTGGAGTTTTCTTCGGGCCGAGTGCAAGATATACCAAGACTTGCCAAGAATGGCCGAGACACTTCAAATGCCCTGCACTCTTGGCTCAACCGTGTACCTCGGCGCCTTGAGCATACACCGACTCCTTGGAAGAGATCCTCGGGCGTCCAACCAGGGTATAACCTTATATATAGTTGGAAATCCAAGGTATCTCTCCTGGATAGGCTTTTATGGGCCCCAAATTCCCATGACTCGGGCTTCGGAGCGGTGTAACCTTCCCCGAGCCATGTCAAGAGATACCCCCTTATATGACGTACTTTAGGTCTTACATTTGCCTCTTGCGAAGTATCACTCACGAACTAGGGTGTACGCCATAAAGGTTCGTCCCATTCACTCACTCATTCATTTTTGTTAATTCAATTAATCATTCATTCTTCATAATCTTATGTTATTTTGTTTGCGATGCTATCGCATAATTTTGCTTTGTTTGCAATATTCTCTTTTCAAATCTTCAATTGGATTTTCATACATTCTTTATCGCGAGATTCTCGCACATTTCTTCTTCAATTATTATTTCTCCCTCCTACTTTTGATATGCCTCTGTCACTTAATTTTGATAACAACAACTATTCACTTATTATATCTTTTGATCCTACTATTTTCTGCCTCTGCACCATTCAAGTCTCTTAACGTTTCCTTTCCATCACAATTTTCAACTACCTTCATGCATTTACTTCGCAAAGTGTCTTCAACTACCTTTTATTCTTCTCGTCATTGAAATGCCTTCGCCACTTAATCTTTGTCACTTCTCGCAATTATTCCCTTCTTTCACCTTTTACTCCTGCTTCCCTCTGCCTCTGTGTCATTAAAATCTCTGGATAATTCTTTTCCAACATGACTTTCAACTGCCTTCACATCTTCACCTCGCAATGTGTCTTCTCTTCTTATATTTATGCTATCTACCATCAATCTCTCTTTTCTTTGTTCCTCTTTTATATTCTTCTTTCATCCCTTCTTTTTCGCGGCTCTCTCTTCACAGCTCTCCACATCGACCTCATAACATTTTTGCCCTTCTATCCTATCTCCCTTTATAATTCCAACACCACTAGGATGGGGAAACTTTATACACTGATGATATGTTGACGCCACACCTAGAATTTCATGCAACCATGGCCTTCCGATCAATGCATTATAAGGGGACTCCACATCGACCACACAAAAAAAAAATATCAGTTGACAATCCTTGCAAAGGTATTCTCATGTGTACTTCTCCTTTGGGCTTGTTCGCGGTACCATTGAAACCATATATTTTGTATGTTGAAGGGATCAAATCTTCATCCTTTCCTCCCATAGTCTTGTAAGTATGATAAAAAAGAATGTTGACTGAACTCCTTGTATCGATTAATATTCTATTTATCGCCCAGCAATTTTCTGCTTCATCATCTTCGCCATCAACAGGTTTTGGATTAATATCCAACTTTACCACCAATGGGCTGTCATGTATTTCTCTACCTTTAGGTATTTCTTCTGCTGAGAAAGAGATAATCTGCAATTGCCACTCTTTTAACTGCGATTTCCTCGCGATGTTCATTACCTCTTTATCATTAACATCCCTCGCAAAAACCCTACTGAGTACGTTATCATGAAAATCTTCAATGGTGCGATATGAATGAACAATGGAGTTGCAAAACAAATTTTTTGCTTTAGCCCCAACTTCTATCATGAACGTTTCTTTTCCCTTTGATGGTGGCGGCGGTAAATGTTGAACCTTCTCTTCGCTTTTTAAAAAGTGATTCAGCTTCCCCTGATCAATCATTCTAAGGATAATTCTTTTGATGTTGCGGCAGTCATTTGTCAGATGTCCATGAAAACGATGGTAAGAGCAGAATTCATGACTTCTATCACCTGGTGGCGGTTCATTCCCCATGTTCCATGGTGCAGGTATATTCTCCATCAAGAGTATAGCTTCCCATATCTTCTCCACACTAGTATTCAGTGGTGGCATCTTGATTTCTTCCCATACTACTCTATGACGTCGTAGCCCTCCTTGATAATTCTATTTTTGACTTCCATAGGTTTCTTGTGGGTAATCAAGTCTCTGAATTTTGTTCGGTCCGCCACGATTGTAGTAGTTTCTTTCTCTTTCAAATTCTTCCTGATCTCGGCTTCCCATCGCTACTAATTTTGGCTGTCCATCATCTATTACTTTTTCTTGTTGCCCTTGCGAGGTACTCGCCACTGTTTGTATTAATCTGGGTAACAAACTTGCATTCGCAGCACTTGAACTTGTATTCGCGACCGGATATGATTCCACTTTATTTTGTCTTTCTTCTAAAGCAATATATTCCTCTTGCAGTTCTCTCAATTCGGTCATCGTGATTGTATTCTTGACTCTGAAAATTTGAACATACAATAAGTTGGTTGCGAACATAGCATTTATGAATGATAGTATGAGGTATCTTTCATCCACCCGTCCAGCCATTTCGCTGCACATTGTCTTCCATCTTATGGTCAGATGTCTCAAGCTCTCGCCAACTCTTTGTTTTAGCCCAAATACATCTTCAATGCCAGGTCGCGAAGAGTTGTTTCTTATATACGCCCCTAAGAATATGGCTTGTAAATGGTTGAATGACGTGATTGTATTCCTTGGTAGACCTTCAAACCATTTTAACGCTTCTCCTGTTAAACTCGACGCAAAGTATTTGCACAATATAGCATCATGGTTTTCCCACTGTAACATACATCTCATGTAAGCCTTGATGTGTTGTACTGCACAAGTTGACCCATCAAAAATGCTAGTAAATCTCTGGTAAGTTGCACTTTGGGGGTATTCCTCCTAGCTTCACTTCTAATGTAAAAGGATTTTTCCCAGCCTCTGCGATAGCTTCATCTAACTGTCTTCTCCCTCCTTCTCTTCTGCTGTTCAATATTCCTCTCATCTCTTCCAATTCTCGCAGAATTTGTTCATTTGCCTCAGAATTTGAATTTATCGGTCTCTTTAATTCTGCTTCTCTCTTTGTTTTTTCGTGTCTACTTATATTTTCTGGTTCATTGCTCTCTTCTCTTCTTTCTCTGCGAATTTCTCCTTCATTTCTTTCACAAATTCTCACACCATTATATCTCTCATTTTCTCTTCTTGGCTGTCTATCAATTCTTTTTTGTATTCTTTCATATTCTTCATTGATATTTTCATTGTTGCGATTTCGCTCGCGCCTTCTTTTGTCGATTATCATGATTATTCTGCCGAATCGCCTCTTCCAATTCCCGTTCTTCCATTTCTGCTCTCAATCTTTCTCTCTCGCGAGCTAGACGCGCTTGTTCAATATAGTGCTTTTCAATGTCATCTTCAATTTCCTTTTGTTTCCTTTGTGTTTCTCTCCCATGTAGTATTCTTCTTCCCTCTTCCAGACTTTCTTCATTAACTGGATTATTCTGTCCTCGAGGCTGCCTATTTTCTTGATTTCCATCATTTTGATCATTCACCAAAATATAACGATTCTCTACTAGTTCTCTCTCTTCGCGACCTCCTTCACCAAAATTTAACTCTCTTTCCAAATTTTCTTCATTAACGTTTTCTGCAGGTAATGTTCTTCTTACATTTTCTCTAATCGATCCTGATCTCGATCTGTTATTACTTCTTGATCTTCTATTTTGCAGCCTCCTATTTTCCATCCTTAACTCGTGATTTTGCCTTGTTAAATTTGCGCGTTCTTCTGCTTCTAACCGCCTTTCTTCATGTATTGTTTGTCTCAACGTTTCTAATGCTGCAATTTCTTCATTTCCACGAATTGTTTCTCCCATCTCTTCTCGATTTCTCTCCTCTTGTCTATTATTTATCACTTGTTGCACTTCTTCTCTTTCTTCTATAGAATCTGATCTCCATGTATGCACACTCACCCTATCATAATCTATTACTCTATTCGGTGCTGGTTGAATTGGTGGTTGAATTTGGCCTTCTTCTCCATTTCTTATGTTTACTCTTGAGGGTTCACCTACTTCATTTCTCCTTTCTCCAGCCAATCTCCTGCTTCTTCTTACGGTTGTTGGTTGTTCTGATGCTCCTCTTCTTCTAGCCATTTCTTAATTTTCAACAATTTGCTAGAAATTGTATGAAATTCTTTTCTTTATACTCAAATCAGTCCCTGTTTCTAGCGCATATATAGTTGCGGGAAATCCCACACTACACCCCTCACTAGATTATACTTGATTAACTCATTATGAATGTGAACTATTATAGATTTTATTGATTATTTCCTTGAAATGTTTACAAAGAAAGTTAAAACAGAGTTAGAGGAATTACAATCACTCCGAAATTTCTCTCTCCTAATCTCTTGCTCAACAATTCAAAAGGACCTCCCCTACAACAGATTTACTCGACCCTTTATATAGGGTATTACATAGTGGATGACAGCTAAGCTGTCCTTTATTTTCGGGAGTAGCTCGCGAATCTTGCGTGTTGATACTCCCTCACTTAATTCACCAAGAATGGAGCATGTAGTATATAAATGTTTGCCTTCGCGACACTCCTAAATCTCGCCAAGTCTTCACACTTTTCTCATGCTCTAGGTTGATTCTCGGTGTGTTATACGTCATCTCGATGCGTCATTGATTTTTCTTCCTTGCGACTCCTCACTAGCGGTATGGAATACGCACATCTTGTCATTCACATTTCTCGCGAAATATTGGTGTCGCGATATTCTGATCCTACATCCACAATGGAGGTAATGTACTTCCTTCATGCAATCGGAGGCCGATGTAATGATATCCTTCCACGTTCCCCATGACAATAGTTTTTTTTATTGACAAGTCTTCGTCAAACGGTATTATTGTTGGTGCAAATGTAATGCTCATGTCTCTCATCTCATCCGGAGATTAAATGAATGACGCAATTGAATGCGTTGACGAGTAGTTGGCCACATATAGGCATGTGCATCCAATATTGGCTTGTCAAACATATATTACCGGTTAACCGCCTTTCCATTTCCTTGAAGCTCTCATTTAACACCTCATCGGTTTCGTTTCTTTCAACTCTCATCATCGGCTTATAGAAATCGCGATTACCACGTAATTCCATTAAGCATTTTTGCCTTACGTAAGTAACTTGATCACAATCCCACTCTATCGCGTCTTCAAAGGGTCCAAGTTGATCCACGAAGACGTGGTAACCACAATTCCCATTACCATGAACATCCTCCGTAGCGTTGATATAACCACGAATATAGTCGGGGAAAAAACGAAGGTAATATTCATAGAGAATGTAATGGTTCCAGCTATATCGACCATTCTTGTCTCTAGGTGGTGGTTTAGGCACTCCTTTTAGATGAATCGTCTCCTTCTCCTTCTCCTTTTCAACCATCAGACTCTTTCCATTGTTCCTTGCTAATTGTTTAACACCAACTTTACCAATAAGTCTTTTATTGAACTATCTTGGGAGGAAACCTCGAGTCCGACATAGGAACCTTGACCTTTAACTCCATCATCTTTTTCTCCACTTTCTTTACGACCATTTCCTTGAACAACAACTTTGCTTCTTTCTTGTTGTTTAGAGCGAAATACCGGACCTTTTCCTTTAACATCAATTTTGCTTGTTGCACTTTCTTGAGTAGGAAGCTCGATACATTTTTGTTGTACATTTCGACGGCTTGGTTCTCCTTTATCCGCTTGACCTCTTTTTCGTTTGTTTCTACCTTGAACATCATCCTCTTCCATCTCATCCTCCGCTTCATATTCCTTTCTCAACCATTCATAACCATAAGGATCTCTTTTCTTTGATTCTTCCGCCAATTCTCTTGCTTTTTTATTTCCTACGTACCTCTTTTTTTTTGGTAGGAAGCCTCCCCTTACCCTTCCCCTTTGGTGGTTCCTTGATGTCATACCTAAATTGTGGATATACGAAATCTCTCAAGTTACTCAACCATATTTGCCTTTGGCCTTGGCTTAGTGTAGCATATTTCTCGGCTAGAGATTTTCCAATCTCGGTATCGGCAAACGTTCCTCCAAATTGTGGATCAAAAATTGTTTCACGGAATGATAATTGTTGCCAAAAGGGATCAACATCTTGAATCGGGATCAATTTGTCTTGATATGTGGCTATAACATGCCAACATGGGAGTCCCAAACTTGTCATGTTTGGACAAACACACTCTTCTTCATAGTCCCCCAGTTCATAATGTTGTACTTCATACATTATCTTCTCAATTGCTTTGTGCGAAACTTGATGTGTAATTCCCCTTAGCCACTCATTGTCTATCCATTTAGTGTGTTGTTTACTTCGGCTTTTTTCAAAAGACTCCGTAACTCTATCGTGATCACGGAGGAAATACGAATGCATGGCTTCAAATAACGTAACTAACCCACCATTACAACTATGAAGTTTCTTATTCAACCGGTTGTGAGATGACTCCGCCGTACTTGTAGCTTGGTTGTCATAGTGCCTATATTGGTTAGTGAACGCCGATACGAACTTCTCTTTGTGAGGATCCAACCAATTATCAAACAAATACTTCACAACACTTGGATAACCTCTTTTCCAATGAGCCACTAACATATGAGCTCTATCCTCATATTCATCCACGGTGATGGAATAGGTCAAGGCTCTCCACTCCATTTTGAAACTTTCCCATTTTAGTTCCGCCAACTTGTCATCATTCTTAAATTTCTCTTTGGCTTCATCTTGTTTATGTAACGGTAGTTTCTTTATTCTATCCATTTCGCTTTTTCGGGTTGGAAGGACAAGACGCATGCACTTAGTTTCAATACTTTTCCACAAGTGGAACGTGCAAAGAAGGTTATGAGCTTCCGGGAAAACCCTCCTTATTGCATTCAACAAAGCTTGCTCCTTGTCGGTAATAATCACCTTTGGAGTATATCCTTCTACGTAGAATAACTTCACTTGTTTTAGTGCCCACACATAGCTCTCTTCGAGCTCATCTTTCAAGAAGCAAAAACCAACACTAAAAGGAGCATTGGTAGAAGTTTGCCCGACAATGTTCAACAACGGCATCTCAAACTTGTTGGTTTTGTATGTGCAATCCATTAGAAGCACTTGATGAGAGCACCATGCCAACTTCACAAACTCAGGATTAGCCAATAAAAGATGTCTTATTCGTCCTTTCTCATCATCATCGTGGAAAACCGAGTAATTATGCAACTCCCCCAAATTCCTTAATTGTTGCATTTCGTTCCTTTGTTCCCATTTTTTAGCCTTCAATTTTTTTCTTGCATTGTAGATATTTTCCAAAGTAGAAGCATTTTGTGGGTTTCTTTCCTTTAAGTGAGCGAGGATATCAACAGGCTTCATACGAATTTGTGTCAGTGATTCTACGATCTTCTCTTCTTCTTTTGTAAGGTGTCCAACATAATCGTGTGATAGCAAACTCTCCGGTATAGGGTGGTTATGACTACCACATACAACTTTCTCCAAAAACCACCTTTTTGCCGCGTTCTTTTTAAACTGAAGCTTGAAGGGGCATCGGGTCTTCTTCTTTTGAAAGTTGTATTCTTCCTCTTTTTCTTTGCTACTTGCAAGGTATCCTTTTTTGCGTGACTTCTATGTTGTCCACTACACTCGCAAACCATTTGAAAGGCACTATCACTAGTGGTACCATTACAAACTATGATACACATAATCAACTTTCCTCGTTCTCTAGCCCACTTCTTTGCATCGTCTTTCTCCTTCCATGTCTCCTCGGTTAAATAGTGAGAGCTAGAATCTTTGGTGAGAAGTTCATTTGCTAAAGGTTGGTCATCCATTATAGGAGGTACATCAACGACCTGGACAAAAATATACCAACATTAGTCTAAACGAGGCAATAAAACGAAAACATATATGAATATACGGTTGGTAAAGAAAGAGAATAAACAAACCGTAAACAGGTTACGGTTGGTAACTGTCATCCTCAAACATACCGTATATAAATCAAAAAGAATAGTGAAACACACAGTTAAATATACGGTTGGTAACTAAAAGTCACCAATACACCGTAATATGTTGTCGGTTGGTCACGATTTATACATTAGTAACCGTAACTAGTGCAGTAAATACTCACATGCACAGGATACCTTACGGTTGGTAACTACTACACGTACTTAGCAACCGTAACTATTGTATGGTTTGTAACCCAACAAATTTTACCAACCGTAACTGGTATAATTTCTGGGTTTTCCCCAAAATTCAACCAGTTACGGTTGGTAACAACATATTTATGTACCGTAACATGTAGTTACGGTTGGTATTATGCTAAATTCTAACCGTATGTTCTAAAATTTATAAAAATTTGATCTTTTTATGTACTTTAGATAATTTTGATCAACAAAAAGCTAATGAGAACTAGTTTAGAAGTATACCTGGTCATTTTCAGTGCTTGGTTCTTCACTTTGTTGGCTAATTTCTTGAATTGGTTGAGATTGACCTTCACTTTGGTCTAAAACATCTCTACCATCTAAAAAATACTCCATATCAGGATCTCCATCAAGAGGTATGTAGTACTTGTTTTCTCTATCATATAGAGATTCACCACCTCAAATTTGACACTGGAATCACTCATTTTGGTGGAGTGAATCAAAATCTATGGTTTCACAAATATCACATAAGTTTTCTTCTTCTTCTCCTCAAATTTTTTATTTTTTATAACTCTAAAAATCTGATTTTAAAGTTATAATAAGTGAAAATTAATTATCAACACTAATCTTGATTATCAACACTAATCTTGATTATCATTACTAAACATGATTATTAACAATAAGGGCTAATTAGTCATTTCCAGATTTTTCATTGATAAGGGGCACTTAAATTTGCTTGTAATGACCTTTTTTGTCTTATTAGGTTGTCGCCCCTCTACCGATTCTTGCCGCCCCTTTACCAAGGTTGTTTTTTAATAGCTTCCGCTGTTTTACAGAAAAATATATAACATCAATCAGCAAGAGCATTTATTTACCAGACGCAAGCCAATAACGTACCTCTTGACGTGCCAAATAATCCAGGTCTTTAGATGAGCACGGCCAAAGATCCATAAAGTTGTACCTTGACACAGCATCATGCAAAGAACTCTCGAATGCGGAGGATCCGTCTTCACCTGTTCTAGAAAGAGCTTCTTTCCTCCTTCGATCTACCTGAATCGATAAAAAATTGGTGAGACTTGCATATAGCCGAACACGTAACTAAGGCCTTTAAATCAATTTAATCAGCCAAACACTGTAAACAATTTGGTGCCAATTATATGCAAGTTTTGAAATTACTTATTACTACTTTGGTTTTGCATCACTCAGTTGAACAACTAAATTGTTCGGACAAAAACAAGTTGAAAAGGTCAATGCATGAACATTGAATGAAAAACACTGCGGATTGATACATGTTGCGACTGTAACAATAAAACACTAAAACAAGATGTGAAGATGTTAGAAATAAATTCCTGGAAAGTAAATAAACACTCAAATGATAGCAAACAGAGGACAGAGTCATTGTTCAACACGCTGTCCTTAACACGATAGTTGACCGGTACGCCTCAAGAATGAGTGATGCCTATACCCTGTGGTCAAATCGTATCCAGGATAAAACTGCCCGATGCAAGCACTGTTAGCACTACAGTACTTGCCCACTCTTACGAACTCAACAACAATGGAACAAAGAATGTAAAAAACACACAGAGGGAGAGAGACGAATAGAAGAGGATAGTAGCTCTTCTGGACACACTTTGAAATGAAGAAATCCATTTGTTTTTATAGGCAATGGAAATGAATTTGACATAAATGAATTTTTCATAACTTCCCCAATAAACCATTTAAGAAATTAAATTTTTTCTTAATTTTAATAAAATAGTTCAATGAATCAAAACCTTGTTTTACATATTCCGTTCAGGAATTAAAAGCTTGTTTAAATAATCTCTTTAGAAATTAAAAAAAAACATTCCGTTTAGAAGTTAAAGCTTGTTTTAATTTTAATCTTAGTTAACTCATGCATGTGTATACATGCATTAGGCATGGCAAGTTTCCCATGACTATCCATATTCACATTTCATTCACTCATAGAAAATGAGTAAGCATCCTTAGACCTTTAGGTCATTAGATCAATTATAACCAAGACCAAAAAACTAAAACATATTAAAAAGACTTATTTTCTCCAACAATCCCCCACATGAATGAAATACCGATACAAAAATTAGAAAACGGAAAGCGAGAAATTCCACTTAGGCAAGAGGTGTCCATGAGGTCTTGAACCTTTGCTTAGTGAGAAATTGTCGGGACTACTTGATGGACAGTGAACGCGATGTCTTGAACTTCCATCGTTTGGTGTAATCCGCGATAATAACCACGCGTGATATCTCTCTAGGTGCTGTCAAGTTCGTGTCGTTGTGTCCTTTTTGGCCCTGGACAAATCCCGTTTCTCAGAATGCTCTAGAGAATCAACTCTATTCTCATAGGAAGCGACCCACTTCCACATTCGGATAGGTGAGTTCCATCAAGAGTGTTTCTTTGCTACACCCCACTTCAATCTTAAATTGAAACTATAGAACTCATTAAGACTTAATTGAAAGTCATCCTCCACATGCAGTCACACTATCACGTCTACACCATAGGGAAGGGGCAGATTAGTTGTCTAATCTCTGATAGTGTTTACCTTGACCCGCCACAAATTAGTTGTCTCATTCAAAACCTTGATCTTGGGATCTCCAGTCAGCAAGGTTGAGTATCCTTCATGGCAAGTTTATTTTAATGAGCCGTAGCCCCATCCCCCTCGATGCATTACTAACTATCTCCTTGGACAAACCTTTCATCAAAGGGTCCGCGATATTCTCCTTCGATCTTAACCATTCAACGGAAATAACGCCTTTTGAGATTAGTTCTTTCAGGGTATCGTGTCTTCAACGAATATGTATAGACTTCCCATTATAGTAGCTGTTTTTAGCTTTAGCTATGGCAGCTTGATTATCACAATGTATAGATATAGCTGGCACGGGCCTATGCCAGAGAGGAATGTCTTCTAAAAAGCATCTTATCCAAGCGGCTTCCTCTCCTGCTTTATCTAACGCAATAAACTCGGATTCCATAGTGGATCGAGCTATGCAAGTATGTTTGGAACTCTTCCAAGAAACAGCCCCACCTGCTAGAGTGAAAACATATCCACTCATAGACTTAGACTCCTCTGAGCCCGATATCCAGTTTGCATCACAAAATCCCTCAAGGATAGCAGGGTACCTTTCATAATTCAAACAAAAGGTCAAAGTATATTTCAGATACCTTAACACTCTAAAAAGTGCATCCCAATGTTCCTGCCCTGGATTACAAGTATACCTACTTAACCTACTTACAACATAAGAAATGTCTGGTCTAGTACAGTTCATCAAATACATCATACTTCCTATAACTCGTGAGTATTCAAGTTGTGACACTCCATTACCCTTATTCTTTTTGAGTCTACAACAAGGATCATACGGAGTATAAGCAGGTTTACAATCAAAATGATTGAATTTTCTAAGAACAGATTCAACATAATGAGATTGACTAAAACTATAACCGTTAGAATTTCTTCTAATTTTCATCCCTAAGATTACATCTCATGGGGCCTAAGTCTTTCATGTCAAAGTTCTCATTTAGCATGCTCTTAGTGGAATTAATTACATCCATGTTTGTACCAAGTATAAGCATATCATCAACATACAAGCATACAATCACACAGGCATCATTCAAAAGTTTAGTATAGACACACTTGTCAGATTCATTGATTTTAAAACCACTAGAAAACATTACATGATCAAATTTTTCATGCCATTGTTTAGGTGCTTGTTTTAATCCATACAAGGATTTTTTCAGTTTACAAACTTTGTTTTCACAACCTTTTACTACAAAGCCCTCAGGTTGTTCCATGTAAATTTCTTCGTCTAATTCACCATTTAGAAAAGCTGTCTTTACATCCATTTGATGTATCTCTAGGTTATGAACCGCAGCTATAGAAATTAACATCCTAATGGAAGTAATTCTCGTAACGGGTGAGTAAGTATCAAAGAAATCTACACCTTCTTGTTGTTTATAGCCTTTAGCTACTAACCTAGCCTTGTATTTTTGAACAGTTCCATCTATGTTACGTTTCCTCCTGAAGATCCATTTACATCCTATGGCCTTACATCCTGGAGGTAAATCTACCATCTCCCACGTATCATTTTCTTTTATGGATTCCATCTCACTAACAGATGACTCTTTTCACCATGGAGCTTCATAAGAAGTCATGGCTTCTCTATAAGTCTGAGGATCAGACTCTGCTAGTGTTACGAAGTCTAGTCCAAATGAAGTTTTGGTTCTAGCCCTTTTACTTCTCCTAGGCTCAATTTCTACTTCGTCTTCCTCTAAAGGTAAAGTCTGACTGGTTGAAGGGACATCTAGGGGATCAAGACCTCTCTTACGAGAGTCATATTTCAAAGGAAACACATTTTCAAAGAACACAGCATCCCTAGATTCCATAATAGTATTCACACCAATTTCAGAAATTTCAGAACTCACAACCATAAATCTATATGCAGGAGTATGCTCAGGATACCCTATGAAGACACAATCAACAGTTTTGGGTCATATCTTGGTTGCTTTAGGTTTAGGAATCTGAACCTTAGCCAAACACCCCCACACTTTGAAGTATGCATAAGAAGGTTGTCTACCTTTCCACAATTCATATGGAGTTTTATCGATCCTTTAAAGGGTAATCTATTCGGGATATAGCAGTGAGAGGACACTTCCCCCACAAGTTCGAAGGTAATCCCGAACTAATTAACATGGCATTCATCATATTCTTAAGGGTACGGTTCTTACGTTCACTACACCATTAGACGAGGTGAATAAGGAGGGGTAACCTCGTGTATTATGCCATGTTCTACACGAAAATCTCCTATCGGAACTCTGTACTCACCCACCACGGTGATCGAGACCTAAGCTGTGTTAATGGTAGTATTTAATTGGTTTTCAACTTCTAGTTTATACATCTTAAAGGCTTCTAAGGCATCATCCTTACCTCTAAGCAAATATATATATGACAGTACCTAGTACAATCGTCTATAAAAGTAACAAACCATTTCTTACCACCTCTAGTTTGAACCGATTTCATGTCAACTAGGTCTGAGTGAATTAATTCTAAGGGTTTAGAATTTCTATGAACTTTTTTGCTAAAAGGTTTTATAGCATACTTTGATTCTACGCATATTTCACATTTGTGTTCCTTTTCCAAACTAAATTTGGGTATGCGGCCTACATTAGCCGTTTATGCATTGACTTATAATTTACATGTCCAAGTCTACCATGCCAAACATTTAAAGACTCACAAACATAAGCGAAGAATCATTCTTATTCATTACAATGAGTTGACATTAAGCTTATACTGGACCCTTAGTCTTATAACCCCGCCCCACATAATCCTTACCCTTAGTTACAACACATTTCCCAGATTCTATTACAATTTTAAATCCCTTATCATCAAAAACACCACAAGAAACAAGATTTTTGCGGATGTCCTGGAACATGAAGAACTTCATTCAAAGTGAGAGTCTTGCCCAGTGAGCTTGAGCCCAACTTTGCCTTTTCCTACAACCGAAGTTGCGGATGAGTTACCCATATAGAGTTTTCTCCTTCCCCTACCTTATTATAGGAGGTGAACATGTCTCTGTTTCCACGAGACATGTTTGGTAGCACCGAGTCTACCCACCAGTCTCTCACATTTGCTACCAAATTTACTTCAGACACCGTGCCAAAAAATTCATCTTTGTTGTTTTCTACCAAATTATCATTATTTTTCTTTTTAAGGTCCTTACGGTTTCTACAGTGAACTGCCATATGGCCAGGATTTCCACACGCATAACAATCACCCTTAATTTTATTAATGCTAGATTTTGGTTTTTGAAACATACCTTTCTTGACAGGGGGTTTCTTGAAGTTGTTTCGGTTCTTATCACCTTTTTCAACATTGGAACCTTTGTGTTCAGTCACATGAGCTTTGTTAGACATGTCCCTTGCAGAAGATACATTTTTGTCCTTGGAGCACAACAATTCTTCAACTTGAATCTTCTTACCCAAATCAACCATAGTGACTTCACCCGTTTCATGTCTCAGTTTCTTCTTGTACTCAGACCAGGAAGAAGGCAATTTCTCAATGACAGCCGACACTTGAAAAGTTTCATCAATCACCATACCTTCCGCAAGAATTTCATTAATAATTTGCTAGAATTCAAGGAATTGATCAAACACAGATTTGTCATTCGACATTTTGTATTCCATGAACTTAGCTACCAAGAATTTCTTACTTCCAGCAGTTTCATCTTGGTATTTTACCTCTAAAGCAACCCATAAATCAAAAGCATTAAAGTTTTCTTTTGCAATATAGAAGTCATACATAACATCTTCTAAACAGTTGAGAATATGATTTTTGGCCATATAGTTCTGCCTAACCCAATCCTCCAACTCAAGATAACTCGGAAAAAATAACATCTTCGATTGCCATCTTTTGAAGTCTTTCCCATTGAACTTTGCAGGCCTTTCAACATCGTTCTTACCCATTGTTACAGACAGAAAAGAACTATCGTGTTAAGATTGTTGCGACTGTAACAATAAAACACTAAAAGAAGATGTGAAGATGTTAGAAATAAATTCCTGGAAAGTAAATAAACACTCAAATGATAGCAAACAGAGGACAGAGTCACGTGTTCAACACGCTGTCCTTAACACGATAGTTGACCGGTACGCCTCAAGAATGAGTGATGCCTATACCCTGTGGTCAAGTCGTATCCAGGATAAAACTGCCCGATGCAAGCACTGTTAGCACTACAGTACTTGCCCGCTCTTACGAACTCAACAACAATGGCACAAAGAATGTAAAAAACACACAGAGGGAGAGAGACGAATAGAAGAGGATAGTAGCTCTTCTGGACACACTTTGAAATGAAGAAATCCATTTGTTTTTATAGGAAATGGAAATGAATTTGACATAAATGAATTTTTCATAACTTCCCCAATAAACCATTTAAGAAATTAAATTTTGTCTTAATTTTAATAAAATAGTTCAATGAATCAAAACCTTGTTTTACGTATTCCGTTCAGGAATTAAAAGCTTGTTTAAATAATCTCTTTAGAAATTAAAAAAACATTCCGTTTAGAAGTTAAAGCTTGTTTTAATTTTAATCTTAGTTAACTCATGCATGTGTATACATGCATTAGGCATGGCAAGTTTCCCATGACTATCCATATTCACATTTCATTCACTCATTGAAAATGAGTAAGCATCCTTAGACCTTTAGGTCATTAGATCAATTATAACCAAGACCAAAAAACTAAAACATATTAAAAAAGACTTATTTTCTCCAACAATACCAACAAACTGTAGTCACCGCCAAAACCTAGGGCTAGGCTAAAAATGGATTAGAGGGAGGCAAACCTTCTAAATACTAACCAGACCGCCGTATGTTTGCTCAAACTGGGTTAACCGCTTCCAGACCTGCAAATAAACAGAACAACGAGAACCTATGAAAACCCAACACGGACCCACAAATACAAGCTCATGGTGAAAGAAGTAGTCCTTTGATTTGGGCCCAGTAAAATGTCACAGATGAAAAATGAAGAGAGTTCATCCAAAAGAACCGTTTTTTGGGACCATTATATTTTATAAGGCCATCTACCCTATACTTATAAGGGATGTCCTAAAGTGTAAACATTACTAATCTGCCCCCAAACCCTAATTAAGATTATAACTAAACTAATAACTAACCAAAATAAAAATTTAACCTAATCTAATCTATTAAAAAAATCAGAGCTACCCTACCCGCCGCACCAACAGAAATTTTGGGAGAAATTTTTTTCTTCTTCTCTTCTTCTTCTTCTTCTTCTTCCTTTCAACATCGTCTTCATCGATTAATCTTCGATTCATAAAATTTTCATCGTCGATTAATCAATTGACTATAAGAATGGTTCTTCGAAAGCAAACCAAAAAACTCCCAGGAACAGGTCCCGCATTAGGACATCTAGCACATCACAAACAAGTTCAAATTGAGGAAGAAGTGGAACCGAAAGTTAGAGGCATCATCGAGTATCAAAGAGGCAAGCCAAGCTTTGATTACGCCATGGGACCAATCCGCAGGTATTTTCCAACAAACCCATAACTTTTAATTTGATTTTCATTGCTTCAATTGAATAGAAATCATCAAAATAGGGTTCAAAAGGAAGTTACAGTGCATTGTTCGGTTAGGAAGAATTTTAAAAATACCCTAGTTTGTTAACCGAACTTCCTGAAAGGAAGAACACGAAAAACAGTTCAGTTCTATAGGATTCAAAACTAGGTCACCGAACTTCCAGTTCGGTTAGTTCGCAAAGAAGCCTAAGACTTTTTTCTAACCGAACTTAACCAATTTTACAACAATTTTTTTTTCACATGTAACCGAACTCTGCTTTTTTGCCCGCTATTTTGAGTTTTTATGTAACCGAATTGTGCTATTTTGTTCGGTTTGTTCGCATAAAAATCTAAAACTATTTAGTAACCGAACTTTACCGGAAAAAAAAAATATCAATGTAACCGAACTATGCTATTTTTCCCAATATGTTGAGTTTCAATTTAACCGAACTTGTCCAACTATGTTGAGTTGCATACATGTTGAGTTCGGTGTATTCTCAAAAAACCTTGACAAACCGAACTCTTCAGTAGTTGCATACATGTGGAGTTCAGTTTGTTCGCAAAAACACCTTGACAAACCGAACTCTTCATTAATATTGACCAATGTTGAGTTCGGTTTGTTCGTAAAAAACCTTTGGTAACCGAACTATACTATGGAACACAAAATTAGAGTTGGCCTATTTTTCGTGAACTTTTGCTATTAACTAAACCTTACGCTGAGAACCCTTATGTTGCATCTGATTTAGTGAATCATTTAGCGGTTAAGCTAATATCTTTTGTTTTCTTGATTAGTGGAAGAGGCAAAAAATCAAACCAACCTTTATTGGAAGATCTGAGAACTCCCACGCCTCGAGGCAAAGTACATTGTGATGCCGGTAACCGTGGAACCAAAAATGCTAAGTTTAGAGGTGGGTCATTACCGGGTGTTGTCATCTAAGATGGTGTTAATAGAGATAATGTTGACAACGTAATCCAACAAGTTAATGAAGAGATCGTGGAAGAGATGGTCAGTCAAGAACATCATCAAGGTGGAGAAGGTGAACCAGCTGAAGGAGGAGGAAATGAGGGTGCCAATGATGGTGAACCAGCTGAAGGAGGAGGGGAAATGAGGGTGCCAATGATGGTGAACCAGCTGAAGGAGGAGGAAATGAGGGTGACAATGATGACGGTGAAAAAGATGAGGAAGATGGAGATAAGGATGATGATGAATCAGAGGAGGACTTGGATGAAGACGAAGATGAAGAGGAAGAGGCACAAGTAGAAATAGTGGAAAAGAAACCTAAAAAGACGCCTAAAAAGCCTTGTGCTAGATATTCATACATTCCTGATGACAATTTGTGTTTGCCTCCAAAGAAGACAACTTATGGTACTCCAAGAGATGGAGGGGAGGTATTGATGGGCTATAAAAACTCATGGGCTGCCAAGATATTTGCGACAAAGGTATGGTTCCATCTTAACTATCAAGATTTCTCAGTCATTTTATTATATTTTGACGTATATTGTTCTTTTCTATATATATTAGCATATAAGATATGATTTTGCTTTTGTAGGATCATAATAATGTTGTTCGTGTTTTGAAACGTCAAAAGAACAAGATATGGAATATTTAAAATGAGTGTGATGAGGTCCGCTTGGTGGTATTTGATTGTGTACTATGGAACAGGATACAACATTTTGATGTTGTCACTGTTACCGCATTTTTCGAGAGGTCTTATCCAGAGACGGATACCTTTCATCTACCTTTTGGTGAGATGGCAATAACTCCGGATGATTGTTTTAGAATCACATCCCTACCAATTACGGGAACAAGTGTTTGAGATGGCTACGATCCCTCGATGAGTTATGAACTTCTTGAAAAGCTAGTCGAAAGGTGTCTAGGATGGAGCGATAAAAAGGCACAATGTGAGTTTAGACGAGCTAACAAAGAGCCTAAGGAAGGTGATGAGTATAATGAGTTTGAGGAAGACCGCATGTACAAGAAGAAGTTGAAAAAGATCAAGCTCAAAACCTTGTTTGATGAGTTTTCAGGGACGAAAGATTTGGTTGCTGAAAGAAAGTTGGTGATGACAGAGGAGAAGATTAAGCACCATGTGACTGCTTATTTTTTATATTAACTAGGAATCATTTTCTTCCCTGACAATTCAGGTCATGTGGTAAATGCTCATTACCTCCAGCTATTGGACCCCCTGAATGAGGTGAACAACTACTCTTGGGGCATTGCGGTTCTTTCATTCGTTCAAGAGAAACTCAGAAAAGCTTCGAGGCTTAAGAGTCTATATTTTGGAGGCTTATACACCCTTGTTCAGGTACCCCGTTAAATTATCATTTGTGTGTTTCAATATATAAGTGAATGAATGTGTATTGTTACTAATCATATTGCGAATGTATTATTTGTTGCCTCTTCTTATAGGTTTGGGTGTACGACCACTTCCCTAAACTGCAATTGTCTCATGCTCACACTCCTTGGCCTTATGGGAAGCCTACAGCTGGTAAATATGAATTTTTGAACTCACAGTAAAAGAATAAGAAAAAAAAGGTGTTGGAGTTGAGGGAGACATTGGATAAGTTAACAGTGGAAGATGTGGTTTTCCATCCTTACACCATTGCATTAGTTGAAGACAAGGAGGATGTTGAGGTTATTGATTTCTCACCTGTTGTGGCTTATAATGGACCGTTGTTTCATCCTGGAGGTTGTACAATATATAATCCTCGAAGAGTATTAAGACAATTTTCTTATGTCCAAAGTGTCCCACACGTGGAAAACTTCAACTTCAAGGTGAAGAAGCAGGGAACTAAGAACACCGAGAAGAATTTCTCCCTCAAATACGATCCTTCTCCATCAGTGGACCACTGGAAGAACTTTGTGGATTATCTTGTTCCAGTTGAAGAGTTACAAGATTCGTTTGATGAGCCAAATGCCGCTGACGAGGGATATATGGAATGGTATGAATATTTTTCTCATCCTCGTGTAATAAACAGTGTCCAACAAGTCCGTGCTGATAAAGCAAAAGCCACGGCAATGGAGAAAGAGGCTCAGAAAACTATGAAGCATACCCCTATGTGTGGTGATGAGTCCTTGATCTTGTGGAATTCGGCGGTAAGATATTTACTCTTATTTTTGTTTTTCAAAATGTTATAAAGTATTGAAAAATAATAGTTACTTATGTTTTTGATGAGAAAAGGTGAAGGAAAGTGCTAAATTGTTGAAGAAAATGATGGCAAAAATCCGGAGTGGAGAGTCGATGGACACTCGACAACAAACAGACCTCTACAACCAATGGACTAATGTTTTTAATCCCAACCTTGTCGATACAAGCCAGACCATGTCGTCGAAGAGGAGTCGCCGAGAAGGGGAAGGTTCAAGTCGGATGGTTGAACAACAAAGCAGTGGAGATGACACTCCTAGTGACGAAGGACGACCTAAAGCTCCTAAACGCAAGAGTAGAAAAGTTTCTCGTAGTGGTCGTGGTAAATGAGTGATTGCAACAATTAGTACTTTGGTTTCTTATGTTTAGAAAACTTATTGTGGATTTGGTACTTTGTTTTCTTATGTTTGGAAGACTTTTTTATTGCGGATTTGGTAGTTTGTTTCCTTATATTTGGAAGACTTTTTTATTGCGGATTTGGTAGTTTGTTTTCTTATGTTCGTGTGCTTCCAACATTTATTTATGTGGGTTAGTAAATGAATTTCATAATTTGGTTTTTAATTTGTGTTTTAAGGGATTAGTTCGGCTATTTGACTCATAAGTGTTTCATTACATTCAAATTTTTAAGAAACAATTAGGTAGTTCGGTTAGTAGACTAAATATCGTTAACAACCGAACTCGGATGTTCTTAAGTTCGGTTTGTTCGCAAATTTGTAATCTAACCGAACTCAGCTACAAAAAAAATTCAGAAGTTACAGGGTTGTATTCGGTTACACCTTAATTTTTTGCGAACAACCGAACTACAATGTTCGGTTTACACAGAAAAAAGGCTGGTAACCGAACTTATGGGTTCATAAACCAGCCTTAGTGTAGTTTTAGTTTGGTTACCTGCAATTTTTTTGCAGCCATCGAACTCCAGTGTTCGGTTACCTGCAAAAAATGCAGGTAACTGAACTTATGGGTTCATAAACCAGCCTTAGTGTAGTTTTAGTTCAGTTACCTTGCAATCTAACCGAACTAACAACAACAATATTTTAAAAGTTACAGTGTAATGTTCGGTTACCTTGTATTATTTTGCAGGTGACCGAACTTGGTGGTCCACAAGTTCGATTGGTTCGCAGATTTTGCAATCTAACCGAACTCACATAAAGAAAATTTCAAAAGTTACAGTGTAATGTTTGGTTACCTTGTATTATTTTGCAGGTAACCGAACTTGGTGGTCCACAAGTTCGGTTGGTTCGCAGTTTGGTGGTTTGCACTGTTCGGTTACCTTGGATTTACAAAACCAACCGAACCTCTGAGTTCGGTTTTGTCGATGCATTTCTTATGTAACCGAACTATGTATTTTGAAATTTGAATGACAAAAATATCAAGTAACGGCTATTTTTATAGCCGTTGTACACCTCAGTGGTATAAATATGTGTCTCATAGTTAACATTTTGTCTCAAAATCTTCTAAAAATGGCATTTACTACTCCTAAATTTACTCTAGATGAAGATCTTTCTCTTTGTAGAAACTACATACTATATTATCCAAACAGGGGTGAAGAACGAAGAATGAATGGTATTATGAGTCAAAGTTATTGGGGGGGAATTCATGAGAAATTCTGCTCCGACACAACAAACCCTCATAACCGTGATCATATAGCTTTGTTCATTCGATTCGGAAAGATTAGAGATAGAGTTGTGGAATTCATGGCTTTATTTCGTATTGTAAGGTGGTATCGACTTAGGGGTGAAGGATTCGCCGAAATCATTTTAACATCAAAAAACGAATGGCGAAGATGGAAGAGAAAGGATTTCAAATATGAAGATTATTTCCGCATCCTTAAAGACTTTTTCATAACGCGTTTCGGATATTAAATGTTATGTAGCTTTAGTTTTATTTCGGAAATGTCCTCTAATTTCATTTCCTAACTGAACTTAAGTCTTATTGTCTCACTGTTCGGCGATGTCATGTAATTAAGTTCCAATATGAAAAAAAAAAGTTACAAAAATAACAATCTCTAATTCTTATGAAAATGTTCAAAGCATAACCCAAAAATAAGACCTAATTCCAAAAAACACAATATTTGATTCTTATGTTGATGTTCAAAGCATACTTAGTTTAATTAATGGTACATTTAATCATCCGCAAGGGAAATTGAACCTTCGTGTATGATTTTTTCCGAATCCTTCAAAGTTTTCCACATCTCCATGTTATGCTCGTACATAATGCACCAACCCAACATTGTGTCGGGGTTAAATCCATGCCAATAAGAGTGTCCGCATATCGGAGGCAGTGGACAATCGTCTTCTAACCGGAGGCCTATAAAATGGTTGTTGTTAACAAACGCAATCACACTCTCCTACGTCTAAGTTTCTCGACACATATTTTTGTTTTCGGAGTGTATGTGAAACTAGCACCTTTTGAGAAATAGTGAACCACGCAATTGAATGCTTCGGCGATTAAGTGCCCACATATCGGCATGCCCATCCAATGATCCCTTGTGATAAGATCCCCCCCACACCCCCCCCACCCCCCCCCCCACACCCCACCCGTGGAGACGCATTTGATACCTAACAAAACAAACCGCACATTGAGACTAGCATCCACATCGGACAACATTGTCTTGTAAAATTCCGGTTTGTCCTTTAGCTTCATCAACAACCTTTACCGGACATAAGTGATTTGATTATCATTATACAGCTTCGCACCTTCAGTGAAAGGCCTTAGTTGTTGTACGACAACGTGGAATCCGCAATTACCATCCGGAGGGACGCCATCGATGGATATGACGTACTTTCTAATATATGGAGGTAGCTCTTCCAAGTACCTTCTATCAACAAAAGGTGGTGTATCATCAATTGGTCAACTTATTTCTTGGATGTGGCATATTGGAGCCTTAAGCTTCACGCCTCGTTGAATTGGTTGGCTAGATTCCGATGGAGTAGGTGGGGTTGGTTGCGAGCGTAACATCGGTCCTTTTTTATTCATATCACGTTCACTTGTTCGCCATTTTCCATAATATTCCTAGACCTTTTCTTACAATCTTCTTGGTACTTCGCCGCGGTATGCTCATGCCCACAAGGATCTCTAGTAAAAGGGGTCATTTCACTTTTCCTCTTAGCCAACACCTTTGCATATTCTCTTACTTGTTTTTTTGTTTCTTTGGTGATTGGCCTACCTTCGCCCTTGCCTTTTTTCGGTTCGTGCACATTCTCCGAAGTGTGTGGATAAACGATTGTTCGCATGTCATCCCAAAAGATTTGCTTTTCGAGTTTGTTCATGTTCCGGTACATCTCGATAACGATTCTTCCCATCTCATTGTCACCAAACTCTTCTCCGACATCGCCCTTTGGAGGAGGGACAAAACTTAATTATTGCCAATATGGATCTATATCGCTTAGAGGGATTATGCCATGCTCATACTTAACTATCATATGGAGACAAGGGAGTCCCATAGACTTCATCATGTTGCAAACACACACCTCTTCCGGCTTGGTTCCCCATATGTCAATCAAATTCACCTCTACCAGTAACCTCTTAATGCAAGCACATGAAACATTATAATGGAGTCCCTTGAACAACCGAAGGTCCTCCATTTTATTGATGTTACCATATTTTTGTACAATCCTTTTGTACTTCATGATGCGGCTTTTTTGAAACTTCTCTTTAATTCTATCAATCTCGCGGTTGAAGTAATTCTCCATTGCGTTAAACACAATCACAAAATTATCGACACATCCAAAAAGATTTTTCTTCAACCGGTGGTGAGCCTATTCTACCAAACTTGTCGCTTGATTCCCAAAGTGTTTATGGTGGTTGGTAAATGCATAAACGAAGCGCACTTTGTGCGGTTCCAACCATTGCTTAACCACATACGTTACAATATCCTCGGGATATTCGGGGCTAGACCAATGTTCGATAAATGCCGCAAAATTTAGATTATACTCTTCTTCGGTGAGAGACCAAGTCAATGACTCCCATACACCAGAGAAAGCAACCTATTTAGCGTGATTTATAGTGTATTGTATATCGAATTCCTCTTTTGCATCCGCTTGTTCATCTTCCAGTAGCTTACTAATCTCTTCAAATGCTTTCCTCTTTGGTGGACAAATTTGAGGCTTGCACCTATTCATCACATTACACCATATATGGAATGTACAAAGCATATTATGTGCTAATAGGAAGACTCTCTCTATTACTTTCATTAATGCCACATCGTTGTCCGTCACTATAACCACGGGGATATCATCATCTCGGTATATGGTCTTCACTTGTTGTAGCGCCTAAGTGTAACTTGGTTCTTGCTCATCTTCTAGAAAACAAAAAGCAACGGTAAACGGTGACTTCGTCGAGGTACGACCAACAATGTTCAACAATGGCATCTCGTATTTGTTAGTCTTGTAAGTGCAATCCATTATAAGAACTTGATGGAAGCATTCGGCCAATTGAACACTCTTCGGATGCACAATGAAGAGATGCGTTATTTCATCTTCCGGACCTACCTTCTTTTGAACCGCGTAGCCTTTCTCTTTAGCGCAAAAAAATAATTGTTGCATCACTTGTCTATCCTTTGCATTCATTCCTTTTAATTGTCTCAATTGCATTGTAAATGGTAGTCAAAGATGATACATTATCCTTGTTATCATCCTTAAGTAAGCGAAGCATGTTAAGTGGTTAAATTCTCATTCTCCTAAATTTAGCTATTTTCTCCATTTCTTGAGGAGTGAGCCTTGCGGCCATTGCATGTCCTTCAAGATCATCCGGACGAGGGTGGTTATGATGACCTGCCACCTTATCCATAGATAGAACCCATCCATTCTTTTCTTTTTTTGCACTTACTAAATACAAGCTTGAACGGACATTTAATTTTCTTTGAGCACGTTGTCTTCTTCCTCGTCGTCTTTCCTTTATACACATAACCCTTCCTCTTGTGACTAACATCGGGATCTCCACTTCTCTCACAAATCATTTCAAAACGAGTTTGGCTTTCTTTTCCATTCAAAACTAATACGCACATGGCTTTCTTGGCATGCTCTCTAGCCCAATTCTTCGCATCAATAGGTTTATCAAAAACCAAATCATTGACATAGTGATGAGATGTATCTTCAAACAACATGCCAACCGGAGAAGGTTGATTATCCATTGGTATAGGTTGACATTCAATCTACAAGAAATGGAACAACATCAATTGCAGTCACAAATCAGTTCGGTTACATGATAATTTTATCGGGATAACCGAACTCAGAGTTCGGTTTGTAAAGCAAGTTGACAACTAACCGAACTTTACGTATACTAAATCAAATTTTATTGTACGTAAGTTCGGTTAGATAGTTGGTTGGTATGAAGTTTGCGAACCAACCGAACTTTATACACTAATGTGCAATCTTATTTTACATAAGTTCGGTTAGCTATTGGTTGCAAAATAACCGAACTTATAGACCCTAAAGTTCGGTTACATTTCGGCCAAACCGAACATAACACTGTAATCCTATTTACAAAGTTCGGTAACATGTCCGTTAACCGAACTTCAAAAAACCTCCATTATTGGAGAGTTCGGTAACCTGCTTGTTTAAAAAAGTAATCGAACTACACTTTCAGATAAGTTCGGTTACACGTTCTTCACACAAGGTAACCGAACAAGCCCAAACCTACTTAACAAATTCACATTTTTTTGAAAATTTGGACCAATTCAACCAACATTATCTAAGTTTAGAGCATACCTGGGTACCCAAATAGTCTTCCTCCGGTTGTGGTTGGTAAAATCCATCGTTTTCATCTTGAGATTGGCTTTGGGGAAGAATACATTCACCATCTAAGAAATAATTCATATCCGGATCATTGTGAAGATTGACATATATTCTAGGAGAGGAAGGAGATGAAGATTCAGATGAGCTATCATCACTTGAATAGTCTAGCTTAGTGAACTCAGATTTTTTTTTTTATTTTCCATGTTTTTCTTCTTCATCTTCTCTAACTTTTCTCTCTCAATAATTCTACTTCTTTTTTAAAAATCTGATTTTTTTAATCTCAAATCTTTATTCAAAATCGTTTCACTAATCACACTAACTAATATTAATACTAACTGATCATTAACCAAAAATAATCAGAGAGTAATTTAGGTATTATCATAAATATCTAGATAAGGGATGACCTAGATTTACTTCTAATATCTTACCCAAAATAAAAGAATGGTCCCAAAAAAAAAGGCTGGTCCCAAAAAAAAAAATGGTTCATCCAAAAGGTCCACAATGAAACTTAAGGATCACACCTCTACATATTCCTCCGGTGGGAGAGAATTCAAAGCCCTCACAAATAAAGCACGAATATTCCTATCATCATTTAAACGGCACAAGGAATCTGCATGATAGGTATCGTGTAAGATGTTCCAGTGGACATGTTACGAGGTGCCACCAACCAAAAAACAAACAAAATAAAGAGATCTTTGGGAGCAGGACACCTGCAATTTGTAGACTTCTCAATAAAGGCAAAATGAATTTCTTACTTACTCAAGAATGTATCCAGGCTCATGCATGAATTCTTTTCAAACCAGCTTCAAAGACATTATGCGCCACCTGCAGCAACACAAAATGAAAGTCAACAGGGCCTTTAAAGAAACATCTTTTTTACTCGCTTAATAGAAAAAAAAAATGTTTTTTTTTGATCGGCAAAGATAATAATATTAATCGGGAAGGAAAACCTTCCCAAAAGATGCAAAGCCCTGAAGGTACAAGAGGGGGAAATGGAAAAAATGTTTTTGGATTTTCTAGAAAAAAATAAAGTACAAAGACACAACAATATCTCTTGTTTAATTGAACATAACGCTTAATCGCTGATATAATAGAGCTAAAGTACGAGAAGGTTTTTATTGGGGGATTTTGCATTTCCCCCAAAAAAATATCTAATTTGCATTACCCCTTTTTAAATTGCTAATTTGCAAAACCCCCTTTAACTTGGATGTGCCGTGACAGAGCAGTTAAGAGAGCACGTGTAAAACACGTTTGTCTTATAAATACTAGCAAAGACGCACGCGCGATGCGAGTGCCATTCCATTTCAAGACCCACAAAATACATCCTTATATTGATTTTTCCTTATATAAGCTGGAGGACTTGCAACAAATAGCCTACCCTAACAGCCAAAGAAACCAAAATTGAGATCATCGACACTCATGAGCTTATTACAAAGTTATTAGTAAATATCGAGTCATGTCAAAAGTTCAGTCTGGTTTTATGACAGTATATCCCCTTGATTAATACAATGTAGATACATTAATTGTTTCTGCAGTACCTTTTTAAGCTTTCAGTTGTTTGTTTTTTGTTAAGGAGATTTATGTATGAATACCTCATAAAGCCTCGTGTGCCAATATTTGATCAATTCCATGTTGACGCTTGTTGCCTCTTTCAACCAATCTTCTTGCCAGTGCTAGATGCCGAAGATTTTCTACGATTCTAAAGCTTATACGAATATTATCACCACCTATTGTCATAATCATGTGAAAGTTGATCATCTGCGTATATAAGCAATAATAATAGGATAAGCATAACTGCAAGGGGCTACACAAACAACAGAAAATTCATGTCATATTGGTCAATGTAGCAAAATGATGCCTGCTGATTGGTGACATACGCAATCAGTTGTAAAATTGAATCCCTGTCAAAATTTGCTCCTTTAGTTAATAACTCAGCAAATTCATGTTTTAATAAAACACCAACAACATAAATTTTTACAGCAAGATAATCCTTTAAACCGCTTGAAAACCCACAAATTGTTACAACATGATATTCCTTTAAACTACTTGAAACCCCCATACGTGTCTACCGAAAATCAATAACAAAGATTTACATACACAGGAAAACAGTTAAAGTTCAATTACCAAATGCGCACTTTGCATATAACCCGGCTATCAGGTAAGCTCACAATTTGCACCCCATTCAGAGTCACTTTAATTCCATGATGAAGCTAGCAAAATTCTTCATTTCAAAGGTTTTCATATAACCTTCGTAGCCACATAATTATCGAGCTAGTTGCATAATGTCCAACTATCCACCAAAATGCCTAGACTAATGACTAACTAATACAACAACAGATAGATCAAAAGAGATAAACACCCCGCATTGAACACTATCATGTGCCAATAAGGCAGTAACAACTGAAGTGCCTGCCATCATACATTAGAATATAAGTTTAAGTTTTTTAAACATGTCCGTCTTTGTTTCTAGTTCGTATTTCAGATCCAAAACCATTCTTTGCTACTCGTGGATTCAAGTATTGTATATGCAGACCTATCTTATCACTACGCTGACGCTGTGAGATATGTCACATCATGATGATGTGTCTTCTTTCGCGCTACTCGTGGTCTTTCAAAAAAATAACCAGAGGAGTAGAAAAGCAGGAAACCATGGTAGAATAAAAAAAAAAAAATTATAAAAAAGAGTATTATCAATCCCTGGACAATTTAGTGGTGGCAAATGAGACTTCCAGATAACCAAAATGATAATTTTCATTCAGGTATTTTGTTAAACAACTGAGTTTCAAATTGAAGCAAACATCAAGCATGCAACAAAAGAAGAAAAATCAGGTAGATCTTAACATACATTAACGATCGAACTTACCTATTTGGAATTCTGGCGAAAAATTTGATGTTTAAAACCCCAGAGTTGTGAATCCAAATCATTTGAATCTACTCAAATTAGTAAGTTGCGTGTAACGAAATTTAAAGCAGAACCCCTTATTTGTGAAATAACTTGATTTGAAATTGAAATTGATACATCAAAAATCGAATCAGATACAAGTAAAAGTGAGAGCTCAGATTCTCGGTAAAGATTTCTGTAAGGGTTTGAAGAAATTAGGATGGTGGATAGGAGGAGGAGGGGGTGGTAACAATTGAAGATGAAACTGAAGGAGAATTGGCTTAGAGGCGGAGGGTGGTGGTGGTGTATCAATTATTGCTGGTCAGAAGGGGTGATGGTGGTGCTGGTTTTCGTTGAAAACTGGGAAGCAGATGGAAGAAAAGATACCAAACTCCTTACGACGGCCTCGATCAATTCCGTCTTTTGAATATCATCTGATCCAACGGTCTACATCGAAAGTACACACGGAAATTAAAGGTCGTACCAAAAGAAGGCCTTTTCTTTATTATAGTAAGATATAATTATTTGTGAAAAACCTAAAATACCACCTTTTTCAAAAAAAAAAAAAAAAAAAAAAAAAAAGTTCCGTCGCCGATCCCTTCGTCTCCTCCTCCCAACACTGTCTCTCTTTGGTTTAATCAAAATATTGAAAGTTATCTCCCCACTACAAACTCTCTTTTGATTCTTCATCCAATGATTCCAACCACTCCTTTACACTTCTCTCTCAAACACTCAGAAACAAACCTCATTTATCATCTCTAATAAGCAAACCCAAATTTCGTTTCCCCTAACGCTAATTTCATTGGATTTTTTTTCCTGCAGATCCTTAAAGCTAGATGATGGGTTTGTAAAAAGAAGAAGAATCGGACAAAGGTTTATGTAATTTGCAGTTTCAAAATTGATTGGAAATCCTAACCTTAATCAGATCGGTGATGTTCGATTTAAAAGATTTGTTCTTCTAATTTTGAATGATTTGGGAAATTCAAAATGTTTAATGCATCCAGGTGCTGCTGGAACTCTATTTTCATGAGTTGGTGTTGTATATTCCGAGTATTTTCTTCATCTTTTATTGCTGAATTTGTAAATTTTGCATATGAAAATGATACTTTAGCTAATTCAGATACTTTAGACATGGAAAATAAAGATCTGTGGGTATAGAGGGAGGAACGGAGAGTGAGAGGTGATGGATACTGTAGACTGGAGTTGAGACCATCGCCGACATCATCATAATCTTTTTCATTCTTTTTTAATTTAAGATGGAGATTCTAATAAGAGATAACGGAGATTCTGAAAGAAGTGATAGTAATTAATTCTTATTGGATTGATTTTTAAAAACGCAGGTTTAAGTTTTTCTCAAGCTTGTTAATGGCGGAGATGGCTAAAAAAAAAAAAAATTGCGACAAAGACAGGAATTTAGGGCAGTGCAATTATCAGACAACACCTGATTAATTTCAGACCGTCAATCACAACTATTGTTTGAGACCGTAAGATTAAATCTTCTATCTTATAACACCTGTCCATATTTGGTTTTATGCTATAGGTTTTTAAAATTCAAAACTTAGTAATACACACAAGTCTACTGCACATGTATAATTAACAGGTAGACACGGCAGTTATAACGGAAAGGGGGTTTTGCAAATTAATAATTTAAAAAGGGGTAATGCAAATTAGATATCTTTTTTGGGGGGGAAACGCAAAATCCCCCATTTTTATTTTATAGTCTATGACTAGTCTGCTCCAACAAATGAATACCCACACCTTATAACACTGCAATATAGCCAAACAATGTAACTTTCAACAACATCATCTGCAGATATTAGCTCAAGGGTCTAACAAAAAAGATTCATTCACATCCAAACAAAAAATTTCTATAGCCATAGTTGTATGCGTCACACTTATAATGTACACCAAATTTTTTTGGCATTATGGAGATAAAGAATGTGGTCATGTTTTTTCTATGTTGTACTTCGCCACCTTCAAAATAGATAAATCTTTCTCTCCTGTTTCTTTATTCCACATATTCTCAGCTTAGGCTACTATACTTAAGTTCCTCTACATCAATTATGACTTGTTTGATAGTATAGTTCCATACAAATTCTATCAAGGTATAGGGTCTGATTTTGATACTAGCAACAAAGGAAATAAAAATACATGTAAGAAAGAAGCAATGGAGTAAATGCCAGGCAAAGCTTTCAAAGCCTTCGCATATACTTCAATAGCAAGATTTGCATGCCATGGCATGTAGCATAGTCAAACCATGTCGGGATAATGATATAGATGCATTAGACTTTTTTTTTTATTCGGTCAACAATATATTAAAAGGTAAAAAAGCGGAACTGTACAGGGCTGAGGTCAAACTTGTGTCTAGCCGTTAGGCTACACGCCAATAAGACCTAATTGAAACGAAAATACACCTCTCCAGGCCATTCTACAGAAAGAATAAAACCTGGCCTTCCCTCATAAAACTCATAATCATCCTCGGCCAACAAACATGCTTGTTTAGCCGAGGCATCTGCAGAAAAATTAACTTCTCTATAGCTATGAACATAGCGAATATTTGTATAGAAACTTCTCGCCATTTTTCACTTCTACATCAGCTGCCATGGTAATTCACCCTTCTTGAGAGCTAAAATGCAACTCATAGAGTCCGACCTAACACAAAGATTAGCAACATTCCACCTTTTGGAAACCATGGCCCCATAAATAACCGCACAAACTTCCGCATAATAGTTGGTTTGCCAGCCAAGACCAACACAAAGAACACCAAGGACTGCCGAATTTGAACCTCGAAAAGTAACACCAGAACCAGCTTGGCCCGGGTTTCCACGTGATGCACCATCACAACAGATCATTATCTCTCCAGTATTGGGCGGCGTCCAACTAACTTCAAGAGGAGTCGAGTTCTTGCATGATCTATGCTTAACTCTAAAGAACTCCAAAATGCGCCAATCCTCCATATTGTTATACATATGGCCCTTTAATCTAATAGAGTAATCACGTATAACCTAATAAACTCTCCCTTTAAAGCCAATCCATCGAACTCGCATATCATCAAAATAAGCCTTGTTGCGCATTTTCCATATTCTGTAACTATTGCAAGATTTGCAACAAGCCACAGATCTTTCACCATCCTACTGCGCCCCTTTGTAGCCTTATAAGAGGCCACAAGATCTTCTTTTGCTTGCAGATTAAAAATTCCAGCCGCCCAAGCCCAAATTCGCTTAGCAATTCTGCAATGCCAAGTGATATGGCTAACATCTTCACAGCTAACTCTGCACAGGCGACACATAGACGGCATCTCCCTTCCTGTCTTCTTAGTGATGTTGTCTTGATGGCGCAACATTGCTTCTTCCAAACCTTCCATAATTGCACACTCAAAGTAGGATGCACAACCTGTCTTGTGAAAAGAACCGCCGCAGGCACAATTTCCGCTGGAGCTTTAATTGCAGCCTTAGCCGATTTGACAGAAAAAACTCCCTTGATATCAAGGTCCCAAATTTTGTAATCCTCACCACCAGCAATAATAGGTAAATTATCAACATCAATATGGCAGCGCAACATCAAATCTCTTGTCTTCAAAGGGATAACCCAAGCACCATTAACAATAATATCACTTACTTTGGCCTTAAAATCATTAGGGCCTTTGGAAGTGATGCCAAGCCTCTGTGCAATCGAAAAATCACCACACCAATTATCAAAAAATAAGGAAGTATTAGCACCATTACCTATAATTGAGCGAGTATGCCGTTGCACAAAATTGTGAACCAATCTGATTCCTGGAAAAACCGAAGAACCCAGTTTATAATCAATCAAATTGCCATTTAATTTGAAGTATTTCGCCCTCAAAAACTTGGCCCAAGTCTTGTTAGAGTCACAAATAGAAACCCAAAGCTTCATAAGCATGGCCCTATTTACATCATTCAATTTCTTAAGGCCAAGACCTCCTTCACGCTTCGAACAACACAAATCATCATAAAGGACCGTAAAATACTTACGTTTTTCAGCATCACCAGACCAAAGGAAATTCCTAATGGCCCTCTCAACTTGCTTAATGATTGTACATGGCCATTTATAAACAGCCATGGAATGAAGCACATAACTTAAAATAACCGATTTAATCAAAACCAATCTATCCTGAAAAGATAAAAGCTTACCCTTCCAACCTGCCAGCTTGTCCATGATCTTCTCTACTACCTGGCGAACATGAATATGTCGCACAATACCAGGTTTCAATTGGATTCCCAGATATTTATCAGGGAATAAAGCCCTTTCCATTCCCATAAAATTAGCAATAGCAATGGAACGAGATTTTCTATCACCTCCATAATAAAACTTGCTTTTGGCATAACTCACGTATTGGCCAGAAGCACGTTGATAAATGCCAAGCATATTCTTCAAATTATGCAAACTATGCAAGTTGCCCCTGCAGAAAACAAGAATATTATCCGCAAAGAGAAGGTGCGTAGGAGCTACACCCTTTTTACTCACCATATGATCCATACTTCGGTTAGCAAAAAGTTTTGAGAGATTGCGACTTTGAACATCCTCAATAAGCACAAAGATCAAAGGCGAAAGTGGATCACCTTGACGTAACCCTCTACTAATACTGAAAAAGCCTTCAGGACAGCCATTAATCATAATAGAAATCCTAGCATAATTAAGGATGTTGAGAAGCCATATACACCAGTTCTCGGAAAAGCCATATTGGCGAAAAACTTCCATTACAAACTCCCAACTGACAGTATCAAAAGCTTGGGCAATATCCAACTTGAGGCCGATATTTCCAAAGTTTCTTTTAGTGTTGATCTCATTGATCAATTCAGATGCCAAAGCTATATTTTCGTGAATATTTCTTCCTTTCATAAACGCAACTTGTTCTTCAGAAATCAATTTGTTGAGCACCGTTCCAAGCCTTGAAGCCAGAATCTTTGTAACGATCTTGAATAAGAAATTACTTAAACCAATTGGTCTATAATCTTTGATAGCATCAGACTTATTATTTTTCGGAATTAGAACAATAAAACTAGAGTTAATGCCATTTGGAATTTTCCACATCGCCCAACAATTTGCAATAGCATTAAAAAGATCTCTAGAAATAATGTTCCAACAAAATCTATTAAAAGAACCTGTAAAGCCGTCAGGACCAGGAGCCGAATCCGCGCCCAAATCAAACACAGCTTCTTTCACTTCCTCCAAAGATGGAATGGCATCCATGAAAGCACTCTTAGATGCCGAAATACTTTCATGCGCATAATCAAATAAGCTTGGCTCAATATTGACTTTTCCACCATTGAACTTTGCTTGATAATGATCCACAATATAGTTTTTAATATCATCCTGCAAAAGCAAAGTAGAGTTAGTAGAAATCTTCAATTCGGATATAGTGTTGTGGCTTCTCCTCATGCGAATGCTATTATGAAAAAATCGAGTATTTTGATCTCCATCCTCCAACCAAGACTCTCTCGATTTTTGTTTAAGCATGGTAGCCAATTCAATACGAACGTCCTCCGCAGCTTTCTTAGCATCCGCCACCTTCAAAAATTGATATTCACTTCTCGGATTTTGATCAAGAAGATCATTCTCCGACTCAAGTCTTAGTTCAGCGTGCTTCAAACGAATCAAAGCCTCACGCAATCGCTTCAATTTTGAAGTAAACACAAAAGGAGGAGCACCATCAAGCCTTAATCTCCAATTTTCTTCCACAAAACTCAAGAAATCTGGATGCGAGAGCCACATTTTTTGAATTCGGAAAGGAACCCTCTTCGGCCTAGGATTCTCAAAAGCGTAGCCAAATAAAGGGGAATGATCCGAGCAAACCCTTGGCAAAGCCTTACACCTCCAATTTGGATATTTGTCATACCAAGCATCATTTAAAATCGCCCTATCATGTTTAGAAACGATTCTGTGAATACCACTCCGAAAATTTGTCCAAGTATATTTCTTTCCAAGAGAATCAGCTTCAACCAAACCATTATCAGAAATCCAACTTTGAAACTCATTCATATAAACTTCTTTAATCGGCTTGCCACCTTTCTTCTCATCCATACGCAAAACACAATTAAAATCTCCTGACGTGTTACTGGATCATAAGAAGCATGAACTGTGGTAATTAAATCTCCAGCAAAATCTAGAGTAATGGCTTGTCTTGAAGAAGAAAGAACATTCGGCCTAACTAAGGTATTTCTCTACAAGACCCAAATATTACCCTTCTCTCCACCAGCTTCATTTGTGATAACATCCTCACTGAAATCGAATAATTTCATCTTCCTAACAAAACGTGTGTTGCAAAAAACCTGCGGTTCCGCAATACAAATTACATTAGGACTATGCAAGTGATATAGCTCCTCCAACTTGGCCCTTGCACCATCTTTAGCCAAGCCTTGAGCATTCCAGTAAAAGACACGCATTAAATAACACTGTCATTTTCAGGGCTTGCCGAACCCTTTCTGGAACCTTACCACCTCGAGTAGTAACTTGGCCGACAGCGGCCACAGCGACAGGCTTCTTTTTGGTATTTTTTGGTTTTGGTTTCTTCTTTTCAGCCTCCTTTTTCTCACGCTCTTCCTTCTCTTTCAAAGCAATTAACTCCAAGTTATTTGCATCCTCTTCAGCAATATTTGAATTAGTAGTTGGCTGGAATTCCACACCCGCAACTTCCTCCTCATTGTCAACATCTAAATCTTCAATCTCTTCATTCCCAATTTCAAATCTATTAGAAAGCACAATGTTCTCCAAAGATTTCACTGGAGTAGATCTTCTTGAAGTTTTAGTGGCCTCACTAAAACTAGCATCATCATTATCATCAATAGGCTTTGGGATACTTGCAACTGGAGAGTTAACTTCGGCCTCAATATCTACAGGTTCATCATTAACCCGAGTTGGTGGCGTTTCGGCTTGGTTAATCTTATCAAGGGCCTTCTTTCTCAAATTATCAAGCCTTGTCCTAGCCATCTCTTTCTGAATCCTAGCAACCTCAGCATCAACCTCAAGCTGTTTAGCTTTTTCCTTCAAGGCTTCATATTTCTGAAAAGCCTCCATCTCTTGTTCACCCAGATTAACATCATCATCTTTGTGTACATTCTCCGCAACCTCTTCACCATCGTTGCGCAAGTTTGGCATAGCCTCACTATTAGGTGAAGCACCATCATTACGCTTCTCGGATTGATCACTGTCATTGCTCCTCACGGGCTGAGCACCATCATTGTGCTTCTCAGAGTTATTATCATCATTGTTCGTCTCGGGGTGTGACGCACCATCAATGTGCGTCTCTTGTCTCTTATCCTTGGCACCCGATGTCGCACCCTTACTCGGCTCACTATTTTCCGGGAAATGGGTATGCTTTCCAGTAGCAACCTCAAGGATTGATGGGTTATTTTTTACCGTGGCATCATCTCCAAGTTTGGTTGAATCATCCGCAGCCTTATCACCTTCCACATGCTTGTCACCATCGCCACCACCATTCCCATTGTTCTTAGGAAGCCTATCTTTCTTCCAGAAATTCCTAAGCTCCTCAATGTCTGCTTCAAGAGATTTTAGGATCTCAGGATCAGTTTCGTCATCAGCTTTCTCCTTCAAATCATCAAGTTTTTTTGCTCGGCAATCAGTTTTCTTATGGCCAACAGATTTGCAATTGTCACAGAAACTCGGCTTATTTAAGATTTCATACTCTTGAACAAAAATTTCATCATTCTCTTCACCATCAATAAGGATCCTTCCTAGAGGTTGGGAAAAATCTATATCGATTAAACAAGCAGCAAAATAACCATATTCATGGCGTAGAGTACGTGGATCAACAGAAACCGTTTTACCAAGTCCTCTAGCCATGCGAAAAATTGTTTCTTCATCCCAGAATTCCATTGGAAGAGCCTTAAAACGAACCCAAACAGCAGCCCTAGTAACTTTATCCTTTTCAGGATCGAACATAGGCGTCCATGGATGGATTTTAAGCTGTTGAAACCCATTCTCCGACTTGATCTTCCATGGTCCATCATAGCTAACACATTTACAGTCATCTTCATTATCCATCTTAATAAGAAAATATCCCTTTTTCCATGGAATAAATTGCACGGTACCATTAAGCTTCCATTGGGTTAATAACTCGCGCTTAACATCATCAAACTTTAGGGTTTTAAAAAATACCAAACGTCCGACCAAGCTGAATCTCCAAACAGCTTTGATCCTTGCATGAGTTTCCCGCGGGATTTTGATCAAAACGTCATTACTTGTTGTTGATCGAACATGAGGGTATGAAAGCGTATCCGCATCAATCTTAGATAATACATGAGTTCTTTTCTTTAATATGGACACATAGGAGCCGCGGTTTCCATCTTCAATCACACCACGGTTTCCATCTTCAATCTGTTTCCCATTCTCGGAAGAATTAGGGTTTGCAGCCGTGTTCTTGGGAACATAGACCTGCCTAGTTCTAGATTTTGATCTTGAACGATTCCAATTGTTTCTCCTAGGCTGATCATCACTTCGTTTGCCTTCAATAGGCGGATTGTTTGATTGATTCTGCGCCATGAAGCGCAAAATCACAAGTTTGCAAAGAACGCAAAAGAAAAGGGAGGGGAGAAAAAACCGGAGCTTTTTCACGTGAAACCCTAGGTTTCGCTTTTTTTGATATAGATGCATTAGACACTGCATACCAATTGAGGAACTCCCTTGTAAATATTAAATACATTGAGAAAAGACAAATTAATCAAACAAAAAGAGAAATTTAAACACCATAAATATAGGAAAGAATTAGCTAAATCGTGTGCATACGCTGTGAGTGAGGGAAAAAAAAAACCTAAAATTTCTCTTAGTCTTCTTCCTCCTCCCTAGTTTTTTTGCTCAATCACATTTATGATCAACATTTTTTCCGTTTTCTCTTTATAAACCAAAACTTTTCCCATAAATCAAAATATAACTGGAGGCAAAGTATTGAGGCCAAAAATTTAAACGAAAATTTGAAATTAAAGTTTCATTTGTTAATGCAAACTAACAGGCGCACAAAATCGATCGGATTTTATTTTTTGGAGAGTTTCAGAGTTGTTTAATTTGTTTGAGATTTAGCCAAAATTATCTCCAAAACTAAAGTTATGTATTGTATCTATTTATATTTATGGTATGAAAATTCTTTTGTTACCAAACAAAGAGAGATGGAAGGGTTTCCACTGGAAAAAAACAAGGAAGAAAGAGACGAAGAGAATTATGGAATGTGCTAACTCGTTGGAATGAACGTAAGCATTAACTAGGTTTTGCTAGTATTAGACTTTGGGATTTGAAGACCTAGTTTTGGAAAGAGGAAAGCTACAGAAAGAGAAAGAAGTAGAAACTTTTGGAGGGCGTATTTTTTACACTACTACTTGGAGATTTTGAGAGAGCGGCGATTAGGGTTTGCTTTCATTTATTTTTCATCTTCTTCATTTTATTTTTGATTATGATTATGATGAACTCAAAAGCTATGAGTATCTAAAAAAATATTATTAGTTATGGGATAAAGTTGATTTCTCAACATGTTATTTGATTCATTGCATTAGTTTTGTCTCAACTTTATTGTTTATGATTCATGGTTTATATTGTCATGTGATTTGATTGTTTGTTTGGTTGAGTCCGGAATCAATCCGATTTGCATTCATTTCTTAAGTTATATTAGGGTTTTCAATACGAAAAAGTTGTTTATCCTTGATTCTAAGTAATAATTGTGGGTAGTGCTTGTAGTGATATATCCTACTAGTCACAAGTGAATCATAACCTCGGTTAAATCGAATTAGTGCTTTTACACGTTTGATTGCCTTGATTAGTCTTATTCCATAGAACTTAGTGCTTTTAAGGAGTTCAAATTAATTGTGCTTTTACACTTTAGGTTGCTTTCTAGGAAGAATTCACATATACATCTTTTAATGTGGTTGTGATGAAATTAGGGAATTAGCGGGATATACTTGCGATCAAGGTAACCTAGGACTTTTAGTAAATGAGAGATTAAAGTACCAATTCTAGTCATTGATGAAAATACATGTTTGTGAATGATACTATCCCGTGACCAATATCTTCTCCTTATTGATTACTTTTATTATTACTTTGCTTTCAATTTATTTTTATTGCATTGATAAACAAAATCCCCCCCTTGGTTACTTTAGAAACTGAAATTTTATAACAACAAAAGCCTCTCTGTGGGAACGAACTCTTTCTTACCACACACTTCATTTAAACTTAGTTGAGTGAGAAAGTGAAATTATTTTTGACGCATACGACAGTGATCATGCAACAATTCCTCCTGGCCGTACAATGGCATGTTAGTTAGCCAGTCAGCTCAGCTGACTCAGTGTATCTGACTGAGTTGAATCGGTTCGACTCGGAACAGTCTCAGTGGACCGAGTTGAACCATTGACCCGTTTTTGACTTGACCATTGACTTGACCATTGACTTGACCGTTGACTGGACTTTGACCTGGACTTAGACGTTGACTGTTAGTTGATTCCTTTGATAGTTATTGACCGCTAGTTGACTCAGTTGGAACCAAGTCTTGTGTAATGGGGAGGACTGGTGGGCCGTGCCGGATCAGGCACATGGGCTTGGGGTTTAGGGCCACAAATCTTAAATAGTGTCTTGGACCACTTGTGCTCCGAATTTGCCTTTGGTTCCTTCTACAAAGTGGTAGATATTTATAAGACCTATCAGTGGGATTATAGAACCAACTTAACTAAATTAGTAAACCTTTAGATGTGCTAAGGATGGATAATGAAAAGATGTTAAACCCTAAATGGGCTTGGAACCATTAGATAATTCACTTAGCTTATAACTAGAAAATTATATGAGATTATTATGTGAGCCTTGTATGAGTCTTTTGGCTAATTTCTTAGAGTGTCTGTGTGATTAAAAATTAATCTATATTAATAACGATCGATTCAAATGATGAAACGGTGGATTCCGGATTTCAAGGTAGGCGTGGCTTGTCATCGAAACAGGTGGGAACTCTTGTAACCTCTTTGTAATCATTAAGCTTTCTTTGATTTGCGAGTAAGATGTGTTTACATTCTCTCATGAGCAAGTCTGTGTGTATTGATCGGGTATGTTGTCTAGTCTCCCTGCGAGGAGTGCCCGTGTTCTGATTCGCCACAGATCCTCGCTAAGCGTTTATAGGTGCGGGTAGGGCACGCAATTGGTCGTTTGCATATTATGATTGATTGTTCAGTCATAGTAGTATGACTGAGTTACTATGATCTCGACTCAAGAAGAAATGCTAGGTTCCTAGTAGGATGGGACCTATTGGGATCTTGTTGTGTGGGGTCGAGTCATAGTATTCAAACCTTCTTATATATTCTAGACTTGGATGGTGGCATCATAATTTATGAGGAGTATGAATTCCACGAAAACATCATATTGTACCTGGATTCATGCTATCATTTGAGACTGGAGTTATTCTAGCATTTTCTCCTTCATTAAGTGAACGAGGTATTGTTTTATGTGAAGTTGTTTGCTATCAGCATATTGAGATTAGGGTGTTTTCTGAATTCCCATTTAGGTGTTTTTTGTGATTCTTAATTCTGGTTTTCCATCTCAGTAAGTTTTAAATCCTATAAATGGGGTGATGTTAATAGAATTCAGCTGCAATTGCTTTCTCCCGTTTCTTATTTTGCTTATAAAATCAGTGATAATCTTCGAGAATTAGATTTTCTAACTATGCTTGCTTTCAGTGCTCAGTTGTTTGTTAATTTTCCTAAAAGAAAAAACGATTTTAAATTGGACCTTAAAGAGGCTTTGTAAATTTGTAAACTTTAGTTACTTTTTATATTTGGTTCAGCCTATACATATGAGTTTTTTGTATTCCCTCTGAATTTTTCTAGTAGATTCTTTTACAAATAAAAATTTACAAGAAATAGTAATTTCACTTACCTTTTATATACTGGCAATCGAGATAGGTGCTTGTTTGTATTCACATATTTGCTTTGCTGGAAAACTCCCATGTTTCTTTCCACTTGGTAAATTGTTGTGGAACTTAGCAGATTAACTTAAGACTTAATTAGAATATTCTTTGTGGTACAGATTTATCCGTTGATCTATAGTTCCTGGATGCTTAGCCACTATTTTTTCATCCATGGATAACTTTAATAGATTAGCAAAAAAATTTATCTTACTACTTCTGCAAGATTATCTTGTATTACTTAAATAAACGTGGACTCTGGACCACTCAGCTGGCGTGAACTCTTTCTTTTGTAGAAATTAACATTTAATCCCTTTATTACTGGGCTTTAGGCGTGTCCTGTTCCTCTAAAGCTCTTTCTTTTTTTTTAGGAACACCACTCAGTCAAATTTGTAGGTTTAATTTTTGTCTTGATCTGAATTATAACGTTGGCAACAAAGAATAATAGTGGATATTCAGAATGTTTGCTATTTCTTTTTCTACACCGAGTTTGGTGGAATTTGATTTTGATTTTGACTTATGATTTAGGGTCTTAAGCAACTTTTGTTTAATACTTCTTAGCACTTCAAATTGTTAGATTACGTATGTGGAACTATAAGGCAAGTGAAAGGAAATGAGAAAACAATCGAAATTTTGCTGGAACACAACATTTTGTTCTTTTAAGAGTTTGTGATTTAATACGTTGTACATTAGGAAATCCCTACCGGATTCGTTATCTCCAAATTAAAGTATGATGATACATGAAAAATTAAATATTAAGCATTTGAGTCCTAAACAGAGTATAAAGAAAATTATATCAACCTCATAAGACTTCTAAATTTTAAAATTGAAAGCTTATTTTGGAGTACACCATCTGACCTATGGATCCGACTACGCTAACACCCAAATAGAAAAGGGATACACCAACCAGATATTCCAGGACTCAATTTGTCTTGAACTTACTTTTTCCCACAAGGAGTTTCTGGAAGACGTACACCATGGATATGCGATGGCTACTTCTTTTGTTAAAATTAAAAAAATTCATTATCTATCAACTTAGAACTCTTTCTTTTTCAGGGTTGTCTCTACCTTTTAGTCTAACCATGCCATCCATCTTAGGTCTGCTTTAGAGTTTAACTAGTTTCGTTTCCTAAGAAATTGAATCTTGTATATTAGTTATTCAGTTTTATGCAGTAATGACTTCTGGCGTAACTTTGTATGCCAATTTAGATTTGTATCTTATCTAGAGTTGGTCTTACTTGATGAATTCTTACTAGTTACATACTGACAGTCAGGTAGATGCTTGTCTGTTCTTTGCTGGAAATTTCACATGGTTCTTTCTGCTTGGTAATTTGTGGAGGAGCTTAGCAGGTTAAATTAAAACTACATTAGAGCATTCTCCATGGTACAGATTTCCTCCATGGATCTGTAGTTCCTGGACACTTAGCCACTATATTTGCGTCCATGGATAACTTTAATAGAGGAGCAAACATTGTATCTTAACCACTTCTGCAAGATTAACCTGTATTACTTACATGAATGTGGACTTTGGACCACTCAGCTGGCATGAACTCTTTCTTTTTCGGGGCTGTCTCTACCTATTAGTCTATCCGTGTCACTGATCTTATGACTGCTTTAGAGTTTAACTAGTTAGCTTTTTTCAAAAACTGAATTTTGTGCAGTTGATTATTCAGTTTTATGCAGTAAATAGTTTTTGCGTAATTGGTACTAAGATTACTTGTGATGTCATTTTAATTTGTATCTTCGTTAAGGTTGGTCTGATAAATTAATCTCTTTTGAAATTAGATTTATGGCCTGGCACCCATTCGTCGTATTTTGGAAGACTCGGAAAGTGATGAGTTGACCTTTGCTTCCGACCAAGTTTTAAAAACCTAGCTACCTGGTTCGCTGAAGTGTATGTGGGTGCAACTCGAAATACGTATATACATCAGAGGGCATCAGGTAAATGACCTATATCTGTTGCAAATTTTTGTGTTTCTGTGTACATTTGTACATCTTTGTTCAATTTCAAATCTTAATAATTTTACCTATCTGTATTAGACAATGAGACGTAAGACCTGCCACCATTATCACCTTCCTTACTTTGGACTGCCATATTCCCTAATGAAGTGAACTTTAGAATCTGATAACCAGGTCATTGTCTTGGTTGAGTCTTTACTTAATTCTTGCCGCACTTCTATCATAGCATATCAAAAGAGATGTATAAGGCAGATTAGTGCAGAAATGAGTTGAATGCTAAATTAAATACTAGGATTACAGGGGAGAGAGATGTATAAGGCAAATTAGTGCAAAAATGAGTTGAATGCTAAATTAAATACTAGAATTACAGGGGAGCAGAATCAAAAAAAATTCTATATCCTACGAAGATGTAGTACTTATTAATGTTGTATGTTGTTCTCTTGGACATGTCTTTTCGACTTTTGCCATCAGTCGTGGACTGGGAAAAGTAACAAGATGCAGGGGAAGGCTTGTAGTTCAAGTGTGTTGTAGAAAAATGTATCAAAATGAAGTAATATTTCTTGTAAATTTTTATTTGTTTTTTTAAGGACTGGGAAATACGTATATACATCAGAGGGCATCAGGTAAATGACTTGTTCTTTATTACAAAACCACTGTAAGTATTTCTCATTGTTCTTTTCCCCAATTGATATTTTTTTTGTAATTTCATCCATATGTGGTATAACATCTTAGTTTTGTCTGCTTTTAACATAGGTTGGTATATATGCTTATGATTCAGAGAGTGAAATGACGACAGCTCTTGTAAGTATATCTCATTATTCATGTAGTATGTTGGTATTCAGAGAGTGAAAGTATGACAGATCCAATTGATATTTTTGTGTAATTTCATCAGTATGTTTTGACTCTTTTAGGGTTGGTATTGTAGGATCAGAATATCGCGACATCCATACCTCGCGAGATCAATGAACAGCAGCTTTGCGAAGGTGTTGCAGAAGAGTAATATAAATGACGCAATGAATGACGACAGCCAAAACACGAGAAAGATGTGAAGACTTAGCGAGATTTAGGAGCGTTGCGAGAGTTGACATTTGTACACTTGCGATACTTCGCAAGTAGTTCCCGAAAATAAAGGACAGCTTAGCTGTCATCCATTATGTAATACCCTATATAAGGAGCCGAGCAGGCCTATTGGAAGAGAGATCTTTTTTCGAGTGTTGAGCAAGTCATTAAGAGAGAGAAAGTTGAGAGTAATTGTAATTCTTGAGCACCTTCTTGTTTCATTTTGTAAACACTTAAAGATTTAATCAATAAAAATTATGATTGTTCATCCTAAAATGGTTTGATTACATAGATTCTTGTAAGGGGTGTAGTGTAGGATTTCCTGCAACTACATTTTGGCGCTAGAAACAGGGAGTGATTGAAGATTGAAGATAAAAGATTGTAGCTAAAGTCATTCAAATCAAGAAAATGAGGAAACAAAATGTTAAATCAGATGAAGTAGAGAAGTTAAAAACCAAAGAATGTGATGAAAATACATAATACAGTTTGATTACGAAAACAATGATTAATGAATTTCATGAAAATATCAGAGGAAGAATACATAAACGAGATTTTGAAGGAAAAAAAATTACAACCATGGAGAAGACATCGCCTTTGAAAGATTGGGAAAAACAAAAGATAACATTCACAGCAGCAGAGATACCAAGAGAGAGTCTGAATCACACATCTCCACTAGTGATTACAATAAACGCACGCAAATAAGGAGGAGAACCAGCAAAAGCAGTGGAAGAATGGGCGATAAATAGAACTTTGGTGGATACAGGGAGTTTAGTGAGTATCATGTTTTACCATGCCTACAAAAAATTAGGGTACAAAAATGAAGAAATGATTTCCCCAACGTATCATATCCATGGTTTCGGTAAGTCTATAACAAAACCTAATGGGGAGATAAAATTACAAATTCTATTAGGATAAATTGAAACACAGGTAACATTATGTGTAGTGGATATGGAATCGCCATACAACGTGTTGTTGGGGAGACCATGGGTACACGCAATTAAAGTTGTAGCATCAACATTTCATCAATGTATCAAATTCCCTATGCCAAATGGGATTGGCGAGATCAGAGGAGATACTGATAAAGGAAGGATGTATTATCAAGTCGAAGTAAAACATTATGAAGAACAGGTGAAGAAGCGAAAAGACCGCAAAAAAGATGGCAAAAGCAGCTAAAAAAGAAGAAGAATTTAGAATTTATATGATAAGAGCAAAAGAAGGAAAAGGGATACCTAGCGAAATCTCGGAAGAAGAGAATGAGTTTGCGAATGAAATGAAAGGACCAACGCCTATGGGAGAACCGAAGGCCAGCTACATCGCAGCGGAGCTAACAAAGGAAGTGAACGTTGGAACTAAAGAAGAACCCAAGATGTTAAAAATTGGGACTAAGATGGAAACAGATGAAGAAAGAAGGAACGTTGATTTGTTGCGAGATTACAAAGACATTTTCGCATGGGATATGGATGAAATACCTGGTATAGATCCGTCTGTGGCGTGCCATAAATTGGAAATTGACAAAAATGCAAGACCATTCAAACAAAGAATTAGAAAAATCGCAACAGCATATCATCCCCAAATAGAAGAAGAATTGCAGAAGATGCTGGACGCAGGAATCATTAGACAAGCAAAATATCCCGAATGGATAGCAAATATGGTCGTAGTCCCAAAGAAGAAAAAAGGGATAAGAATTTGCATAGATTTTACTGATCTAAATAAAGCTTGTCCAAAAGATAGCTTTCCTTTGCCAGATATTCCGCAGATTGTTGAATCAGCGGCAGGAAATGAAAGGATATCATCTCTTGATGGATACAAAGGCTACAATCAAATTCCACTTGCAGAAGAAGATCAAGAACATACTGCTTTCTTCGCTCCAAGAGGATTATACTGTTATACAAAAATGCCATTTGGTCTGCGAAATGCTGGAGCAACATACCAAAGGATGGTAGAAAAAGTGTTTGCGAGATGGATACATAAAACACTAGAGGTGTATGTGGATGACATGTTAATAAAAAGTAAAGAAGCAAAAGACCATGTGCAGGACTTGGGGGAAATTTTTGAACAAATGAGGCATTTCAACATCAAAGTAAACCCAGAAAAATGTACCTTTGGAGTTGCATCAGGGAAATTTCTAGGTTACATTGTATCAAAAGAAGGAATACAAGTCGACCCAGAGAAAGTACAAGTAATTCGCGATATGCCAACACCAGCAACGGTAAAAGATGTGCACAAGTTAAATGGATTATTAGCTTCGCTAGGAAGATTCATCTCGCGGTCATCCGACAAGTGTAAACATTTTTTCAACATACTCAAGAAAGGAGCGAAATTTAGATGGACAGATGAATGTGAAAAAGCTTTACAAGGAATAAAAGAACATCTAATGGATATATCAATTTTGCAAAAAGCAGAGCCAGGGGAGGAATTATTAATCTACCTTGCGACAACCTCGCATGCACTAAGTGCAGTGTTATTGCGTATAGACGCAGGAGTAGAAAAGCCAATCTATTACATCAGCAAAACCTTCAATGCTGCAGAGAGGAATTACTCAAAAATTGAAAAACTAATTTTGGCGTTAATTTATGCAACATTTAAGCTTCGCATATACTTCCAGGCACACACAGTTAAGGTAGTGACAAAAATACCAATTGAGTCGGTAATAAAAAATTCAAAAAGGTCAGGAAGAGTTGAGAGATGGAATGCTCAAGTAAGTCATTGCAAAATCAAATATGAAATATTGTCTTCACCAAAATCACAAGTTCTCGCAGATTTTTTAGCGGAGTTTCCTTTGGAAGAGGATGAAGCAGTGGAAGAAATGATGGATATAGAAGAAGAACATGGAAATCCAAGAGATTTATTAACTGAACCAAACAGGTGGGAAATATTAGTAGATGGATCATCAAATGGGGAAGGCAATGGAATTGGGATCGTTTTGATTTCGCCAGAAGGCAATAAAATAGCTTTTTCTATCACATTGGAGTTTGCATCTACCAACAATGAAACAGAATATGAAGCTATAATACATGCTCTGCGATTCGCAATAGAAATGAAGTTGGAAAATGTGAGAATCACCAGTGATTCACAATTGGCTATTCACCAAATAAAAGAGGAATATACTACAAATGAACCATCTTTGCAAAAGTACAAGAAACTTGTTGAAGAGTTGTCGATGCAAATACCGTAAATAAAATGGAGGCATATATCAAGGAGAAATAATAGACTCGCAGATGCTTTTGCTTTTATATCAAGTATGATGACAGATCCAGCTGCGAGAAGCATAAAAATACAGACACTTCTAACACCATCAATTAATAAAGAGGAAGAGCAGGAAACAGATGTAATGCTAATAGAAGATGGAACACAAACGCTCTGCGAGGAAGATTGGAGAGCAGAACTTCATGCATATTTGATGAAAGGGGAAACACCAAGAAACAGATTAGAGGCACACAAATTAAAAAGCCGTGCAACAAATTATGAACTAAGAGATGGGGTACTGTACCGACGATCCTTTAATGAACCCTCACTCAGATGTTTAACACGAAGGGAAGGAGAAACAATATTAAAGATGTTGCACAGTGGGGATGCTGGCAATCACAGTGGCGGAAGATCTTTAGCACATAAGGCAAAAATGCAAGGCTATTATTGGTCGTATATGCATGAGGATGCGAAACAAATATCAAGGCGTTGCGAAGATTGCCAAAGGCACGGAAAGAAAATACATGCACCAGGGGCACCATTAAATTCTTCAACAAGTGTATGGCCTTTTGGAAAGTGGGGTTTAGACATTGTGGGACCATTTTTACCAGGAACAGGGCAGAGAAGATATCTAATTGTTGCCACAGATTATTTCACAAAATGGGCAGAAGTGAAAGCGGTACAACACATTCGCGATAAAGATGTCTTTACTTTCATATTCGAGAATATTATATGCAGATTTGGAATCCCCGCACAGTTGGTATCTGACAATGGGAAACAGTTTCAAGGACAAAATATAGAACTGTTGCTTAATGCATTTCAGATAAAATGTAGAAAATCAACTCATTTATACCCGCAGGCCAATGGACAGGCAGAAGCAACAAACAAAACAATCGCAGACATATTGAAGAAGAAGTTAGAAGGATACAATAGAGCATGGTGTGAACAAGTGCATAATGCAATATGGGCTTACAATACAACCAGGCGAGAAGCTACAGGAATGTCACCTTTTTTTTTAACATATGGAGTTGAAGCTGTACTCCCAACAGAAGTTATGATTCCAACCACAAAGAAAGAAGCTTGGGAGAAAAAACTCAGTGCGGGTAACATTCTAATCAAACTAGATGAATTAGAAGAAAAAAGAGAAAGAGCACTACAGAATATGGAGAATTATCAGCGAAGATTAGCCAGAGAATACAACAAACGTGTCAAGACACGAGAATTTCAACCAGGCGGTCTAGTATTGAGAGAAACGCCCGTATACCAGCGAGAAGGTGTTGGCCAGCTGGCGAAAAAATGGGATGGACCTTATATCATTAAGGAGATAGTTGGAACAGGGGCATATAGATTGATGGATCCCGAGGGCAAAGATGTGGGCCACAGATTGGATAGACCATGGAATAGGTTATATTTGAAGAGATATTACCCCTAAAAGATTGTGGAAAAAGATTAGACTGCGAAGTACTGAACGGATGAAGTGAAACGAATTCATATAAAAGTTTTTTGCAAAAGAATGATTGCGAAATTGCATAAAATAAAGAAAGAATGTGCGAATATTTCGCAAATAAAATAACAAGAGATAATCAAAAATGAGTGATTTATACGAATGGGACGAACCTTTATGGCGTACACCCTAGTTCGCGAATGATATTTCGTAAGAGGCAAATGTAAGACCTAAAGTGCGTCATATAAGGGGGTATTTCTTGACATGGATCAGAGAAAAGGTTACACCGCTCCTGGAACCTGAGTCATGGAAATTTGGGGTCAATAAAGCCCATCCGGGAGAGATACCTTGGATTTCCAACTATATATATATATATAAGGTTATACCCTGGTTGGACGCCCGAGGGTCTCTTCTAAGGAGTCAGTATATGCTCAAGGCGCCGGGTTACACGGTTGAGCCAAGAGTGCCTAGGGCATTTGAAGTGTCTCGGCCATTCTTGGCAAGTCTTGGCATATGTTGCACTCGGCCCGAAGAAAACTCCACTTAGGGTGCGATCTTGTAACCATAAGCCATATAGGTATAAGGGATAAGAGGCTGCGAAAACAACTGGTTGTTGTTAAGACCGGATGGGAGGAGCTAGTCTTGTATGGCCGATGTACGCCTCCTTGAAGGGGCAACCAGGGAGATGATAAGGGCGGCACCCTCCATTAGGGAGATAATAAGTGTCTTAAGACGCAAATGTCATGAGGCTCTATTTTCGCAAGAAAATTTAGGCTTGTCATATTTGTGCAATGATCCTGAAGAGGCAATAATACTAACGCGAGGATAAGACGAGATCAATGGGTCTTTACATGAAAGTGTAAAGACGTCCTGCGATTTCGTCGCAAGACGGCAATGTCATGGGGCTTTTAATTCGCAAGAACTTTTAGGCCTGTCATATTGTCGCAACGAAAACATCCTGCAAAGGCAATAATACTAAGAAAACGATAAGGCAAGATCAATGGGTCTTTACATGAAAGTGTACAGACGTCCTGCGATTTTGTCGCAATAATGAGGGGTGACAAAATAAGACCTTTAACTAGGAAGGCAAAATAAGACCACACAAAAAGAGTAAGCGAACAAGCTTGCGAGATTGAACTTGCAAATATTAATTCAGAACGACTTGCTTAATCATTTGCATACAAACAAATCCTCACAAGAAAAAGAGGAAATAAGAGAATTGTTCAACAGTAGACTCAATATTTCTTATCAAAGAGTGCACCTCAGAAGGAATTGAAAAGCTTCTTATTCAAAAATTTATGAAGATAAAGAAGCTAGAAAATACAAAATTACAAAAAAAAAAAGTTTAACTCTCTACATCATTCTTCTCGCCAGCGGGAGATGTTAAACACTCTTCAACAATTTTATCAGCTTCAACAACTTTCACATTTTCGTCCGTTGATCGATTCTTGCCAGAACCCACTTCACTTGGATCAGTATTAACAGCTTCATTTGCGACATCCTCGCTACTTTCATATTCATAGTCACTATCAGGAGAATTAGGGATTTCATCATCTTCTACTTCCAAAGGTTCGATAGATACAGGGTCAAGAGACTTGGATAATAAGATGTCATTCACAACAACTTCAGCTTTGAGATGGAATTGGTGAAGGATTGCCTTTTGGTGATTCTTACACTGGATGTCTTTGGAGTGAGTAAGATAATCAAGTCTTCTTTCGGCCCGATCGCGAGAACGAGCAAGGGTAGGAGCAAGTAATGCATTCTCTTTGCGAACCTTAGCATAGCTGGATTCCAAAGTAGAAAGGGAGGAGCGAATATCTTTCTCAGACTCTGCAGAAATAAGGAACAAAAGGAGTTATATAGATAAAAGAATTGAAGACTTGATAAAGGGAGAATAGAAGAGGCAGTCAAATTTTATGACTACCTTCCTTTTGCGAAATAAGATGTTGGGTCAGAGCCAAGCAATTATTCTCCAAGTGATCCATGGCATTGTCAAAATTATCTCCAACCAAACCTTTTAATCGAGAGCGCAAACTCTTTTCATTAGAAACAAGCAAGTTATTTTCCTTAGCAAGGGAAGAGTAGGAGTCTTTTAACTTGGAATATTGGTCTTTCAGTTGGCTGGTTTTCACACTTAAAGTTATTCTACCCTGAATAAGTTTATCCCTCTGAACAGTGACTTCTTGAAGTTTACTTTTCAGCGAACAGAGAGATTGTTCTTGTTCATTACATATTTTCTGACAGACATCAAGCTGTTGCGAAGCAATCGCCTCTTGTTTAACAAACCTCGCTTTTCTTGAGATAGAGTTCCATTCTCATCTGATAAGGTTTCCAATTCCAAATTAGATTTACTCAAAGAATAAGAGAGATGAGATAATTCGTTATTCAACGAATCTTGCTTCTGAACTAAGTGAACATTCTCTTGGGAAAGATTATCTATTTGATCAACAGAGTATGTATGAAGATTATCTAACTGGTTATATTTCTCCATCCAAGCATCTCTATCCATTCGAGTTTCTTCAATGACAGATTCCAATTGATATATCTCCATTTTTCGTTTCTGGTTTAAAGCTTGAAAGGCAAACAAGGTCTTCAAAAAAAAAAAAAAAAATTAGGACTTTTTAGATTTTCAGGAAAAAAAAAAGGGAAGGGGAAGAGATGATACCTTTTAATTCTTCATTCTTTTTGCGAAGATTATCACGATCCAGCGAAATGTTTTGAAGATTATTCTTCAATATCTTAACTTCTTGTTCTAAAGACATTTGCGACATCTTGTCAGAACCGAAATATTTACTCAAAGACTCGCAAACGCTAGACCTGATGGGATCAATGGAGGTCTTCTTGACATCATTCATGATATCTGATAAAACTTTGAAAGCTACATCTATTCCCTCTAGGTTTTCTTTGGTAAGAGGGATAGACCCAGATGAAGAGGTAATGATGGGAAGAGAAGGAAGAATTGAATCATCTTTGGTCATAGAAATGCCAGAAGAAGAAATTTGATGGAGATTAATGAGTGGGGGTGAGACAGAGGCATTGATGGTAAAAGTAGAAAGGGGTTCATCTTGAGGAACTTCATTGATGGAAAATTCAGGGATATCGACAGTGGCATTTTCAGAGATGGCGAGAATAGGAGGAGGAATTGATTTGTCCTGCGAATATATCACAGGGGAAGATGGTTTATCTTGCGAAGAATGAATTGATTTATCCTGCGAAGATATCGCAAGAGAAGATGGTTTATCCTGCAAAGATACTGCAGGAGGAGTTGTGAGCTTGAATGAAGGAAAGGAAATAGAAGATTCGACAGGCTTAGAACGGCGAGGTTTCTTTGGGGATCTATCAACATTTTTGTCATCCTGCGAATCACAAGTTAAATAAGAAACGGAGGCAACAATATTGTTATTAAAAGAGTAAATGTTTCTTAATTACCTTGCTATTCGCAGATTTTCTTTTAGTAACAACGATTTTCTGTTGCGAGCCTACGGAGACAGTTGGGTTCCGAACGGTGAACTTGGTGGTAGATTTGTTCTTGCTAAAACAAAAACAGCAGGGGAATCATTAAAAGAAGAACAATGTCAAAACAAAACAACTTCAATAGGAGAGATCAATCACAAAAAGATCAAATTCAGAAAAATTAACAAACCTTGATGGCTCCATAGAAACATTAGCAAAAAAGAGAGGAGAAAAGTAGCAGAAGAACAATGGCAGAAAGATGATGAGAAGAATTGCAGGAAGAAAAATAGTAATAAAAAGTTGCAGACGATGAAGAAGACAAAGTAAAAGAAAAGAAACACTTTCATAAGGAATTCCTCCTTAAATAGATAAGAAAAGGGTAACCGGATAGCATTAAATGTGCCGGTAAAAAGGAGAAATTTTAGACACGTGTAAACGGTCATCCCTAATTCATGGGATCTTGTCGGCAAAAATTGATGAAGAACAAATGGTTGCGGCATTTCAAAATACTAGTTCTCATGACATTCTCTTCTTCGCAGAGAATACATGAAAAGAGGCAAGATGTAGGATCAGAATATCGCGACATCCATACCTCGCGAGATCAATGAACAGCAGCTTTGCGAAGGTGTCGCAGAAGAGTAATATAAATGACGCAATGAATGACGACATCCAAAACACGAGAAAGATGTGAAGACTTAGCGAGATTTAGGAGCGTTGCAAGAGTTGACATTTGTACTCTTGTGATACTTCGCAAGTAGTTCCCGAAAATAAAGGACAGCTTAGTTGTCATCCATTATGTAATACTCTATATAAGGAGCCGAGCAGGCCTATTGGAAGAGAGATCTTTTTCGAGTGTTGAGCAAGTCATTAAGAGAGAGAAAGTTGAGAGTAATTGTAATTCTTGAGCCTGCTTACTGTTTCATTTTGTAAACACTTAAAGATTTAATCAATAAAAATTATGATTGTTCATCCTAAAATGGTTTGATTACATAGATTCTTGTAAGGGGTGTAGTGTAGGATTTCCTGCAACTACAGGTATGCTTATGTATGTTTTTGGTTTGTTTCATGCAGTATGGATTGGAATTATGAACTTAAAGCAAGGGATGAAGGGGCTGATTTGTCATCTAGGATTGTAAGTTGCCTTCTCCACTTGTCTTACTTGCAGCAGTAACCTCATAACTTAGGGCTGATTTTTTTGTGCATAGGTCCATCTAAATATATATTTTTTGTGTTTGCAAGTTAATTGGATGATTCTCTGCTGCAACAAGTTTGGAGCAAAAAGGTTGGAGAACAAGGTACACATTAGGTTGCAGTAATTTTATATGTACATTCTAAGTTAGATGAATTTGTGAACATAGGAATTTCTATGAACTGATACTTCACAAATAAAATTTGTACTTAAAAGAATTTAAGCTATTTTTTGTATGAATCCATTTGAATGTGATAAGAATTGATTGAAAGTGAGATGAATTTGAATGAAGAAAATATTGTTGATTGTGGTGGATAAAATGAAAGGTGTTTGCAGGTGGTTATTTGGAATTCCGGCGTATTCCGGCCGATAATGAGCTGCCGGTCAACCTTGACCTGGTCAAAGTTGGTCATTGCTGACTGATTTTGATCAGGTCAATATTGACCTGCAGTAAAAAAAATTACAGTTATAAAAAAAATCGTAACGGCTTAAACGTGTTATAACGTCCTGATACTAAATAAATTCGTAACGGCTCCCGCATATTACGACCATGCCACGTAGTAACGGCTCGCAGTTGTTACAAGGGCCGTTACGAAAAAAAATTCGTAACGGCTGCTGGGCCGTTGCGAAAAATTTGTAGCACCCTTTTTCGTAACGGTCAGGAACCGTTACAACCTCGATTTGTAACGCTTAAAAACCGTTTCAGATCGGAAAAAATGGTGTAGTGAACTGGTGGAACTTCATCGACTAAAAGGTATGTGGAGACTTGAACTTAAAAGTCTATCTACTTTATCTCCTATCTTGAGACAAAAGTCGTTTTGCTATATAGACTTTGATTATAGAGATATTTTCTAAAAGGGTCGCAAGTTTATCGCCTAATTAGGGTTTGTGTCCTAAAAGATGCAGTTGATGTATTAGGGTCGTAGAATAACTTTGACCATCTAATTTATTATCAAAATACCCTTAAGAAATACTAAAATGACAATATATCCTATCTGTAGTTTAAAACTTAGAGAGACATTTCGTCGAACATCTTCAGTGCATATTCATACTTACGGGATTTACACTACTATCTGTATTTGTATATGAATGTCCTCATGAAAAGATTAATGATGCATATGTATAAACAGATTAGTACGAATTCAAAATCTCTTCATTGTCACTCATCTGGTCACTTTCATGTATTTGCTTCTGTTCCACAACATTTACTACTTGAGCTGGTTGGTGTTTAGAGTGCTGAATTGATGGAGGATAACACCACCAAAACACTTACTACTGCGACTACTTGAAATACACAACAGTGTTTGTTAACTGAATTGAGAAATTCCAAGGACCCACCAACAACCCAATGTGTATGTTAACTCCCTACTGTTGTTGGTCTTTTTGTTCACTGAAATCAACATTTGGGATGAAGAATGCGCATTTAATACATATCGGAAGAGGAACGTTAATGGAGATTTAACAGAGGCTAGGACAGAAAATAACTGAAAGAGAACCAGCATGGAAAAACATGGAAAAAAAAGTTTGACGATTTTAAAATTGTCAACTCTGGTCAATTACTAGTCAAGGTATTTGGCAAAATAGAAAATGTCAACTAACATATATTTAACAGTCTTTAGTGAGTCAACGACCCAAATGCATCAACGGTATGTTTTACGACCCAGACTCTAATATGACCAAAAACATACCACCCTTTTACAAAATATCTCTTGATTATACACATTTGATATTTCGAGCCGAGTTTATCTCGCCTATCTATTTCTCGAAATATGTGTTGGTAAGATTTCTCTTTGGCCAAGTTCATCTTTACCTAGTGACGAAAGTCATGTTATGTTTCAATCACTTTGAAAATGGCTTTGACGAAAAATGGTTTGTAAATAACAACTATATAACGTCCTCTAAGAATGTTTTAATGATTGAAATGAGAGTTTAGATTATTTAACCAATGTTGGATATAAGCATTGTGTGGCAACACATATATGTATAAGTCCTTATTCCTTGAACCCAAGTATGCGTACTTTTTTGATCAGGAAAACCGGAACAAGAGCTGTGAACTCAGTCTGCGAACCTACTCCGCGAACTGGCGGAGGTTCTCATCCCGAGAATATCTGCTGGAGTTTGTGAACTCCTTCCGGGAACTTAAATCCGCGAACTAAGTCCGCGTACTTGAGTTGGTTATATCTAAAGACGATTGTTTGTGAACTTATATTTATATTAACTAAGGAATGCAATTTGCAAACCATGGCTATAAAGTTCATGAATCAATTCGATTGAATCAAATCGTTTTTGCTTCGATTGTGTCTTGTATACTTCTATAAGATCTAAGCAATTGAACAACTCTCTAACTAGTTCATTTGAGTCATTTGAGCTAGTTATGGTGAAGAAGAATATGGTTGATATGAAAGTGATCATATGGCTAACCATTTGGTTAACTATTGTTGAACCAACAAATGTACATGTTTGGGTACGGTTACACAAACCTAAATTCGTGCATTTCATTTGTGTGTAACAAGCTAAGTTTTCGATCCAACGGTTGAAAGATATTAGCTTGAATCTAATCAAGTTTTCATCTAACGGTGAATATTGAATGCTTTGTTACTAAGATAACACTGATTGCAAACCCTGATTTGAAAGACTATATAAGGGAGAACTCTAGAACCTGGGAAATCTAATCCCCACACCTTACGTGTGATACTAGTTGTATAAGCTAGAGTCGGTTATCTTTTAACCTTAGGTTTCTCTGATATTGTATAGGTTAATGACTTAAAGACTTCATTGGGATTGTGAAGTCAGACCGATACTACTTTCTCGTAGTTGTGTGATATGATCTTGCTGATTCTATCATGTTGAGTACAATCGTAATGATTGGCTTGAGATTGATATCTCCGATAGGCAAGATATAAAAGTAGTCACAACATCTTCGTCTCATCGTTTGTTATTTCACAATATCTTCTTTCGTCGCGTCGATTAAAATTATTATGAGGTGATTGATAATACTAGTATGTTCTTCCAGAATATAAGTCTGGGTTATCAATTGGTTCCTGTTCACCTTGATTTATCAAAAGACGGAACAAAACTCGTAGGTATTTATGTGGGAGACAGATTTATCTATTACCGTAGACTTTTCTATGTGATAAAGATTTGTTTATTTAAGTTTTCGACTTTGGGTCGTAGCAACTCTTAGTTGTGGGTGAGATCAACTAAGGGAATCAAGTGCGTAGTATCCTGCTGGGATCAGAGACGTAAGGAGCGCAACTGTACCTTGGATCAGTGTGAGATTGATTGGGGTTCAACTACAGTCCAGACCGAAGTTAGTTTGTAGTAGGCTAGTGTCTGTATCGGCTTAATACAGTGTGTGTTCAATCTGGACTAGGTCCCGGGGTTTTTCTGCATTTGCGGTTTCCTCGTTAACAAAATTCTGGTGTATGTGTTATTTCTTTTCCGCATTATATTTTGTTATATAATTGAAATATCACAGGTTGTGCGTTAAGATCAATCAATTAGAACATCCAACATTTGGTTGTTGATTTACATTGATTGACACTTGAACATTGGTCTTTGGTACCGTTCAAGTGATTTCTCTTGTATCCAATTTGACTCGCAGATTTCTATTTGCTTGAGTAAGAATTGAATCGGGAAATAGAGATAAAACTCTTTGATATACTTTTTAAAGATTGAGTCTTGTTGATTCTCTTAAAAGTATATTGGAGTTTGTCCATACAGATTGCTAAGCGAAATATTGGGTGTGGTTGTTGTATCCCCGCTTTTCCACAATTGATTCCCTTAGTTTATCTCACCCACAACTAAGAGTTGCTACGACCCAAAGTCGAAGAATTGTAAACAAATTTGTCTCACACAGAAAAGTCTATTGAGATAGATAAATCTGTCTCCCACAGAAATACCTATGAGTTTTGCTCCGTCTTATGATAAATCAAGGTGCAGGGGAACCAATTGATAAACCATACTTATATTTCCGAAGAACAGCCAAGTATTATCAATCACCGCACAATAATATTAATCGTATGGAAGCGGAAAAAAAATTGTGGAATCTCAAACGATGAGACGAAGATGTTTGTGACTTCTTTTAATCTTACCTATCGGAGATAAATCTCAAGCGAATCTTAGAGAAGATAGTACTCAATCACGATAGTATAAATTAAGATCAGAACACGCAACTACAGAGAAAATAGTTGGCACTACATAAAAACTGGGATATCTCGCTTAATTAATAATTTCTGGTGGTCCCAACAACATTAATTTATAGAGTTTAAATTGTAGAAGATATTATAAGTTTACGTGAAATTAAATTTGGGATTAGTTATATGGGTAAACTTAATCATTAAATATTAGACTATAAATTTTAGCGCGGAGAACATAGACATACATATCTTTTAGAATACAAAATAATTGTATTTGAACCTAGAATTACAATAGAGTTGGACACATCAACATTAGGTTTGCAATTTAGCGGCGAAAAATCGAATCATCCAAAGCAGAAATTCTAAAAATCAAAAAATCTACCCATACAAAGAATAAATTTTCAAATTATTCAGGGGAAAGACTGAGTATGCATAGAGTAGGAACGTTTTCTTTGTTGAATGGTTTAATATAAAAAATCTAAAGACTTAAAGGCCTAGACAAATAAAGCTCCCACGTTGAACGGTGAGGAAACCCTCACTTTCTATTGGTCAAAATAGGCCTTCTTTGAGTTTTGTGAAACGAGCGTTTTGGTTAGGACACTTGGCAATGTCTGATTGGTTTAAAAATAATAGGAAAAAGACACAAAAAAGGAAACCAAATTCAATTTGGAATTCATTTAGGTGAGGACACTTGGCAACGTGTAATTGGATTAAAAATTTGGAAATCGAGTACCTACCATATTAGGACTCTTTTTTTTTTCCAAATTAACATATAAAAGGAAAAAAAATCCACATATTTCACACATAATCTCCATGAAAATAAAAGGAATAAATAAATAAAATCTACACATATTTAATGTATTTGCCTCGCCACAATAAATAAAAAATATAACGCCACAGGGCTGGGCGAAGCACCGCGCACACTAAATAAAAAATATATCGTCACGGGGCGGGGCAAAGCCCCATGTATACCAAATAAACAAAGGCTCGCCACGGGGCGGAGCAAAGCCCCGCGCACACTAAATGAAAAATGCATTGTCACGGGGCGGGACGAAACCCGCGCACACTAAATCAAAAATACATGGCCCGCCTTTTTTTCAAAATTAACATATAGGGCGAAAAAAATCCACATATTCTCTACAAAAATAAGAGGAATAAATAAATAAAATCTACACATATTTAATGTATTTGCCCCGTCAAAACAAATAAAAAATACATCACCACTGGGCGGAGCGAAGCCCCACGCACACCAAATAAAAAATATATCACCACGGGGCAGGGCAAAGCCCCGTGTATACCAAATAAAAGATGGCTCGCCACGGGGCGGGCACACTAAATAAAAAATGCATTACCACGGGGCGGGCGAGGTGAAGCACTGCTCAAACCAAATAAAAAATACATGGTCACGGGGGGTGGCGCACACACCAAATCAAAAATGCATGACCATGGGGCGGGGAAGCCCCGGGCACATCAAGTTTGAAAAAAAAATGCCTGGTGCGTAGCACAGACACGAATATAGTTAAGATAAAATCTATAATACAAAACAACATAGGTTTTGAGCTTTGGACGGACGGATAACATTTGAGATATAAACAAGTGATCCGACCATCCCAGTCTCATCCCATCCAAAGACATCTAGCGGTTGTGGTGTTAGTAACCTTCTTCCATTATGGAGATACTATTAACCTTCTTAATAAACTGGAAAAATAAATGCGCCACTAAGAAAATAAACTGAAAAAATAAATGTTACAACCATTGAAAATTTAAAAAAAAAAAAAAAAAAAAAAAAGTTTAACCCATATCTTAAAAAACAAAGAAAAATTAGCCATTTTTTAAAAGAACGATTAATTGGGGGATATTTTATTGGGGGATATTTTATTGTTCATGTCGGCATAGTTTTTCAATGCCGGCAATTAAAATCGGCATGGTTTTCATGCCGGCATAAACAGTAAAATATCCACCAATTAATCCTTCTTTTAAAAACATGCAATATGCAAACAATTATTATTTTTAAAAGCAATAAAAATAATTTTTATTGTACTCATTGGTTAAAGGGAAGAATCAGAAAATACAACTAATGATTTTCATTATATTCATTGTACAAATGGAACAATGAGTAACGAATATATATATCCAAAAAATGACTCACAAAAGATTTAACCTTACGTTGTGGGCCTAATTTTAATTTTAGCAATCGAATAAGCTTATGGTGAAATGAACTGTCACCATATCAATTGATTCCAAGAAAAATGAAACTTATAAGCTTCCATGCCATTTACACACTTACTAGAGTAAAACTTACAGATGAATGAATCTCCAAACTTATACATGTGAATTTTGATGGCGGATGCGTTTTTCTTGAATCAAATTTTTTTTTTTTGAAACGTTTTTCTGGAAATGTTTCATTTCTTCTGATGGAATCAATAATTTTTTTTTCTTTTTTTGGTGATCACAACACAAACAAAGATGAAAGAATCTCAAAAACAAAATGGGTTTTTGAGCTTGGACGGTCGGATAACATTTTGAGAGACAAACGTTACATCCGACCATCCCAGTCTCATCCCATTGTAACCTCTTTCAATTATAAGTATATACATTGATTAGATTTCCTCATCATTATGATCATAAAAAAAAACATTAAATGTGACAAAATAAATAAATAAATACCATCATTTATATCTCTTAGAGGTAAATACATGTATAGTTAATGTTACTATCAATAATAAATTAGCCATCCTTCATCAAAATATAAATAAAGAATAAGAAGTAAAATCAATTTGAAAAAATTTGAACAATAATGTGTATGCATGTTAATTCTAACAGAGTCTAATGTTGATCAAGTGTGTAAACTAATCGTACTTCTGAAATAAAGGTGCACAAAGATTACAGTTGAGTACCTTTTATGTTCATGTGTCGATTTTTATTTGACAAACTCATGTATTCAATGTTTAGTGGAAACTTTTGAGGAACTTTTGGGTGTCATAATTACCGTGCACGTATCCTAGAGTAGCTGAGTTCATATTAAACCCAAACGGTTTTGTTAGTACTAAAACTTTAAACCTTGCCAAGTTCCAGATTTTTACCTGTTTTATAAAATCACAATTGATGAGAGTAAAAATTTATTTAAATTATGTAGTATTTTTTTTTCGGTAAATAAATTTTATATAGTAAATAAAACCACAAATTATATATGTCCTTATGAAAAGCTACTATTAGGGTCTTCAAACGGGGGAGGAAACATATGGTAGTTTTTTTCCTAAAAGTGCACCACCAAAAATTTAGAAGACTCGGGTAATATAACAAACATTTATACATTTATCACATATCTGATCAAGGCAGTACCAAATTTATAGTTATTTGGATAACAAATATCTAATATTTTCATAACTACAAGTTATTATGACCAAATCATATCGTCTCATGTTGTGTCGTTACCGCACGAGTTATTAATTAGACCAAAAACAAATCTCTTCCTCTTTTAATTCCAATTTTTTGAATTGCTTTGGATCCTCTATTTACTCCCCTATTATCCTCCCACGATTAAGAGAGTTGCTTACCCATAAATAAGTTAAAACTGTCCATGCTCTAAGGTCTGCATGCAAACGGATGCTCCGTTATGACTAGCACATAATAACCCATTCCAAAAGAAAAAACGTCCAAAAAATTGAATGTGTCCCTAATTACAATTATCAATGAGCATTGTATAAATAAAGGAGTGTATTTCTTCAACCACACACATTCACTCATTCACTCATTCCAACTTATTTTTTTGGTGAAATTTTTACCTTAAGAGTATCAACATGTCAAACATGATTAGCCGCAGCCCCACAAAAACCGTTGCCCAAAACGTGTTTGCTTTCTTTTATAGAATGCATGACTGCGATGAAAACAAACCTGCAGTACTCAGGTTTCGTGTTGCAAGAAAATGGGAAGAGATCGATTTCCTGGCGACCAACGAAGTCACTACTTTGGATATACTCAGGTTTATACTTGAGTATATTGTTATTTCGATCCGAATTAAACAATTTTTTTTAAGAATAAAATATTAGTGACGCTTTCTAATCATTTTTTACATAATTGCGATGAAAATAAACCTGCAGTACTCAAGTTTCGTGTTACCAAAAAATGGGAAGATGTCGATTTCATGGCGACCAACTAAGTCAATGTTTTGGATTTACTAATGATCGATCAAAACGTGAGAAATCCAGATTTCGTCCTTCAAAGAATGATCAACGAGCATTTTTTATCAAAAAATATTATTTGAAGTCTAAAGAATATCGTGATGAATTATTAAACTTTTTTTTAAGTGTAACCGAAGTTACAAAATCGCATGTTAAGGCTCTTCACTCGTTACACTGGAAGAATTTTTATTTATTACGCCCCCGTGGCACTTGAAGGTTGATGGACGTTGGATCAAACCTAGAAAGCTGCCATGGGAGGGATAAGAAGATTACAGCCGCTAGTTAGAAAAAATCAACGTAACTTGGCCGTTGGGAGACACACCAAACCCTCCCGTTTTATAAGCATAGAGAAGAGATGAACTTTACAAAGAACTTATCAATTTTTCAGACTAGTTTGTCACCCGTGCTATGCACGGGTCTAATTCTTGCCGATGAAATATTAGATTCTTGAATCAAGATTAATAATTTTTCTTGTAGAAAAACTGACAACATTTCAATAAATCCCTAAAAACTAATAAAGATTAAATAAACTAATAAAAACCTTCAACCAAAAAAAATAAAAAAATAATGAAGAAGTAATGGACTTGCAGCCCAGCATCTTCAAAACCTCCACACTTTTCTTAGCTTGATTATACATGCATACACACCACAAATCTAATAAAAGATAATTAAATAAACTAATAAAAAACCTTCAACCCAAAAAATAAAAAATATAATGAAGAAGTTATGGACTTGCAGCCCATCATCTTCAAAACCGCCGCGCTTTTTTTTAATATATGCATGCACATCACAAATCCCCAATTCACAAAATGCTACTACACCTTTTTTAAGGTACAGTACAAACTTCAAACCTGTTATAACATCTCAGTCAATCGCAGAGATGAAGCTAATTGAATTTTGTTTCATTTGGTTAGTGGAGCTTGTCCAAATATTGGTCATCTCTATGGATAATAATAGTAAAACGCAATTTTTTCTTAGCACCAAGCAGTGAATGATAGCCGACAAAACTTCGTTCTTAGATTTTCTTCAACGAAAATAAAATTTAAATAACCTCTTAAGTATTAACAACAATATATATATATTAAAAGAAAAATGTTCTTAAAAGATTGATGACAGAGCCATGTACCAATATTTGTTACATGCCACGACAGATAGGACTTTTAAAATTTGTTGTTTTTTTTTTTTTTTTTATTTCTTAATTTTGAGTCTCCAATATCTCGCATCTTTATTGCAACCTCATTGCGACCAGCAAAGACAACACCACTACCACTAATCTGACCGTCTATTGGACGGGGTGTTCAAAAACTCCACTGGTGCATTAGCAGGCTTACACAAAACCGCATATCAGTTGTAGTTGGCTCGCTTGCTAATGATTTTTTCTACATTTAATCTAGCAATCACACCGGCATCCTAAGCATGTCATTGAAGTATGTCATGGAAAGGTTCACAATAACCGTCCAACCACTTTCCAAGCCATAAGATAAATTGCAAGCAACTCAAAAATATCATTTTTCTTCGTACCATTTGCCACCCAATTATCTCTACAGCAAACTAAACATAGAAAATAAAAAATAGCATTACTTTGTTCTTTAACCGAAGCTGTAATTTAAACCATGTTTGTTGTTTGGGGAGAATCATATTCGCGGTTGCATGGTGGACCACTTGTCTTGAGCCGTCATAAAAAATCACCAATGTCCTCTTCGCGGCTGCATGGTGGACCTCTTGGCTTCAGCCGTTATAGAAAACTCACGAATGTCCTCTTCCAAATACGTTTTAATCACACTTAAAGGGGACATTTACAGCCGAAGACAAAACTAAAGGAAAAATAAGAGATATTGGGTGTGTTTTGTAAAACAAACCACAACCAAAGCAAGGGCGCTTGAAAAGGGGAAAAAATCCAAGCAACAACAAATGATTTTCAATAAACACTCTGTTGTAGAGTTTGAGTTGTCTCTTAATTTAATATCATAACAGCTTCCAGCATTGCATTATACTGCTGAGTTCGAAAACTCAGTTATTATTAGCTTTACAAAATAATTTATACATCATGCTCAATATGTGTCAATGCTCGCTTGACTAAAGAATCCATTATGCTTAAGATGACCTTATGCTTAATATCATAAAACAAAAAAGCAAACCAAGGTGGCCGATCACATAAAAATAATAAGCCGTACATAATTAAGAAAAAAAAAACCTATCGAAGAACAACATACACCTGTCAAAGATATTGTGTCGACATCTACAGATCATACACAATCTGTGTCGACATCTACAGCTCATGTACTCCGGCCACAATCGGAAAGCTAGCTGGGAATGGAAAGAAGATTATGTGACATTAATATTATTCCCTATTATATAAAATCCTGTATAAATGTGTAGTTGTTGTTCTTTCTATAGTTATGTATCACACTCAATATAAATAGAAAAGTGTTGTTCCTCTCCCAGGCATCCAAGGGAGAACTACCTATCCGTGTCTTTACCTTGATATGGTATCGAGATAGCCAGGGGTTTAAACTTTTGAGATCCATTGTTTTTCAAGTTAATATTATTTTTTTTCCTGTCAAATGGCTTCCTCCTTCAACTTCAATCATGTTCTAACTATCAAGTTGGATGATACCAATCATCTGCTATGGAAGTCACAAATGATGGCCTTTTTCCGAGGTCATGACTATACAGTTTTTCTCGATGGAAGCCATCCCTGTCCTCCTGCAACCATTACAACACCAGTACCAAATTCATAAGAAACCATTCAAAGCCCTAATCCAGCGTTCTTAACCTAGCAGCAAAAGGATCAACTGCTGCTCAGCGATATCCTATCTTCTCTGTCACAAAGTGTACACACTCAGATGCTTGGAGTGAAGACCTCTCAAGAGGCGTGGGAACGACTGGAAAAGATATTTGCTTCAAAATCGCAAGCTCGTATGATGCAGCTCCAGATGCAGTTGGTGAACACCAAGAAGGGAGCCTTGAATATCCTTGATTATCTAACAAAAATGAAATTTTTTTTTGATAGTCTAGCTGCTATTGCACAACCTATTTCTGATTCACAACTTTTCTTGTATGTTCTCAATGGACTTGGTCCCGAATATGGTCCATTTGTTACTGCTATGACTACTCGATCTGAACCTGTCTTATTTGCTGATCTGCAAGGCTACCTACTAAGCCATGAGATTCGTTTAGCAGATCAACATATTGCTGAGTTAGCATCTCCTGCCGCTAACAACACTCAAAGACAACCACCTGCAGTTGCTCCTATCCAACCACAGAACCGCAACCAGAATTTTACAAACAATCGTGGAGGTAATCACAATGGTCGTGGACGTGGACGCGGACGTGGCCGTGCTGGAAACTATGGTGGTTATCGTCCTTCAACTTCGTCTGCAGTTGTATGTCAGATATGCAATCGATATGGTCATACTGCTGCACAGTGCTACAACCGATATGGTGAAGGTTACCGCAATGACCAGGCTGCAGCCAACATAACTACTCATGCTCCGGTTCCTGCCTATAACTATGCGGATCCATCGTGGTACCCTGACTCTGGTGCGACCCATCATGTGACTCATGATTTAAGAAACATCCAGAACCGAGCTGAATATAATGGCAATGATGTTGTTACTGTTGGGAATGGAACAGGTTTGCCAATTACTCACGTTGGGTCTTCCTTTTTCGATACATCATCGTGTTCTTTCAAACTAAATAATATGCTTCATGTTCCTATGTTAAAGAAAAATTTACTATCGGTTCGACAATTTACTCGAGATAATAATGCTTACTTTGAGTTTCATCCTGATGTTTTCTATATAAAGGATCATACGTCGGGGAAAGTTCTTCTAGCAGGCAAGAGTAAAGATGGGTTATATCACCTTCCTACATCAGTATCATCTAGTCAATCAAGGAAGGTATTCATAGGAGTTGGAGAAAGAACAACACAAGAAGTTTGGCATCATCGGTTGGGACATCCGACCTACAAAATAGTTCAACTAGTTTTAAATAAAAATAAGTTACCTGTGAGTAACAATAGGAAATCAGAGTTTTGTGAAGCTTGTCAGTTGGGTAAAAGTCATCGACAAACATTAAGAATGACTCAATCCATCTCTCAAGCTCCTCTTGATTTGATTTTTACAGATGTTTGGGGTCCTTCACCTATTATCTCAATGTCTGGTTCTAAGTATTATGTTCTATTTATGGATGATTATTCTAAGTATTCTTGGATTTACTCGATTACTTTCAAATAAGATGTTTTTCGAATTTTTGAGCAGTTCAAAGCAATGGTAGAAAACATGTTTTCTTGCACTATTAAGGCTGTTCAGTCTGATTGGGGAGGAGAATTTCAGAAACTAGAAAAATATTTTGCTCGGTTTGGGATTGAGCACATGGTATCGTGTCCTCACACACATGAACAAAACGGTGTTGTTGAAAGGAAGCATCGACATGTGGTTGATACAGATCTTACACTAATGGCTCACGCAAAAATTCCTACTCAGTTTTGGGACCATTCTTTCGAAGCTGCTGTGTACCTAATCAACAGATTACCTACTCCCACCTTGCATAATTCATCACCGTTTGAAGTCTTGTTTCAAAAAGTTCCTGATTATCAATTTCTAAAAATATTTGGATGCTCTTGCTATCCCTATTTACGTCCCTACAACAAGCACAAGATGGATTATAGATCAATTCGATGTATTTTCTTGGGTTACAGCTCTCGTCATCATGGATACAAGTGTTATGAGCCAACACAAAAACGAATTTTTATTGCTCGTCATGTTGTGTTTGACGAATCTCTTTTTCCATATGCAGGTTCACCTTTTTCTACACCTACACAACTTACAGAAGCTCCTATATTTCTACCATCGTTGGTGGTACCAACTGAATCTCAACCAGTACGCAATATTGTAGACGTTACAGCTGCACCTGCAATCACTCCAACCACTGCAACCGCAATACCATCCACAGCTGCACCTGCAATACCATCCACAGCTGCACCTGCAATACCGTCTGCAGCTTCACCAACTACTCGAGAATCAACTTCAGTGGTCTTGGCACCTATACCCACTACGAGTACTATACCGGATGCTGATGCAACACTTGTTCCCAGTCCTGAATTGCCAGCCATGGGTGACAATAATTCAATACCTAATAATACCACTACCACTACATGCATGCATACTCGTTCCAAATCAGGAATCTTCAAAAAGAAAGTGTTTGCTGCGAGCCGTTATCCACTAGTTCTAGCCAGTGAAGTTCACAACAATGACTTTGTCCCGACATGCGCTTCTCAAGCTTTCAAGTACCCACCATGGCGGAACTCTATGGTGGATGAAGTTAATGCTCATATTCACCATGGTACTTGGGATATGGTTCCTCGCCTTCCGTCAATGAAAGTTCTTGGAAATAAATGGGTATTTACTATAAAACGGCACGCGGATGGAACAATTGCTCGTTATAAAGCTAGACTCGTCGCAAATGGTTTTAACCAACAATATGGAGTTGATTACACTACAACTTTCAGTCCAGTGGTGAAATTTACTACTTTACGTACAATTGTTGCTCTTGCTGTATCTCAAAATTGGGTCATTGACAACTAGATGTCAATAATGCGTTTCTAAATGGCTAAGGAAATCTATTTATGGGCTCAAATAAAGATTAAATGTAAGAAAAAATCTCAAAAAAAATCAAATCCAAAACTAGCAAAATACCTATAATTTTGCATGGTATACGAGGTTGCATCGATTTTTACTTACTCTTGGTTTTTCTGGATCTAAAACTGATCCATCATTATTTATCTATCATAAGGATTAGTTGGTGGTATATTTACTAGTATATGTGGACGATATATTGGTTACAGGCAGCGACTCACAATTTATATCTCAAATAATCGCACGTATTGGAAGTGAATTTGCCATTAAAGATTTGGGAGTTTTCAATTATTTCTTGGGTCTTGAAGCAACAGCAAATTCAAAGGGGCTTGTTCTCTCGCAACAGAAGTATATTGTGGATCTTCTTACTCGAACAAAAATGCAAGATGCCACGCCTATTTCTTCTCCAATTGCGGCAAGTACTCGTCTCACTAAACATTGTGGAGAACCTTTTGAAGATGTTTTTCTTTATCGCAGCACTGTGGGAGCTCTTCAATATTTAACACTAACGCGTCCAGATATTGCGTTTGTGGTTAACAAAGCATGTCAATTTATGCATAGTCCGACCACGGAACATTGGGGTTTAGTCAAAAGAATTTTACAATACCTAAAGCATACTGTTTCTTATGGCCTGCAATTTTATCGTAATTCTCCACCAATGTATCTATTTTTACGGATGCAGATTGGGGAGGTTCTTTAGATGATCGCAAGTCGACTGGTGGATATGCCATATATTATGGAAATAACCTTATCTCGTGGAGTTCGAAGAAGCAACCAACAGTTTCTAGGTCGAGCACCGAAGCCGAATATAGAGCAATCGCAAGTGCATCAACTGAGGTTGTTTGGCTTCGCTCATTATTTCGTGAACTACGCATTCCTCTAGCCTCTCCTCCTACTCTTTGGTGTGATAATATTGGTGCCACTTATTTGACAGTCAATCCAGTATTCCACACTCGCAGTCGACACGTTGAGATTGATTTCCATTTTGTTCGTGACATGGTCTCAAAGAAGGAACTTATTGTGAGAATTATATCGTCCCAAGATCAGATTGTAGATGTGATAACTAAAGGCCTCTCGACTCCAAGATTCGTATTATTACGAGACAAGCTCAATCTTGTTTCCAAAGATGTTCGCTTGAGGGGGCGTGTCAAAGATATTGTGTCGACATCTACAAATCATACACTATCTGTGTCGACATCTACAGCTCATGTACTCCATCCACAATCGGAAAGCTAGCTGGGAATGGAAAGAAGATTATGTGACATTAATATTATTCCCTATTATATAAAATCCTGTATAAATGTGTAGTTGTTGTTCTTTCTATAGTTATGTATCACACTCAATATAAATAGAAAAGTGTTGTTCCTCTCCCAGGCATTCAAGGGAGAACTACCTATCCGTGTCTTTACCTTGATAACACCGACTAAATATCAACACAAATATCCAAACCATAATCACCACACAAACTACACCAAACACTAACAATGATTCCAATGAAAAGAATAAATACTACCTGAGCACCGTTCTTGATGAGTGCTTTTTTATTGGCATTTTACTCTCTTTTGATAACACCCTTGTTTTCAAGAATAAATATTTGTGTTAATTAATTTTGTGTTTTTAGGTACTAAATAAAGTCAACACAAATATCAAACAAACCATAATCACCACACAAACTCCGACACATCCCAAGTCGTCGACTAACAATGATTCCAATGAAAAGAATAAATACTAACCGTCCCATCGTGAGCACAACAAAACTTACACCCTATACCCCCATCGAGCAAACCCTATTCTCTACTCCATCTTCTCTTTCTTCTCCTCCATACCTCGCTCTGTTTCCATCTCCTCACCACCACCATCTCCCCTTGACAGCCTATACTACAAATCACCTCCATCACCTACATCTTTAGATCTTGTTCTCTCTCTCTTAGCTTCGCAACCCTTAACTTAGAGAAAATAAGAGCTAGGGTTTCACCAATCATGGAGCGATTGGATGAAGAGAGAGTGGGTTGAGCGAATGTGATATTTTGATTTAATTTCTTTTATAATAAATTAGGGTTTGATATTTTGAATCTTGTTGCATGTATAAATAGATGATGTAGAAGTTATTTTTTGCTTATGCCTGGATTAGCCGTAGAGCATCCTTGTAGATTTAATTTGTGTTATTTTTATGTTTTAATTTAGTTGCTAAGGGTTTCAATGAGACAAAATTCTATGATTGAACCATCTTGAATGCTTAATGTTATCAAATGTCTTCAATTACAAATACACATACCAAAGCCATGGAATCCAGTGTATTGCAGCCAGAAAAATGCTGATTCCCTTGACTAGTTGTAGAATTAGTGCTTTGTGTATAAATTAATTAACCCCGCCCTTATCAATCACAGGACAACAAGAAGCTCAATTTAGTTCAACACCGAAAATGAATTTGATAACCCAAGAAAAATTTAGGTTCACTTCAGTGTGCCACTATGTTACATTTTTCAGTTGAAGAAGCTTTCATTCGTCTCGTGGAACTATCTCCGATAGACGCCGTGCACTATATCACCGTTAAATTCATACACATTCCGAGGCCTACCGGTTCTTGCGTAATTACCAACATCTGCTTAGGAATTCTTGGATTTGCCATTAGACAAAATTCTCCTTGCATCCATCATCACACATGGAATCCACCAAAAGAGCAAGAATTCTTTGTGTATAAATTAATTAAGGGTATGATGAAAATGAATATGAAAAATTAAGTGTGTCATACATTTTCTTTTTTAACTATCAGTATTATAGTTGCAATCTACAGTAATCAACCTTAGGAAACCTCATCATGAATTTTCTCTTCTTTGGGTTGAGGTAAGGAAACAAAAACGATTACGATATAAAGACAGAAGTGACAAAACAAAAATTCAGTATAAGCTTTCCATATTCGTATGAAATTTACCAAATGTAAATCAATGTAAGCAGATGTACAATAATAAAAGATTCAAAACTCGCGTATGCATCTATAGTACCTGCACAAACAATATAGAAAACAAATATCACCCAATTGACAAATTTAAGTTATATAAAATTATCTAGGCATATACGCGGCAATTATTAAAAAAGAAGAAAAGAAAGAAAATTATCGGTCAAGAAAAAGGACCGGTAAGCTCAACCGGTCAAATGTACTTTCCACGATATCAACACCTATACAAACAATAAGAGATCTTAAACAATCTTATTCATCAATAAACCCTATAGACACATCACATAATAAAATCCGAGCAAAATAAAGAATGTAAAGGAAGAAAATAAAATTACCCAAAGCAATTTTCAAAGGATAGAAGCAGCACCAATCAACTACCCGTTTCATTATATCTGCAACATAAATGACAACGATAATCAACATAAGCATCCATTAACAAAAAACAAACTCGCAGAGAGGCGACACAGAAAAAATGAGGGAGAGAATAGTATTTCGGGAATTAATATCTTTTCTTGAAACCGAGGAAGTATTTTCCTCCACTATCTTTCCTTTTTGGGGCTCATCTTTCGATTTACCTCTGCATTAATTTTGGGAATATATATTAAAAATATAGTTATTTTTGTTAACAGAATGTTTTTTTTTTTTTTTTTTTTTGCGGAAAATACAGAACAAAAGATATAAAAAAAATAGTAACTTTTGTAACAATAGAATGGCCATGAAATCGGACTGTCGGCCCGGAATTTTTGATCACAAATATATACAACAAAAAAAAAAGAAAAAAAGGCAACAAACAGGTAGCCACGATTTATACCTTGCATGCGCCTATTATATTATTGGCACAAAGTTTCAGAAAAACGGATGTCAATACCCATGAAATATGACTATGTTGTTGATCACAAACATATGCATTACAAAATAAAATACACAGACAAATAGATCGAAAACGAAAATAAATAAAAAATTATAATCACAAAAAAAAAATATTGAACATTATAATAAATTTATCACCTTGTTAATACACGGCCACCATCGCATGCATTGATCTATCGTCAATATAGTGAGAAGAAGTACACCAGCATCTGTAGATCAAAAATCACAATTACCAATATAATGCTAAAAAATAAATAAAAAATATAACTACAAAAAAAAAAAGAACATAGATAGAACAACATAATAAATTTATCACCTTGGTAATACATGGGCACCATCGCATGCATTGATCAATATAGTGAGAAGAAGTACACCAGCATCTGCAGATCAAAAATCACAATCACCAATACATTGCTAAAAAGGTGAAGAAGAAAAAAGCCAAAACCCTAACAAAAAACAAACAAAAAAAAAAACGAAAACGTTGAAACTGTACCTTTCCTTAAGTGTTTTATATAAAGAGAGCATCCAACCCAGAATTTCTAGAAATAAAGATCTTGGTTTCGGAAAAAATTTCCCTAGCTTAGAAAACAACACCCTACAAATTACGAAATTTTTGTAATTTTGGATAGCTACAATAGTCTCATATCACCATAATTAGTGGATGCAGATATTTTAGTATAAAATATGTTTCATATAAAGTCACAACAAAACTAAGAATCAGCCTTATTTAAAAAGGATATTATTTTATATTTATATTAATTTTAATTATGGTATGAGAAAAATTAAGAAAAGTAATATGAAAATGAGATTTATTATTTGTTATTGTTTAAATTTTTGTATTAATTCCTTTAGATTCTTGCTATTTTGTTATTGTTTAAATTTTTGTATTGGCTCGTTTTAGATTCTTGCTTCAAATTTTTTCTTTAGATATCTAACAATTGTGTAATTTTTTACTTTTGGATAGGATCACTAAAAAATATATTTGCAAGGAAGGCACAATGTCGGAATCAAAGGTTAGTACCCAGACCAATTTTTTCAATTTTATTTTTCTAATTCTCATCGGAAGTGTAATCTCATTCTTTAGCTTTAATTGATAGAATAGAGTTGTAATTACGAAAAGAATGATTATGAGAACTGTAACCGAACATTGGACATTTTTTTTTTAGATTTTTGTATTTATTAATTATTCGATTGATTCTGCGATTGATGCATGATTTATTTTTTATTTTTACGATAAAATCAAGAATTTGTGATTGATTTTTAATTTAATGTATATCTGGAAACATTGTATTTTTCGAGATAATTGCTTTAGCTAACAAACTAGTTTGAAACCCGTGCTACGCACCGGGATTACTGGAATATTTTACCCTTTTGGTCCATGTTCACTGAGGCGGGGCTTCGCCCCGCACCCGTCCCAATGAAAATCCTAATAAGTTACGATATAATTACTATCCAACAGATTAACAACTAATAATTAAAACTATGTAATTAGAAATCTCTAATTATCAAATATGTAATACTATTATTATCTAAAGATCTCACATGGTTTTGAAAAATAATTAATTTCACGCAATCTAATGAAACAATAATCAATTTTATAATTTTATAAATAAACTAAAATAAATAGGTAAATTAATCTCAAAAGTAAAATAGTTTAAACTATAAATACAAAAGTGTAATAAAAAAATTTTTAGTATTTAACTTGTGCTACATATCGGGTACCATGGGAATTGATCCCCATTTGGTGAGACGGGCCCGTCCCAGAAGGGTCCCAATTAACAATTGCAGTGTATAATGAGAACATCAATTATTATATAATAGATTAACTTATGAAACCAATTCACCTATTACGCATTGTTTAAAGTGTTGGAGATTAAGAAGTTGTCTTTAAGAAATTACATTTGAAATACCAACCTTTGAAATCAGTAAGTAGTTCATGCATATAAAACAAAAGAAATCGGTAGTTATATGATGAAAAATCACACTCGCTTTATAGTTGTGTCGATATATGAAATTAGAAACACTAAAAGAAACACAATATTAATATAAAATAAATTTCCAACTCTAAATGGTGCAAAACATATGAAGTGCTTCCCGTCAAAGAAGATGTAATTTAGGAAATGCACTGATATATGTTTCTTTAGAAATTATATATTTGTAATAAGAATCAAGCGACTAACTTAACCGCTCTTCCAGAATCCAACTTCTTGCAGTTAAATGAAAAATCACATTTACTATATAGGTATCGATATATGATATTAGAGACACTAAAAAAAATCACGATATTAATCTAAAATAGTCTTCAATTCTAAATAGTGCAGAGCATATGAAGTGCTTCCCGTCAAAGAAGATGTTATCAAGGAAATACATGAATATATCTTTCTTCGGAAACCATATACTTGCATTAAAAATCAAGCGGACAACTCAATCGCTCTTCCAGACTCCATTTTCTTGTAGATTAATGAAAAATCGCAAACACTATATAGTTGTATTGATATATGACATTAAAAACCAAAAAAAAAAAAAAAAACGATATATGAATATAAAATAGAGTGTCAACTGTAAATAGTGCAAAGCGTTTGAATTTCTTCCCGTCGAAGAACATGTAATTATTGAGATGCGCTGACATATCTTTCTTCAGAAATTATATACTTGTGTTGAAAATCAAGTGGCCAAAATAACTTCTCTTCTAGGCTCCAACAACCTATATTTAAATGAAAAATCACACTCATTATATAGTTGTATCAATATCTAATATTAGAGACACTAAAAACACAAATGATATATATAAAATAGATTTCCAGATCCAAATAATGTGACGCATATGAAGTGCCTCCCGTCAAAGAAGATGTGATCAATGAGATGCACTTATAAATATCTTCATAGATTATATACTTGGGTTAAAAATCAAACGACCAACTCAACTGCTCATACAGGTTCCAATAACCTGTATTTAAATGAAAAATCACACTCACTATATAGTTGTATCAATATCTAATATTAGAGACACTAAAAAAATACACGATACAAATATAAAATAGGTTGCCATGCTCTAAATAGTGCTAAGCATATGAAGTGCTTCTCGTCAAATAGATGCACTAATTCTTCAGAAACGGAGCATATTAACTGCCAGTGTGAGGCCTTTATTGAGTTCCTCACTGCAAGGGACAACCTACACTAATGCGAGTAATGTAGTGAAATAGACAAAAAACCAAAAAATAAATGCAAAAGCCGATCAAAATAAATAGAAGAAGAAATCATACCCTAATTCCCATCAGGATCGAACCGACAACCGTCGAACCGACTAACTCATAATGTGATGAGAACTCAAACCCCAATCTTTGTTTAGTGTAAATTGAGAAACCACTATCCAAAAAAAAAAAAAAAAAAAAAGAAGGAAATCAGTAAAAAACTGAGGAACTATTTGATTTCTAGCTTACTCTTTCTTCTTTTGCTTGATTGTGTGGGTAAAATGTTCCAAAATAGAGCCTAAATGAGTGAATGCTCTGAGTAAACAATAAACTTAAAAGACATTTCGCTGAAAGTATAATTAATTTTCAATGGAGCAGTGGAAAAACAACCAACAATGGATCCGAGATCATATGCGCTTCCCAAGTTTGTGTAAGATAGAAATTATTAATTGTGAAAATAAAGTGATAATATTGTTTGTGTTTGAAATAAAGGGAATAACCATGTTGATTTAACGAAAATTATCAATTGGAAACATAATGAATGATTAATTATAATCATCGGGTGTTACAAAAGAATGTAAATGTCAGTAACTACAATGGTCAAATGAAACTGTGCAATTTAGAGGAATTCATCGATAACAACAAAAGAAAATGTATATTTATAGATGCTGGTAAAAAGGAAAAAGGAGATGGGGTACCGACTGGTATATCTAAGGAGAGCTTCCCTTTCTACAACTGATCGACGCCAATATACTAAGTCATATTTATCGATATCAATTCTTCTAATTGTCTATATTCCAACCATATCAAGTTTTCATCCGCATATTTTACCTCCTGCAATATCCTCTAACGTAAACATACATTGCATCCCGAAATGAAAGAGTACTGCTAATGCAAAAGAAATAACAAAGTTTTCCAAAGATAAAAAGTTTTTTTTTTTTTTTCAATTTCTACAGAGCCTTATATATGGGAGATTAGGACATGTAAATGAGTTCGATCTTGAACTCATAACTTGATCGGAAAACCAAATATGGTTGTTTTATAATTTATTTCATAGCATTATATAGGAAAAATTAAGACATGCAAATGAGCTCAACTTTGAGATGACATCTTGATTTATGGAATCATGGGATTATAAAGTTAGGCACTGGGGGAACCTGGTATAATTACACATCGGGGACCGCTTATAAAGTTAAATAGCAGGAAACTGGTTAATTTATTATTTTACTATTTGACTTTTATGATATGATAATTTGAGTGATTAGAATCAACGATAAGAGCCATAAAATCCCCAAGAGGACATTCACTTGAATAAAGAGTTTGAAAGAAAAACAACGATAAAGAGTTTAATATTCTTGATCTCTTTGTTCTAAAAGTCATAGACTCTAAATTTGGTTTCTTGGTAGGTACATTTCTACCGCTGGTGTGTCGCATTACTTATGTAGGGAAATTCTGTAACTTACCAAATGCCAAAAAACAGCTAGCCACTTCTTTTTTTTTTTTGTACAGTTCGATCTCGATCTCTTCTAAAACTTATAGTGCTTTGTTTATTATGGTGACGACAACTGCCACTACCACCACTTCTGGAGCATTTTTATTTATTATGGGGACGACAACTGCCACTACCACCACTTCTGGAACATTATTGCATTTGTGAAGTACAAAGTTACATTTTTTTTTTATTTATTTACTCCCTCCGTCCTAAATTAAGAGTCCGCTTTGACTAAGTCAAGATATTAAGGAAATCCTATAAATTGTCATGACTAGCCCTTGACTAGCCTATTTAATGTTATATTATTACCAAAACTAAATTATTAGTGTTAAAATATGTAGAAGTTTATTAGGAATTTTATACTATTCATAAATGTTTTTATTTAAAAAAGGAATGACAATTAATATAAAGATATTGAGTAAGTTTTTTTCCGTAAATATGGTGATATTATTTAAGATTTGGATATTAAAAATGATTTTATGATTATAAAAATAAAGGGTATGTTTGATAGTTTAGTATGTCTATAAACAGAGCGGACAGATAAAAATGGACATACCAAAGTAGAAATTAGGACATATAAAAACGGACAGATGGAGTTTTTTTTTTTTTTTTTTTATAAGACAGCAGCGGGAATTGAACCCCTAACCTATAACTTGGGAGTTCAACCCCTAGCCAACTGGGCTAATCCCTAAGTACAAAGTTACGTATGTTCAAAAAAAGAGTAGAAAGATACATCTTACATGACTATTAATAGTAAAAACTAACAAAAAGAACATGCAATTTCATTTTTCTTATTTGATCCATAACAAATTAACGGGCTTACTACCAGCATAAACAAAATTTTACAATCCTCATCCACTCATTTAGACAAAGCAAACAATTATGCTAATTTGTGTTGTATGTTCCACATCCATATATCTTCTGCATATATGAAATGAAAAAGTTAGAAAAAAGTACATGAAATACCTTTGTTAGCATATTTTCGGAGGAATATCGTAAATGTTAATCATTTTTGCGGTGAAAAAAATAACAAAACTACAACTATTGATGCTAAACAAAATTTACTATCAACTAAATTATATTTTACGGAGAGAATGCTAATAATATGCCGAGTATGTGATAACATTAGCAGATTTGTAAATCCACATTTGGAACATGATAAGCATAGTTTAAATATAAACCTTGTCCAGCAGATTTGGCTTGGCCAAGAAAACCGATTTCTATTTCAGCTGGTAGGACAATTATCATGGGCTAACTAAAATCAAAGAGTAATCCTTGAAAAAATAAAGGAAAAGAAATGATTCTATTGCCACATAACCACATTTATGTTTTTTGTTCATAATACCAGTGACTGCAGAACAAAAGTACAAAGCAAAAAGAATCTTAGGAGCACAAAGAAAAAAATGATTTCACTGCTACAAATCCGATTATAAACGCGATGCAATATACCTAAATATTTTATTCTTGCACATATGCATATATAAAGACTTAAAAGGTTTAAAAGAGACAAAAAGATTTGTCGAATGTTACGTGCTATCAAAATATCTTTCCTTGCGGCAATATGTTCAAAATACAATAGAAAACCTTCGAGCACACCTGTAAACAACCAACAAATGCAAATCAGTCTGCAAATCGGTTTGCCTTTTCTCCAACTATTTATATATATATATATATGTATGTAAGAATTAATAAAACTACAAAAAGAAAAAAGTTTTGGAATAAATATCCAAAAAAATCTATTCTTTTACTTTTTAAGATAGATACTTGGATTTAGTATACTCATACACACACACACAATATATATAGATAATTCTATAAATATCACATTTGTGTCGCCTAAAAATAGTTTAAATTTTCTTAATTACATGGAATAAATGTAGACTCTTAGGATTAATATAAAAGCACACATAAATGTGAGTATTTTAAATTTGGATATATATACATATTTTTGTCACCTTTAATATAACATGGAATAAATATAGGTTACATTAGGTCCCATCAGATCATAGCCATCTGGTTGAAATATAGGATCCCATTTGAAATCTGGACATGCAAATGGATGGAATAAGTAATTTCAATAATACAACGAGTATGAAAACAAATGGATTGAATAAGTAATTTCAATAATGCATGAGTATGAAAACATGAGTAATACTTGCATGATCACGTTATTACGGAGGCCATACCAAAAATTATTAATCTAGAAAATGATGGAATAACACCATTCACAAAACAAATTTGATGGAAAAAAAATAATGCTGATGTTTTATCAAAAAAAAAAAAAAAGAATAGGGTTTTTTTTTAAATTAGGCTCTCATATATAAGCATTTGATCAAGAAAATGGAGTTACTATTAAGCTTGGTACCTCATATGCTTCTCCTCGTATGTAGTCTAGACGGAAAAGATAAACACCAATTAAACATCAACAAAAAATTCAAACGAAATCCGAAAACAAAATCCTAAAACCAATAGAAGTCGTATTAAATCAATTTATTCACCTCTAATATCGGTATTCATGAGCGCTCCCTTTGCCGCAACTTCTTTTGGAAGTATTGATTGTACCTACAAATCAAATAACGAAAATAGATTAGCCATCAGAAATCTCAGTTTCAAGAAACAATAGAAAAACAACAACGAAAGAAAACAAAAAAAATATGAAAGAAAAAAAAAATAGTACGTAAACAAATGTGGTTTTTGCTATAGTTTCTTATATAAAGAGTCATTAAACTTTAAAAAATATTTGATTTTGGTAATAATATCTATCGATATCTTAGAATTTATATAGTTTATTATAATTTCAGATTGTTTGATTATAGAAGACACTTAAAAAAGAAAAAATATCCGGGACTTCCAAAATTAGTTAAATATTTGCAACATAAAAAGTAATTTCTTCTACAAATATAGAAGTATTATATAATTGGAATTTTTTCATATATTTGTAATATGATTATTTTTTCCATGCCTTTTGGATCTAAAGAAAACCTTTACAACTGCTATGGAATTAATTCCTGTTATATGACAATATAAATAAATATAATACATAAATATGATTTTAATTAATGTGACTTTAACAATGGTTACAAACTTTACCATATTAACCATTGGCTTTGTTTATATTAGTAAATTAACTGTATTAATGGAACCCGTAAGATTGTGCTCAGATAAATAATTAGATTTTTTCAGATACTCTACACATAAATATCAATTTAACTTTACCATGTTAACCATTGGGTTTGTTTATATTAGTAAATTAACTGTATTAATGGAACCCGTAAGATTGTGTTCTGGTAAATAATTAAAATATTTCAGATACTCTAAACATAAATATTAATTTAAAATATCAACTAATATAGTAATTTTTAGATGTTGTTAGTAATTTTTTTAGATGTTTATCATTAATATTAAAAATTAATATAGTCATTTCTAGATTTTTTTTTCCTTATAAAAGATTCAACAAATACAAACCTTATTATTTTTTTTTCCTTACAAAAGATTTTACAAATGTAAAACTTATTATTTTATTCCATAAATACGTTGAGTTGATTTTTTTATTTCAGTCATAAATGTACGAAATTAATATAGTATTTTTAATTATTTTCTGGATTTTTTATAATAACTACATGAATTATAAAAGATTAATAAATATTAATATAGTTGTTGATGGTGGATTTTCGTTTAAGGTTAAATTTGTAAAAACCCGAAAAATCATGCGCCGACATCTTGTAAAAGATAAAGCCGTTTATAAGTGACGGATACTCCTCACTTAATTCACCAAGAATGGAGCATGTAGCAACAATCCCATTCTCGTGAATACATGAAATTCCTCCAGTTGGAGCATGTAGCAACAATCCCTTCTGTGAATTTCATATCACCTTGTATTTCTGTACCCATTATCGTGTGGCATGACGACTGAGTGTTACTTTTGCAGAAACACGAACCTCCAAGCACTATAATGAATCCATGTACGAAATACCCGCATGTGCCGATTCTCTGTGTTATACTAGCCCGAGCCCTCTCGGTGTGTTATACTAGCCCGATTGAGCCCCTCTCGGTGTGTTATACTAGCCCGATTGAGCATCTGGACTTGACTGTATCAGTCTCCGGATATGATCTGATCGCAGTCATCCAACTCCACAAGCATGATTGATGACCACAGATCAATTCCATCACCCCCAAGGTGTATGGAATACACACGGCCTTAGCTTGCTTCTGGATATGATCTAATCGCAGTCATCCAACTCCACAAGCATGATTGGATGACCACGATCAATTCCATCACCCCCAAGCAGGTATGGAATACACACGGCCGACCCGCATGGTCGACCATTGGCCTTTGCTTGCCAAGAAACCGTCCCATACCAAGCATTATGGACTTTAAACCCTAAATTAGGGTTTGCGGCATATTACATGTGCCGCAAAACGGTCTCAACCATCCACCTTCGCAGTATAGATGGAGGGTGTAGATGTAGACTCAAAAGGCCCGGAGCATGTCGACACAATCACCATGTGACCGCCTACACACTTGGCCAATCGGTCAAAGCCAACCGTGGATGGTTACAACAAAACCGTCCGCCCAAAAGAGCATGGTCGCGCGGCTTTGAAAGCCAAAATTAGGGTTTCAAGTCATCACGCGTCCATCTTCTCCTTTACGAATGGAGGGTCACAGATTGGATTAACTAAGGCCGGTCATACCAAAGATGACCACCGTGGGCCCATCTACCTCCTCTTGCGGTCGGCCAAGGCACATCATTCCCGGCCAACCCAAAACGCACGCCCAAACTCGTGCGGTTACACTCCCAAATCCTAAACTGATCTCGACCGCTCAACTTCACCGGATGATTTGAATGGCTTAGATCACGTTTTCATGGGATAATCAAGTATAGGTGTGAACACCAACCTACCACCTACACGGTAGTATGATCGACCAAGACCGACCAAGAGGGGTCGTCTTGGAACGCACGCCCAAACTTGGGATGTCATGCGGTTTCCAACTCCTTTGCGGCAAGGGATTTCTGCCGCAAACCGATCTCAACCACTCCTCTTTGACGGTCAAATTGAGTGGCCTAGATTGCATCTTCATGAGACGGTGAGACATGGACGTGTACACCATCATGCCGTCAACACGCATGTATGGTCGGTCCTCTACAAAATTCTTCCTATGTTTGGTTTCGACCAAGCTGAAGAGTGATGCTTGCGCACCTCTTTAAAAACCCCGATTTCATCAACTGGCCGCAGATGAGTGTCTCAAACATCATCTCATCCGTCCGACTTCACCAGACTTGGTTACACAACCCCGGTCGGAGTTATTTGGTTAGTGTGGAGTCATTACCCATCACTTTACCACACCACAATGCGACACTCGCATGAAATACACATGATACTTCACAAGTATCGACTTTCAATAACGCAGCGGTTATTCAATTCAAAGATTACATGCTATCTTCCGTGGATCCACGATCCACATTCCGCATCAATCATGTCACAAACCGGGGATACATATCGGGGTATTGGTCTGGCGGTTTACGCGTGCGGCAGGTAACGCGCCATTACAAGAACGTGTTAGGAAGTCATGGACGGTTAGAGATGAACCTGGAGAAGTGGGCAAGACCGGTCGTATGCTACCGACACACAACTCCACCACTCCATCATTCCACTACCTCCACTTCCCACGAGAAACGTGAGTGAGGCTCAATGACTTGTATAAATAGGTTCTCCGCCCTATTTCAAACAACAAGAAAAACAAGACAAAAATCGACATCCGAGCCTCCTTACATTAACCGTAAGCCCGGCCACTTTTCTCGTCACAAGTCATAAGCAAGCCAACACCTTCACAATCTCAACACCTTCTTCGCTTCCTCCCTAAGATCAACCCCATCTCCTTCACTTTGTGACCGAAACAAGTCCGGAATGGCCATTTCTTGGTTTAGGCCGGACTTGCACGCATTGATCTCTCGAATCTACAAGCACTCACCGCGCAGTTGCATTTGTTGAAGGTTTAGATTCATTCCTCATCCACACCCCAAATTACCAAAATCAGCGGAGTAGTTTTCACCCATCAACAATTGGCGACCACAAAGGGGAGATTAATCTCTCGGTTGTAAAGTCAATTTCTTCGAAATTCAATTTAATTTCATCAATCTCAAAAGGGTAGATCTTAGAATCAATTCAATCAAAAATCATTATGGTGGAATTAAGGTCTGGTCAAAGCAATCAATTCCGATGGAGCCGTTGTGGATAACAATCCCGGTGTTGAAGTACCCGCCGGTGGAGCTACCGTGGTCAACACATCTCGTGGAGCCGTCACTTCTACCACCGAAGACCCGGTGTAGCGGCGGATATCCCAAAGAGGAATAACTCCTCCCATCACCAGAGCCAGCGTAGCCGCAAATCCCGGCATCTCTTCGAGCGTAACGCCTCCAAGTGGTTACCGTGAGCAACAACTTTCACTCCTCCATCGGGACGAGGAGCCGAGACACAAGAGGAAGGCCGCCGTCTAGTACCATTGCAGACTTGATGGAGAAGCAGAAATTCTTGCTAAAACTCAAACAGATATGGCCGCAACTCGAAAGAGGTACTCACTTTCCTTAAAACTTTGATCAACGATTGCCGCAAGATTCACGGCAACCCTTGAGTCGGCGAGAGATGCATTCAATACACCCGAGCAGGTGTTTCCACTCGACTCACATGAATGAAGAAACTCGTGTTGCTCCCGAGCGCCAAGGGGAGAGAGGCCGCCTTCCAACTTCATCACGCGTGAAGATCTAGAGCGACTTCTCCAAAACCGAGGAAAAGGGGACCGAACGGACGTACACCAACATCAGCCGCCGTACCCCCAAGATGTGCAACGGATTCCTCTGCCAAGAGGTTACACCTCTCCCCGCCTCCCTCTACGACGGACGGTAACGCTCGTGAACACGTTTCGATTCTTGAAGCCTTGGGGGAACATGAATACAATCATGTTTTACGCCTAAGAGAATTCTCAAAATCACTCACGGGGAGGGCATACACTGTACAACAACATTGCGCCTAACAAAGATATCCAATTGGAGCGAGATGGTCGGTGCTTTCTACAGAAGTATTTCTTCGTGTCTGAACAAATCACGTTTTCAGACACTGGGAGAATTCTCCAAAACAATGAACATCCCAACGACTTCGTTAAGAGATTCGTAACTCCAAGCACCGGACTCATCACGACCCGAATGTTACCGAACGGCAATTGGTGGAATCATGCATCAATGGGATGATACCCATATACCGCGCTCTCGTTAGAGAATCCGGGCTTTCAAACATTCTCTCGAACTCCACGAAGCCGCAAAACGTTCAAGAACAACTCGCACCAAAGATTACTAGAAAGAACCGAGTTGTTCGAAGTGAAGATCTGCGTGAAAGTCGAGGAAGCAAAGCGTCTCACAAACAAACAATACAACACCGGCCCTTCGTGAGTGTGGTGAGCGGAGGGGAAAAGAGGAAAGCTTCGATAACGGAACAACAAACCAAGCGAACATCCTCGGCACACAAGACTTCGTCTCGAAAAGGAACAGACAAAACTCCTGCACAAAACGCCAAAGACACGGGTTTTCCTTTTCCCATGAATGAAGTGATAGAGCTCTTGGAAGCGTGGGTCCAAGATGATGCCGTAAAACTACCCCCTATCAGGCGTCCTCCGACCGAGGAAGAAATAGCAGATCCCAGATACCGTTGCTACCACAGGTTCGTCCATCATCCAACCAAAGATTGCAACAGGTTGAAGCAAATATTCAGAGAAAAGGTAGAGACAGGGGAACTCCAGCTTGGAAACGAAGGTGTTCATAGAGATCCTCTACCTATCGTGAACCGCATGATTTCCGGGGACTCTGTCAGCAAGACCGTGCAATCTATGATGGAGCACATGTGTGAAATCTTATATTTCTCCAAGGGACAAAGGTCAAGACATATTTGCGGCCCTCAACCACGTTGTGTCGTAGACGTTTGCATCCAAAGCAGTCCAGAGCCCCGCCTTTCCTAAAAGACATGAGCAATGGAAACGGGGACTCCTAACCGTCACTGCTTGAGAAACGTTGAGTTCGATAACGCGTTGATCGATACGGCCGAGTTTAACATCATTACAGCCAAGACCTTGAGAGCGGCAAAGATCTCGAAGCAAGAAGCTACCCGTCATCCAACTCGTGGTCGTGGATTCAGAGAGAGCTTAGAGATGCATATAGATACATTGATCTTGAAGTCAAATTGGGTGATGCCTCGACGCAAGCAAAGTTCTACATAGTCAAAGATCATCCCAACTACGACATGATCCTAGGGCGCTCTTGGACGCATGACAACAAATCCATACTGGAAGTCTGTCCTCTACCGGTTTCGATACCTGAAAGAGTCTCCAACACGCCCGCTGGACTACCCGATGACCGTCCGCCGCCGCACCAACAACTTGCCAATATGACACAACTTCCTGGAGAGAACCCGTCAAGATACACCGAAAGGTTCCTGGTCTCAAGTAAGTCTCATCACACAACCCTCCTTGCAAACTATCGCCCTCATTCTCGACAAGTCCTCGGGGACTGGCTCCAACCGACAAACCAACCCCGGCTAGAGATGTGAATGGGAAGCCGCCCTTTCAAACGTTTTATCAGGAGCATAGAAGCTGTCTTGGTCAAAGACAACAAGGCCAAGGTCCAAGTGTCTGCACGCTCAAACCCATTCGGAATTGGAGACCTAGTGACGAAGGCGACTACATTCAATGTTGGAAACATGACGGTGAAGATGACCACTCTACCTGACTCACCCACCAAAAGAGAATATGAACCGCACTGCAGCGGATGTTATCCTAGGTGGCTACCGCAAGCTCATCAACGCCGATAACCTGGAGGGCATAACAGTTCACTCACGATGGCTCAAACCTTACCAAACTTAAGATACTCGTGCTACCACTTTCCAAAGATCCTACACACCTTAAAACGCCGTGCTATATTTTTCCAAATAAATGTTTCCTTTTATAATTTCATGTCATATTTGTAATCCCTCCGAAAATGATTGCAATACTTGCATTCATAGCTAGGGTTTCAATTTTCAATTTTCAATTGAAGCATTATTTTCATCCGATAACCTCTTTACTCCTAAAAACACCAACCCCGAGTCACCCAAATCAAGCAAGAAAAGAAACCCTAAGCAAACATCTCACGGAATGAAGGGAATAGAACGTGTGCGAAAATGATTTGAGCCATCTCGCCCAAAGAAAGCCAGAAGATATTGCATCACAGTCCGTGGATATTCCATTACAAAGATAACTTCTTTTATCACTAAGAATTATGTATGAAGGCGCACCCTTGCGCCCGAGAAGGTTCTTGCCATGTAGCCTTGGCAAAGGATTGTAAAGGAAAGCTTTATTCAAGTAATCAAAGAAAAACCTTGAACTCACCGCCACCGAGTACAAGGAAGATGTTCGAGCATGCGTAATATACTTGGAAAGAAAACAAAACAAAAGAAATTTCAATCATCAAGAGGGCCGGCCTCGCCCACATCACCGTCGCCCGTCACCCGCCGATGCGCCTCCTCCGATCTTCCTCAACTTCGCATCGGGCATCCCCGCCGCCGCAGCGCCAGCCGCACTCCACCCCAACATCTTCAAATAGAGCATCAAAGGGCATAGCAACATCGGGAGCCGCGCAGTTTGCTTCCAAACGTTCGTGCTCGTCTCAGATCGGAATCAAGGATTATCACGCCGTCCCGAACCGGAAATCACACTTGCCTTCATTCGAGGTCGTTCATGCTCAACCCTCCGCCTTCAACTGCGCCGCAAATCTCTCGCCCTTGCGCTTACTAGTGTCTCGCAGCGTTTCCTCGCGCCTCCGCCGCTCCTCCATGTCAATTGCAAAATGAAAGTACACAGATACGTCCTCTCGACAATACGAAGGTGGGAGATAGACATCCCCGTATAGCACAAATTTGACTTCACGAAGAGGAAGATCGATCTTAGCCATCACTTCTCCATGCGCATGGTTTTCTGTGCTTGTCAACTTCAAAACTTCTTTCCGGGAAGCAACAACGAGCGTCTACCGCTTCCATGATAATCTGCAGAGAAGAAGAGGTTATGAGCGTCTCGCACAAAAAAAAAAAGAGAGGATCATCAAATCCATTGATCGCTTAATCGAAAATCAGAGCAAAGACCGAGATACCGGGATAAAGAATAAACGACCACGTTGAGATGATTCTTTATAATCTCACAAGTCGATTTAATCCCGTAAGGAAGAGAAGTCTCTACTTACCACCTATGAAGGCTACTAATTCGGGATAACAATCAACAAGGCTTATCAAATTTACCCGAGGAAGGCCGTGTATAACTAAGGAAGTACACGAAGGAGCTGCAAAGCTCATACATGTACAAGAGGAACCAAAGCGACTCACCTGGATCAAGTCTTGCTTCCTTCGCATCCTTAATCAAGACCGACTGGCCTCAGAAAACGCCCGACAAATGTGAAACTATCCTAGAAATATGTATTCACTCTAGCTTGGTCATTTCTCGTATGTCACCATCTCATGCCTACCACACAATAGTGTAACCATTATGTGCTAGGCAGGGACTTAATGTTGATGGTGGATTTTCGTTTAAGGTTAAATTTGTAAAAACCCGAAAATCATGCGCCGACATCTTGTAAAAGATAAAGCCGTTTATAAGTGACGGATACTCCTCACTTAATTCACCAAGAATGGAGCATGTAGCAACAATCCCATTCTCAGTGAATACATGAAATTCCTCCGGGTTGGAGCATGTAGCAACAATCCCTTCCTCGTGAATTTCATATCAGCCTTGTATTTCGTACTCCATTATCAAAGGTGGCATGACGACTGAGTGTTACTTTTGCGTAGAGTAACACGAACCTCCAAGCACTATAATGAATCCATGTACGAAATACCCGTGTATGTGCCGATTCTCGGTGTGTTATACTAGCCCGAGCCCTCTCGGTGTGTTATACTAGCCCGATTGAGCCCTCTCTACAGTGTTATACTAGCCCGATTGAGCATCCGGACTTGACTGTATCGCCTCCTGATATGATTCGATCGCAGTCATCCAACTCCACAAGCATGATTGATGACCACGATCAATTCCATCACCCCCAAGGTGTATGGAATACACACGGCCTTAGCTTGCCGGATATGATCTAATCGCAACATCCAACTCCACAAGCATGATTGATGACCACCGATCAATTCCATCACCCCTGCGGTGTATGGAATACACACTACCGACCTGCATGGTCGACCATTGGCCTTTGCTTGCCAAGAAACCGTCCATACCAAGCATTATGGACTGAAAACCCTAATTAGGGTTTGCGCATATTACATGTGCCGCAAAACTGTCTCAACCATCCACCTTCGCAGGTATAGATGGAGGGTGTAGATGTAGACTCAAAAGGCCCGAGCATGTCGACACAATCACCATGTGACCGCCTACACACTTGGCCAATCGGCCAAAGCCAACCGTGGATGGTTACAACAAAACCGTCCGCCCAAAAGAGCATGGTCGCGCGGCTTTGAAAGCCAAAATTAGGGTTTCAAGTCATCACGCGCGTCCATCTTCTCCTGGCATTTAACGGAGGGTCACAGATTGATTAACTAAGGCCGGTCATACCAAAGATGACCACCGTGGGCCCATCTACCTCCTCTTGCGGCCTGGCCAAGGCACATCATTCCCTATTATCCCAAAACGCACGCCCAAACTCGTGCGGTTACACTCCCAAATCCTAAACCGATCTCGACCGCCAACTTCACCGGATGATTTGAATGGCTTAGATCACGTTTTCATGGGATAATCAAGTATAGGTGTGAACACCAACCTACCACCTACACGGTAGTATGATCGACCAAGACCGACCAAGAGGGGTCGTCTTGGAACGCACGCCCAAACTTGGGATGTCATGCGGTTTCCAACTCCTTTGCGGCAAGGATTTCGCCGCAAACCGATCTCAACCACTCCTCTTGACGGTCAAATTGAGTGGCCTAGATTGCATCTTCATGAGACGGTGAGACATGGACGTGTACACCATCATGCCGTCAACACGCATGTATGGTCGGTCCTCTACAAAATTCTTCCTATGTTTGGTTTCACCAAGTCAAGAGTGATGCTTGCGCACCTCTTTAAAAAACCCGATTTCATCAACTGGCCGCAGATGAGTGTCTCAAACATCATCTCATCCGTCCGACTTCACCAGCTTGGTTACACAACCCCGGTCAGAGTTATTTGGTTAGTGTGGAGTCATTACCCATCACTTTACCACACCACAATGCAAGACTCGCATGAAATACACATGATACTTCACAAGTATCGACTTTCCAATAACGCAGCTTATTCAATTCAAAGATTACATGCTATCTTCCGTGGATCCACGATCCACATTCCGGACATCAATCATGTCACAAACCGGGGATACATACTGGGTATTGGTCTGGCGGTTTACAAAGGCAAGCGTGCAACGCGCCATTACAAGAACGTGTTAGGAAGTCATGGACGGTTAGAGATGAACCGGAGAAGTGGGCAAGACCTGGGCCGTATGCTACCGACACACAACTCCACCACTCCATCATTCCACTACCTCCACTTCCCACGAGAAACGTGAGCGAGGCTCAATGACTTGTATAAATAGGTTCTCCGCCCTATTTCAAACAACAAGAAAAACAAGACAAGTCTGTAAAATCGACATCCGAGCCTCCTTACATTAACCGTAAGCCTGCTCACTTTTCTGTCACAAGTCATAAGCAAGCCAACACCTTCACAATCTCAACACCTTCTTCGCTTCCCTCCCTAAGATCAACCCCATCTCCTTCACTTTGTGACCGAAACAAGTCCTGAATGGCCATTTCTTGGTTTAGGCCGGACTTGCACAGATTGATCTCTCGAATCTACAAGCACTCACCGCGCAGTGCATTTGTTGAAGGTTTAGATTCATTCCTCATCCACACCCCAAATTACCAAAATCAGCAGGAGTAGTTTTCACCCATCAACAATTGGCGACCACAGTGGGAGATTAATCTCTCGGTTGTAAAGTCAATTTCTTCGAAATTCAATTTAATTTCATCAATCTCAAAAGGGTAGATCTTAGAATCAATTCAATCAAAAAATCATTATGGTGGAATTAAGGTCCGGGTCACAATCAATTCGATGGAGCCGTTGTGGATAACAATCCTGTGTTGAAGTACCGTCGCTGAGCTACCGTGGTCAACACATCTCGTGGAGCCGTCACTTCTACCACCAAAGACAGCCAGTGTAGCGACGGATATCCCAAAGAGGAATAACTCCTCCCATCACCGAGCCGTAGCAGCTCGCAAATCCCGGCATCTCTTCGAGCGTAACGCTCCAAAGGGTTACTGTAGCAACAACTTTCACTCCTCCATCGTGACGAGGAGCCGGAGACACAAGAGGAAGGCCGCCGCCTCTAGTACCATTGCGTACTTGATGGAGAAGCAGGAAATTCTTGCTAAAACTCAAACAGATATGGCCGCAACTCGAAAGAGGTACTCACTTTCCTTAAAACTTTGATCGAACGATTGCCGCAAGATTCACGGCAACCCTTGAGCTCGGAGAGATGCATTCAATACACCCGGAGCAGGTGTTTCCACTCGGACTCACATGAATGAAGAAACTCGTGTTGCTCCTGACCGGTTGTCAATCCGACAAATATAATTTCACTTTCTCGATCCACTAAATATAAATATAGTAAGCGATAAGAAAGAGTTCGTATCCACAGAGAGGCGTTGGTTGTTATAAACTTTCGCTTTCTAAAGTTCCCTGTATGTTTGTTGTATCTAAGCAAATAAAAGTAATTAAAAGCAAAATAAATTGTAGAGAATAATCAATGGAGAGAGATATTGGTCAAGGAATTCATCTTCAATCTTAGACATGTGTTTGCATATATGAATAGAATTACGATTTAATCTCTTGTGTTATCAAAAGCCTAGAGAATCAAGAGAGCAAGATAATCTATTAATTTCTCAAGTTCATCAACACACACATTAGGGTCACGTATGTGAATTCTACCTAAAGAATAACCTAACGCCTTGCGCTAATCAAGTTCAATTCCTAGGTGCATTAAGTTTCGTAAATAGGCTAATCAATGCAATTGTCATGCGTTGCGCAAAAAACAATTCGGACAATGGTCAAACTCTACATATGATTACGAGAGTGTATCACTACAAACCGTAAACATATCATGCTACTTGTATTCAAGGTTATCGCTTGATGAAAAACCCTAAAATAGCTATGGATTAGGATGCAAGTTCAATTAATTGGCCACTTAACTAATCAAACACCATAATCCTATCACAATACTTCAATCATGTGATCATAGAAACCGCAGAGAATTGAACGATAAACAAGAGAGAAAACTAATACATAAAGCAAAACACAAGTTTTAGAAATCGGACTACATCCTTAACCAATAATAGAGAATTTAGCTACTCATAGCTATGGAGTTCATCACAAAAATATCAAAGGAATAAAGAAGAAGATGAACAAAAGCAAACCCTAGTTGTGTAACCCAAAACGGCTCTGCAAAGTTCCAAGGAAAAGATATGAGATATGATGATTTCCAAAAATTGTAGAATTCCTCTTTTTATAGCCTTTCTCTCCTTCCAAAACTAGGTTTTGTCTTCAAAGTCCATTAGATGCAAGTCCACCAAGCCCACGGGAGAGAGAAACCCATGTAGAAAATATGACCCAAAAATCATCGCCGGAAAACTGGGATTATGGCCGGAAATCGGCCGGAAAAGTGGCCGGAAATCGGCTCCGGTTACCGGCAAAGTCCGCCCGGTCACTGGTCAACGAGTCAGGATTGGTCAGCGGGTCGAGTCAGCTCTGAGTCGGATCGGTCAAACCGAATCAGAGCTGTGTCAGAGCTGGGTCAGAATCTTAATCAGCTGGCTAGGCTGTCTGACTTGGCTGAGTTGATCAAGCCAAGACCAAGGCCATTGCACCAAAGTCTGGTGTACTGTCATGATGCAACCAGTGTGCCTCCGGCCATAAGGGCTGTGCACAGCTGCAGCTTCATCTCTATCCAACTAATTCAAGCCAATCACCAAATCTATACCTCAGTTCTGCAGCTTCCAGCCTGTGTGTAAACATCCACAATGCCAGCTTCACTTGTAATTGCAGCCTGTCCACCTTACTACACCAGATGCAGCACCAAGCTTTCAAACATCACAAAGATCATCTTCACCACTGCCATTCGAGATGAAAACACCATGGACTTGACTACAGCTACACAACTCCAGCTACCCATTCATTGCACAGCGTATTCACTTGCAGCTGTGATTCCCTGTGACTCATGAAAACCATCCAAAATAGCCTTGTTAGCTCATAGCTGCTTAGCAGCAGCTCAACATCTTAGCCCTGTTAGCATCAGATTCAACTCCAGAGACACCTGAACTGCTCCATTCTGTCACAGTGGCAGCTCCAACCTCCATATCACATTATTAGGCTAAACAGCTGCAACCACTCATTGCACTTAACAGCCCGCATCTCCTTGGCAGCTGTATCTGTTACTCAAGATCACCACCAGTGCCTAACACACATCTATTCCATTCATTCATTCCCGCAATGAGCTGCAGTACCAATCCCAGACCCATCACAGCACAGGCCTGCTATCAGCTCCCATTAGCCTGCAACAAACATTACCAAACAAGTGCAGTATCACCTCAGGCTACCACTAGCTCCATTGCTTGCTTCCCTCACAACAGCACCAGCACCTTCAATGCAAAACCACCAGAGCCACCTATGCCATTTCTAGCTTTGCACACTTCATTCCCAGCCATGATGGCCGAGCCAATGCACCAATTCCTTCGACTGCACCTGTTGAACTCCAAGAATCAACCACTGCAACAATGCCAGCAGCTCCACACACAGCCTAAATATTCATCCCGAGCTCAAGCTCACCCTTCAGCTTGCCCAAGACCTGCAACAAACTCCCCGTAATTTGCCTTGACTGCTCTAATCACTAGCTCAGGCCACATTAACAGCAGACCACCTGAACCTTCAGCCTCCTACACTGCAAAACAGCTTTGCAGTCCATCTGTAGCTTGACACAGCTCCAGCTGAACCATGAACTGCAATAAGCTCAAACACCTGAGCCATTCCACACTGATGCCAACAACTCCAGCCTGCATCTTAACCTTGTCTCAGCTCCAACCTTTCTCGATTCCTATTCTTCAATCAACAACACAGCCCTGATGTCAAATCCTCCAGACACATCTCAACAATGCCTTGCACCAGCAGCAGCCCCGCAAATCACCATCTGTATAGTGTTCAACCAACATCAAAACCACCTCTTCTGAGATCTCAAATCCCTTATTCAGATCCATAGCTGCTTTAAAATTCCTGTTCTGCCTCCATTTGAACAGCTCCAACTCATAGCTCAGGCCATTTCTACTATCCCCTGCCATCATAACAAAGATATATCCAATTCCAGTTCCATGGCCATTGCTTCATCTCAAAACCAGTTACCAACACAAGACTCCATTATCATCCCTGGTTCAATTAGCCTTGAAACTCCATCAATTGCTCAGTATTCTTAACCCAAATCGACCTCGAACTCAGACCGATAGAACCCATCTGTCTTTCTGTTACAGATTCACCATCGAATCATCACCAACACAGAAACATCTCACACAATCAAACCCTAGCTCTTTCTCCATCTGAAACAATTCGACCCCATCCTGTCTGCTGAACTGATTAATACCATCCTCTTGTTCTTCTCAATTTCAATACCCCCAACACCTGTTCTGATCTTCTCTTTTCAACCCGTCTCTCAGTTTCTTGAATTAGTGGCAGTAGCAGCTGCTTTTCTCACCATTTTTCTTCTCTATGTCTTCACCAGGAGCTCATCAACGTCGATCTAGTATCGGAACCAACAGCAGCTCTTTCGATTTCAATTCAATAGCAACACTTGCTGCTGTCTCTTTTCTCAGATTCGTCTCTCACTTCGATCTCTCGGATTCACAGTGACAGCAGCCATGTTTTTTTTTAGTTTCAGGTGAAAACATTTAATTGAGAAATGAAAGGGAAACTTGATTTCGATCTAGGGTAAACAGGTAGTGGTTAGTCCCACTCAAGTGAAATAGATAAGGGGTTACCCAGTCATGACTCTAGGCACCCAGCTGTTCCCGTTAAGGGCTGACTAGCTTCAACGTGGCCTGTCGGTTTCATGTATCCGACAAGCTCATCCATAGGTTTCGCTTGTAACTTCCTCGACGCAAATGGATTGACTCCAAGCTCTCGCCGTTAGCTTCATATTTCCGTTCTCCGCCACGTTTCAGCCTGCTCCACATATAGCTCGCCTGTGAGATGACAATTTCGCCCTTTGGCCCAATTTGAATAATTTCTTCTTCTTTTCCTCCGTGCGACTCCATTGCACCTGATAACTCAAAAGCAAACATAAAATACATAATTCACACGAAAAATAGCAAAGAAAGCATAAACTCTATATAGTAAAATACTGTGTATTCTACACCTATCGATTCCCCCACACTTAGACTTTGCTTGTCCTCGAGCAAATCAAACAAAACAATAAAATACAACAACTCCGTGACGTCGAGGCTACGGTTAATTTTAGCATAAATAACAAGCCTTTAAACCCCTAGGTGTCCCTAGTGGACGAGTTATAGTCTCGTGAAGGTTTACAAGAGATATACCTACAAAACCTATATTTCAACTCCGTCTATTCGTGACAAATCAATGAATGAATCCAAATTGACTACAGGAGGAGGTACCTTGCAAATTCAATTCAATTATTAGTAAATAAACTCTAATTAGATAGTTGAACAAGCCACAATACTCTAAAACTAACAAACCACAATCACAATGAAAGATAAAGAAGATGGATAAAGATGTAGATGTTGGCGGATATTCACAAGTGTTCGATGTTTCCCATATCTGTCTGAAGGTCACTGCTAAGATGAACCTAATCCTATTGGATCGAGCCACCGGTGCCGAATGCTACATCAATCAATTGGCATATACAAGGGAACCAAAAGTGACTTTATTCAACACAATAATATAAATATTTTTTTTTTTTTTTTTTTTTTTTTTTTTTTTTTTTGATTGGATCAAACTGGATCCAATTTTTTAGACTAAGCATGATTAGATCTTTTGGATCCAAGCGCATGCTTCTTGTCAGCAAGTACATGATAGTTGCCTTGGATCCTGCATTCCACGCTTGTTTAGGCGACGGAGACAGGGACTACGTTTCACACATACTGCTATTCCCAAGTGTCTTTTTATTCCATTTTGGTCTAATTGGTCGGTCTCTTTTTTTTTCTTTTCATAAATTTTTCATTTTTTTTTTTTTTTTTTTTTTTTTTTAATTTTTTTTTTTTTCTAGTAACTCAACCACTCTATTTCATCCTAGCAGTAATAACACGTCGATGTTTAGTGACCCACCAAAGCACTTAGAGAACAATAGATAAATATGAAAAAATAAAAATAGAATGTGATATGGTGATATTCCGAGATATGGTAACAACTATCATGTAATTTGTGATTTCTGAGCTATATTCGTCCCTTTTAGTTAATTGGTTCCTCAACTCCTGCATTCAAAATGGTTCCATCCACTAATGGTGTCATCCTAAAGGCACAAGTTCTAGATTTCGGAGTTCAAAAAGCACAATTTTTTTCTGATTTTTCTTTTTTTCTGATTTTTTTTTTTTTTTTTTTTTTTTTTTTTTTTTTTAAAACAAACTAAAACATATAAATGCTCCCCCACACTTAAACTTTACATTGTCCCCAATGTAAATTGAATCATCCAAAGTAAGTCAAGGTGGGAAATCCTAGCAAGAAAGCAGCAAAAACAAAGAAAATTAAAAACAAGAAAAGAAATAAATACAAGACAAGAAATACTCATCGTTTGGGTTGCCTCCCAATTAGCGCTTGGTTTAAAGTCGTCACCCGACTATCTCCTTGCTTTCTATGACTCCTCCCGAGGAGCACATCCACAAAGTTAACTCCTTCCACCACCTCTAAGTGAAGTTCTCATAATATGGTTTCAACCTATTGCCCATTAACTTTAAGTTCATTACCTGTAGCTAAACTACGAATTTCCACCGCACCATGAGAAAACACATTAGTCACAATAAAAGGTCCGATCCAACGTGACCTCAATTTACCCTAAATAATTGCAAACGAGAATTAAACAAAAGCACTTTCTCGCCCTATGCAAAATTGTTTATTAGAAATCATATTATCATGAAAAGCTTTCGTCTTTTCCTTGTAAATCCGTGAGCTTTCAAATGCATCATTACGAATCTCCTCCAACTCTTGAAGTTGTAACTTCCTTTGCTTTCCAAAGACCATCCAACTCCATGTTGCATTGCTTGATAGCCCAAAACGCTTTATGCTCAATTTCTACGGTAAGTGACAAGGTTTACCATAAACAAGCCTAAAAGGAGACATCCCAATAGGTGTTTTATATGCGGTTCTATACGCCCACAAAGCATCGTTGAGTCGCATGCTCCAATCCTTTCTAGTGGGATTCACCGTCTTTTCAAGAATTGATTTCACCTCTCGGTTGGAAACTTCGGCTTGTCCATTTGTTTGCGGATGGTAGGGTGTTGCAATCCTATGCGACACATTGTACTTCCTTAGCAAGCTTTGCAAGAACCTGTTTTTGAAGTGTGAACCTCCATCGCTAATTATAGCCCTTGGAATTCCAAACCTTGCAAAAATATTAGCTTGCACGAAATCTGAAACAACTTTAGAATCATTAGTTGGGGTGGCCTTAGCTTCCACCCATTTCGAGACATAATCCACAAAGAAGCAAAATATAATAATTTCCATTAGAATTGACAAAAGGCCCCATAAAATCAATTCCCCAAACATCAAAAACCTCCACAAATTGAATAATAGTTTGCGGCATTTGATTTCGAGCACCTAGATTGCCGGTTCTTTGACACCTATCACATGTGATACAAAATGCATGTGCATCCTTAAACAAAGTTGGCCAAAAGAAACCACATTCTAATACCTTAAGAGCGGTTCTCTTACTCCCAAAATGTCCTCCACAAGCATATGAGTGGCAAAAAGACAAGATAGAGTTAAATTCAATTTCTAGAACACACCTACGTATTACTTGGTCACTACAATGTTTCCATAAGTATGGATCATCCCATATGTATTGGTTTGCTATCTTTTTAAGTTTGTCCCTCTCAAGACGAGACAAGTTCTTTGGGATTTGTTTAGACACTAAGTAATTAACAATATCAATAAGTACCATGGTTCTCCAAAGGCAATGGAGAATAGTTGCTCGTCCGGAAACTCTCACGCAACGGGATAGTCTCCTTGTCCACGCAAGTCGGCTCAAATGATCCGCAACGGTGTTCTCAATTCCTTTCTTGTCTTTGATTTCAATATCAAACTCTTGCAAGAGTAATATCCATCGTATGAGCCTCGGTTTCGCCTCTTTCTTTGTAAGCAAGTATCTAAGTGCTTTGCATGATCGAAAAGACAACAACTTTTGTACCGATTAGATAAGAGCGAAACTTTTCTAAAGCAAAAACAATGGCTAATAACTCTTTTTCAAAGTGGTTGTGTAGTTTTGTTGAGCCTCATTTAACGTTCTAGAAGCATAATAAATGGCATGAGGAAGCTTCCCCACACGCCGCCCAAGCACCGCACCAACCGCATAGTCACTAGCATCACACATGAGTTCAAACGGCTTACTCCAATCCGGTGGTTTAATGATAGGGGCTGAAATCAAAAGTTCTTTCAAACGATTGAATGCCTCCACACACTTCTCATCAAAGTTAAAAACCACATCTTTTTGCAATAGGGTACAAAGTGGTGATGCTATCTTGGAAAAGTCCTTGATGAACCTACGATAAAACCCGCATGACCAAGAAACGAACGAATCTCCCTCACCGTAGTGGGAGGGGTTAGAGCACGAATAAGGTCTATCTTAGATTTATCGACTTCCAAGCCTTTAGAAGATATTATATGGCCTAAAACTATGCCATGAGTTACCATGAAATGGCACTTCTCCCAATTTAGCACAAGATTTGTTTCAACACATCGTTCAAGGATTAGAGACAAATTGTTCAAGCAAAGGTCAAAAGAATCACCAAAGACACTAAAGTCATCCATGAACACTTCGATTATGTTTTCAACATATTCCGAGAAAATACTTACCATACACCTTTGAAAAGTAGCCGGAGCATTGCATAGGCCAAAAGGCATCCTTCTATAAGCAAAAGTACCGAAAGGACAAGTGAAAGTGGTTTTCTCTTGGTCCTCCTGTGCTATCACAATCTGATTATAACCTCGAATAGCCATCAAGAAAGCAATAGTAAGAGTGTCCAAATTAAACGTTCAAGCATTTGATCGATAAAAGGTAAAGGAAAGTGATCTTTTCTAGTGGTGGCATTCAATTTTCTATAATCAATACAAACCCTCCAACCTAGTTTGCACACGAGTTGGGACAAGTTCATTCTTATCATTCTCCACCACCGTCACACCCGATTTCTTTGGTACCACTTGTACCGGGCTTACCCACTTGCTATCGGAGATGGGGTAGATAACACCCACGTCCAAAGCTTGAGTATCTCCTTTTTCACCACGTCCATCATGGGAGGATTCAAACGACGTTGCGCTTCCCTTGTAGGCTTTGAATCATCCTCCACACGAATCTTATGCATACAAACTAGGGCTAATACCCTTGATATCGGCGATTGTCCATCCTATGGCCGTCTTGTACTTCCTTAGCACCCGTAGAAGTTTTTGCTCCTGTAATTCATTAAGCTCGTTAGAAACAATCACGGGTAAATCTTCATTGTCACCCAAGTACAAGTACTTTAAGTGACTTGGAAGAGGTTTCAATTCTAAACTTGGAGATTTAACAATAGATGGCACAAGTTTTTCATTATTGCAAGGTAAAGACGCATATGAAACATTCTTAGTTGCTAATTTTTCCTAGAAATGAGTCAAGAGAACCAATGGTTTCTTTAATCTCATCACTATACGCATAACCATTGTCAATAGGAGTAGTAAGAACGGTTTCCAAAGCATCAACACCATTCAACTCAAACATTTGTTGCGCCATTGTGTCCATCATATCAATGGAGAAACAAGAGTGGACATCGCTAGGATATCTCATCGTCTCGAAAATGTTGAAACGTATTATTTCTCCATCAAACTCCATAGTTAGCGTTCCCTTGTCCACATTAATTATGGTTTTCGCCGTTTTCATGAAGGGACGCCCAAGTAGCAATGGAAGAGACGAGTCCTAAGTGAACCTTCATCCATCTCTAACACGCAAAAGTCCGCCGGAAATACAAGTTGATTAACCCGCACAAGAACATCCTCAACAATACCCATTGGGTAGACATTAGAACGATCGGCTAATTGCAACACAATTCCACCTTTTAAGAGGACCAAGATCAAGTGAATTATACATAGACGCAGTGCATGACATTAACTAAGCACCTAAGTCCAACATAGCTTTATTAAATTTAGTGTTACCAATTGTGACGGAATGTCAAAGCTACCCTAGGTCCTTGCACTTAAGTGGGAGTTTATGTTGTAAGATTGCCAAGCATTCTCCCCCACACTAAGCACTTCATTACCTTTGAGCCTTTGCTTATTGGTACACAAGTCCTTCAACACCTTTGCATACTTTGGAACTTGCTTGATTGCATCTATGAGTGGTATGTTCACATGGATCTTCTTTAGAACGTCTAAAATCTCCTTTTCTAGTTCCGCCTTCTTAGAACTTGCAAATGCTGGAAAAGGAAGAGGAGGAACATAAGTAGAAACCGGAGTTTTAGAGTTAGGAATAGGTACTCGTAAGTTTGGGGAGAATCCTCGGTTTCTCCTCCAAAACAGTTTCCTTGGGTGTCTCCACCTTGCCCGAATCAAAGAACTTCGGGTTGCACAAGTTGTGTACCGCTTCTCAAAGTAATAGCATTGACACCCTCCTTTGGGTTGATAGGTTGAGAAGGAAGTCTCCCACTATTTTGTGCCTTCAAATTATTGATATCAACTGCCATGGAGCCTACTTGAGTCTGCAAATCCTTGATAGCACTCTTAGTTTCTTGTTGGCTCTCCTTGAACATGGTAGAAATACCTTGCATAAAAGCTTGAAGCTTTGCATCAATATCGCACCTTGAGTTTGCATTGATTGTTGTGCTTGAGGTTGCCGAAATTGTTGTTGTTGTGGTTGAAATTCACTAGGACTGGTTGAAAGTAGGTTGTTGAATCCAAGACCTTGCTTGTTGGCATAGCTAAAATTGGGGTGATCTCTCCATCCCGATTGTAAGTATTGGAGTAGGGATCATACCGTCTTTTGTTGGTTTGGAAAGATCGCATTAGCTTGCTCGTCCTCATAAGATTGAGAGGAACTTGGTATCACCGCGGCTGCAACTTGTTGAAGCATTGCGTTCATGTTACCCATTTGTTGACGAAGCTCTTCAACCTCGGTCACCTCACTCACCCTTCTTAGAATCACATCCGAACCACGACTCAAGAATTGTTGTGAGTTTGTCGCCATGTTTTCAATCAACTCTAGCTTGTGCCACCGTCTTGTTAACTAGTGCACCACCACCCGCAGCGTCGAGGAGATTCCTATCACTTGATTGGAGTCCTTCGTAGAAGTATTGGATGATCATAGCGTCGCTGAATTGGTGGTGAGGGCAGCTGGCCACCAATCTCTTATATCGTTCCCAACATTCATATAGAGATTCTCCCACATTTTGCTTCATCCCACAAATCTCCTTGCGAATTTGAGTAGCCTTTGATGCAGGAAATATCTCTCTAAAAAGAGTTTCTTCAACCCATTCCATGTTGTGACACTTCCGGGAGGTAAATAGAACAACCAATCCTTAGCGCTATCCATTAAAGAGAAACGGAAAACTTTCAACATTGCACCATCCGCCGCAACATCCGCCGGAAGCATGGCCGTGACAATGGTGTGGAAGTCCATAAGATGTTTGTTTGGATCTTCATTCACCATGCCATGGAACTTTGGTAATTCTCTAAACAACCCTTTGTTTAATTTCAAAAGTAGAGTCCGTTTGAATACATCCTTGTTGTATATCAAGCCTATGAGAAGCTAAGTCCTTGAGTGAACGATTTGCATCACCCATTGCTCCTTGTTCTTCCACCCATTGGAACCTCTTTTCCTTCTTCTTGTTGTTGGAAAATCTCTTCTCCTACTTCCTCTTCGTGCTCGTCCGTTGTGTTTCGCCTTGGTTGGAGTATTGTACCTTTTCGAGTAGCTATCCCGCACCTTGGATAATTCCAATCCTTAGAAGCCAGAGATTATGCACCGCAAACAATTCTCGCAAACAAGTGAGAAACAAGACAAGAAACGAAAAGCAAAGATGAAAGCAAATTGTAAAAAGAAACTAAAAACTTAATAACTAGCCGTGTGCCTCCCCTAAGAATCGGCGCAAAATTTGACCTTTGTCAATCCGACAAATATAATTTCACTTTCTCGATCCACTAAATATAAATATAGTAAGCGATAAGAAAGAGTTCGTATCCACAGAGAGAGGCGTTGGTTGTTATAAACTTTCGCTCTAAAGTTCCCTGTATGTTTGTTGTATCTAAGCAAATAAAAGTAATTAAAAGCAAAATAAATTGTAGAGAATAATCAATGGAGAGAGATATTGGTCAAGGAATTCATCTTCAATCTTAGACATGTGTTTGCTTATAAGAATAGAATTACGATTTAATCTCTTGTGTTATCAAAAGCCTAGAGAATCAAGAGAGCAAGATAATCTATTAATTTCTCAAGTTCATCAACACACACATTAGGGTCACGTATGTGAATTCTACCTAAAGAATAACCTAACGCCTTGCGCTAATCAAGTTCAATTCCTAGGTGCATTAAGTTTCGAAATAGGCTAATCAATGCAATTGTCATGCGTTGCAAAACAATTCTGGACAATGGTCAAACTCTACATATGATTACGAGAGTGTATCACTACAAACCGTAAACATATCATGCTACTTGTATTCAAGGTTATCGCTTGATGAAAAACCCTAAAATAGCTATGGATTAGGATGCAAGTTCAATTAATTGGCCACTTAACTAATCAAACACCATAATCCTATCACAATACTTCAATCATGTGATCATAGAAACCGCAGAGAATTGAACGATAAACAAGAGAGAAAACTAATACATAAAGCAAAAACACAAGTTTTAGAAATCGGACTACATCCTTAACCAATAATAGAGAATTTAGCTACTCATAGCTATGGAGTTCATCACAAAAATATCAAAGGAATAAAGAAGAAGATGAACAAAAGCAAACCCTAGTTGTGTAACCCAAAACGGCTCTGCAAAGTTCCAAGGAAAAGATATGAGATATGATCATTTCCAAAAATTGTAGAATTCCTCTTTTATAGCCTTTCTCTCCTTCCAAAACTAGGTTTTGTCTTCAAAGTCCATTAGATGCAAGTCCACCAAGCCCACGGGAGAGAGAAACCCATGTAGAAAATATGACCCAAAATCGTCGCCGGAATTCTGGTATTGTGGCCGGAAATCGGCCGGAAAGTCGCCGGAAAACAGCCCCGGTGACCGGCAAAGTCCGCCCGGTCACCGGTCAACGAGTCAGGATCGGTCAGCGGGTCGGGTCAACTCTGAGTCGGATCGGTCAAACCGAATCAGAGCTGTGTCAGAGCTGGGTCAGAATCTTAATCAGCTGGCTAGGCTGTCTGACTTGGCTAAGTTGATCAAGCCAAGACCAAGGCCATTGCACCTAAGTCTGGTGTACTGTCATGATGCAACCAGTGTGCCTCCGGCCATAAGGGCTGTGCACAGCTGCAGCTTCATCTCTATCCAACTAATTCAAGCCAATCACCAAATCTATACCTCAGTTCTGCAGCTTCCAGCCTGTGTATAAACGTCCACAATGCCAGCTTCACTTGTAATTGCAGCCTGTCCACCTTACTACACCAGATGCAGCACCAAGCTTTCAAACATCACAGCATCATCTTCACCACTGCCATTCGAGATGAAAACACCATGGACTTGACTACAGCTACACAACTCCAGCTACCCATTCATTGCACAGCGTATTCACTTGCAGCTGTGATTCCCTGTGACTCATGAAAACCATCCAAAATAGCCTTGTTAGCTCATAGCTGCTTAGCAGCAGCTCAACATCTTAGCCCTGTTAGCATCAGATTCAACTCCAGAGACACCTGAACTGCTCCATTCTGTCACAGTGGCAGCTCCAACCTCCATATCACATTATTAGGCTAAACAGCTGCAACCACTCATTGCACTTAACAGCCCTGCATCTCCTTGGCAGCTGTATCTGTTACTCAGCATCACCACCAGTGCCTAACACACATCTATTCCATTCATTCATTCCCTGCAATGAGCTGCAGTACCAATCCCAGACCCATCACAGCACAGGCCTGCTATCAGCTCCCATTAGCCTGCAACAAACATTACCAGCTGCAGTATCACCTCAGGCTACCACTAGCTCCATTGCTTGCTTCCCTCACAACAGCACCAGCACCTTCAATGCAAAACCACCAGAGCCACCTATGCCATTTCTAGCTTTGCACACTTCATTCCCAGCCATGATGGCTGAGCCAATGCACCAATTCCCTTCGACTGCACCTGTTGAACTCCAGCAATCAACCACTGCAACAATGCCAGCAGCTCCACACACAGCCTAAATATTCATCCTGAGCTCAAGCTCACCCTTCAGTTGCCCAAGACCTGCAACAAACTCCCCTGTAATTTGCCTTGACTGCTCTAATCACTAGCTCAGGCCACATTAACAGCAGACCACCTGAACCTTCAGCTCCTACACTGCAAAACAGCTTTGCAGTCCATCTGTAGCTTGACACAGCTCCAGCTGAACCATGAACTGCAACAAGCTCAAACATCTGAGCCATTCCACACTGATGCCAACAACTCCAGGCTGCATCTTAACCTTGTCTCAGCTCCAACCTTTCTCGATTCCTATTCTTCAATCAACAACACAGCCCTGATGTCAAATCCTCCAGCACACATCTCAACAATGCCTTGCACCAGCAGCAGCCCCTGCAAATCACCATCTGTATAGTGTTCAACCAACATCAGAAACCACCTCTTCTGAGATCTCAAATCCCTTATTCAGATCCATAGCTGCTTTAAAATTCCTGTTCTGCCTCCATTTGAACAGCTCCAACTCATAGCTCAGGCCATTTCTACTATCCCCTGCCATCATAACAGCATATATCCAATTCCAGTTCCATGGCCATTGCTTCATCTCAAAACCAGTTACCAACACAGCACTCCATTATCATCCCTGGTTCAATTAGCCTTGAAACTCCATCAATTGCTCAGTATTCTTAACCCAAATCGACCTCGAACTCAGACCGATAGAACCCATCTGTCTTTCTGTTACAGATTCACCATCAGAATCATCACCAACACAGAAACATCTCACACAATCAAACCCTAGCTCTTTCTCCATCTGAAACAATTCGACCCCATCCTGTCTGCTGAACTGATTAGTACCATCCTCTTGTTCTTCTCAATGTCAATACCCCCAACACCTGTTCTGATCTTCTCTTTTCAACCCGTCTCTCAGTTTCTTGAATTAGTGGCAGTAGCAGCTACTTTTCTCACCATTGTTCTTCTCTATGTCTTCACCAGGAGCTCATCAACGTCGATCTAGTATCGGAACCAACAGCAGCTCTTTCTGATTTCAATTCAATAGCAACACTTGCTGCTGTCTCTCTTTCTCAGATTCGTCTCTCACTTCGATGTCTCGGATTCATTGTGACAGCAGCCATGTTTTTAGTTTCAGGTGAAAACATTTAATTGAGAAATGAAAGGGAAACTCGATTTCGATCTAGGGTAAACAGGTAGTGGCTAGTCCCACTCAAGTGAAATAGATAAGGGGTTACCCAGTCATGACTCTGGGCACCCAGCTGTTCCCGTTAAGGGCTGACTAGCTTCAACGTGGCCTGTCGGTTTCATGTATCCGACAAGCTCATCCATAGGTTTCGCTTGTAACTTTCTCAGACGCAGTCGGATTGACTCCAAGCTCTCGCCGTTAGCTTCATATTTCCGTTCTCGCTCGCCACGTTTCAGCCTGGTCCACATATAGCTCGCCTGTGAGATGACAATTTCGCCCTTTGGCCCAATTTGAATAATTTCTTCTTCTTTTCCTCCGTGCGACTCCATTGCACCTGATAACTCAAAAGCAAACATAAAATACATAATTCACACGAAAAATAGCAAAGAAAGCATAAACTCTATATAGTAAATACGGTGTATTCTACACCTATCGCCTCCCGAGCGCCAAGGGGAGAGAGGCCGGTCTTCCAACTTCATCACGCGTGAAGATCTAGAGCGACTTCTCCAAAACCGAGGAAAAGGGGACCGAACGGACGTACACCAACATCGCCCGCCGTACCCCCCCAGATGTGCAACGGATTCCTCCCGCCAAGAGGTTACACCTCTCCCAGTTCTCCTCTACGACGGCCAGTCGGTAACGCTCGTGAACACGTTTCTCGATTCTTGAAGCCTTGGGGAACATGAATACAATCATGTTTTACGCCTAAGAGAATTCTCAAAATCACTCACGGGGGAGGGCATACACTGTACAACAACATTGCGCCTAACAGCATATCCAATTGGAGCGAGATGGTCGTGCTTTCTACAGAAGTATTTCTTCGTGTCTGAACAAATCACGTTTTCGGACACCGGGGAGAATTCTCCAGCGGAACAATGAACATCCCAACGACTTCGTTAAGAGATTCGAACCTCAAGCACCGGACTGTCACGACCCGAATGTTACCGAACGGCAATTGGTGGAATCATGCATCACTGGGATGATACCCATATACCGCGCTCTGTTAGAGAATCTGGGCTTTCAAACATTCTCTCGAACTCCACGAAGCCGCAAAACGTTCAAGAACAACGCACCCAAGATTACTAGAAAGAACCCGAGTTGTTCGAAGTGAAGATTTGCGTGAAAGTCGAGGAAGCAGGCGTCTCACAAACAAACAATACAACACTGGCCCTTCTGTGAGTGTGGTGAGCGGAGGGGAAAAGAGGAAAGCTTCGATAACGGAACAACAAACCAAGCGAACATCCTCGGCACACAAGACTTCGTCTCGAAAAGGAACAGACAAAACTCCTGCACAAAACGCCAAAGACACGGGTTTTCCTTTTCCCATGAATGAAGTGATAGAGCTCTTGGAAGCGTGGGTCCAAGATGATGCCGTAAAACTACCCCTATCAGCGTCCTCCGACCGAGGAAGAAATAGCAGATCCCGTATACTGCAAGTACCACGAGTTCGTCCATCATCCAACCAAAGATTGCAACAGGTTGAAGCAAATATTCAGAGAAAAGGTAGAGACAGGGGAACTCCAGCTTGGAAACGAAGGTGTTCATAGAGATCCTCTACCTATCAGGAACTGCATGATTTCTGGGGACTCTGTTCGCAAGACCGTGCAATCTATGATGGAGCACATGTGTGAAATCTTATATTTCTCCAAGGGACAGCGTCAAGACATATTTGCGGCCCTCAACCACGTTGTGTCAGGTAGACGTTTGCATCCAGTAGCAGTCCAGGAGCCCCAGTCTTTCCTAAAAGACATGAGCAATGGAAACTGGGGACTCCTAACCGTCACTCGTTTGAGAAACGTTGAGTTCGATAACGCGTTGATCGATACGGCTTCAGAGTTTAACATCATTACAGTCAAGACCTTGAGAGCGGCAAAGATCTCGAAGCAAGAAGCTACCCGTCATCCAACTGTGGTCAGGGATTCAGCAGGAGAGCTTAGAGATGCATATGGATACATTGATCTTGAAGTCAAATTGGGTGATGCCTCGACGCAAGCAAAGTTCTACATAGTCAAAGATCATCCCAACTACGACATGATCCTAGGGCGCTCTTGGACGCATGACAACAAATCCATACTGGAAGTCTGTCCTCTACCGGTTTCGATACCTGAAAGAGTCTCCAACACGCCCGCTGGACTACCTGATGACTGTCCGCTGCCGCACCAACAACTTGCCAATATGACACAACTTCCTGGAGAGAGCCTGTCGGCATACACTGAAAGGTTCCGGTCTCAAGTAAGTCTCATCACACAACCCTCCTTGCAAACTACCGCCCCTCATTCTGACAAGTCCTGGGGACTGGCTCCAACCGACAAACCAACCCCTGTGCTAGGAGATGTGAATGGGGAAGCCGCCCTTTTCAAACGTTTTATCAGAGCATAGAAGCTGTCTTGGTCAAAGACAACAAGGCCAAGGTCCAAGTGTCTCGCACGCTCAAACCCATTCGGAATTGGAGACCTGAGTGACGAAGGCGACTACATTCAATGTTGGAAACATGACGGTGAAGATGACCACTCTACCCGACTCACCCACCAAAAGAGAATATGAACCGTGCACTGTAGCGAGATGTTATCCTAGGTGGCTACTGCAAGCTCATCAACGCTGATAACCTGGAGGGCATAACAGTTCACTCACGATGGCTCAAACCTTACCAAACTTAAGATACTGTGCTACCACTTTCCAGCATCCTACACACCTTAAAAACGCTCGTGCTATATTTTTCCAAACAATGTTTCCTTTTATAATTTCATGTCATATTTGTAATCCCTCCGAAAAATGATTGCAATACTTGCATTCATAGCTAGGGTTTCAATTTTCAATTTTCAATTGAAGCATTATTTTCATCTGATAACCTCTTTACTCCTAAAAACACCAACCCCTGAGTCAGTCCACTGAAGCAAGAAAAGAAACCCTAAGCAAACATCTCACGGAATGAAGGGAATAGAACGTGTGCGGAAAATGATTTGAGCCATCCGCCCAAAGAAAGCCGGAAGATATTGCATCACAGGTCCGTGGATATTCCATTACAAAGATAACTTCTTTTATCACTAAGAATTATGTATGAAGGCGCACCCTTGCGCCTGAGAAGGTTCGGTTACAGTCTTGGCAAAGGATTGTAAAGGAAAGCTTTATTCAAGTAATCAAAAGAAAAACCTTGAACTCGGCCGCCACCGAGTACAAGGAAGATGTTCGAGCATGCAGAGAATATACTTGGAAAGAAAACAAAACAAAAGAAATTTCAATCATCAAGAGGGCCGGTCTCGCCCACATCACCGTCGCTCCGTCACCTGTCGATGCGCCTCCCTCCGGATCTTCCTCAACTTCGTGACGGGCATCCCCGCCGCAGCAAAGCAGCCAGCACTCCACCCCAACATCTTCAGCAGAGCATCAAAGGGCATAGCAACATCGGAGCCGCGCGGGTTGCTTCCAAACGTTCGTGCTCGTCCAGACGGAATCAAGGATTATCACGCCGTCCCGAACCTCGGAAATCACACTTGCCTTCATTCGAGGTCGTTCATGCTCAACCCTCCGCCTCTTCAACCGCGCCGCAAATCTCTCTGCCCTTGCGCTTACTAGTGTTCGCAGCGTTTCCTCGCGCCTCCGCCGCTCCTCCATGTCAATTGCAACGCAAAGTACACGGATACGTCCTCTCGACAATACGAAGGTGGGAGATAGACATCCTCGTATAGCACCGACTTCACGAAGAGGAAGATCGATCTTAGCCATCACTTCTCCATGCGCATGGTTTTCAGGCTTGTCAACTTCAAAACTTCTTTTCCGGGAAGCAACGAATGAGCGTCTACCGCTTCCATGATAATCTCAGAGAAGAAGAGGTTATGAGCGTCGCACACACAAAAAAAAAAAAGAGAGGATCATCAAATCCATTGATCGGTTAATCGAAAATCGGAGCGTGACTCGAGATACACAGGATAAAGAATAAACGACCACGTTGAGATGATTCTTTATAATCTCACAAGTCGACGTAATCCCGGAAAGGAAGAGAAGTCTCTACTTACCACCTATGAAGGCTACTAATTCGGGATAACAATCAACAAGGCTTATCAAATTTACCTGAGGAAGGCCGTGTATAACTAAGGAAGTACACCAAGGAGCGGCAAGCTCATACATGTACAAGAGGAACCAAAGCGACTCACCGGATCAAGTCTTGCTTCCTTCGCATCCTTAATCAAGACCGACCAGTTCCGAAAACGCCCGACAGTGTGAAACTATCCCAAAATATGTATTCACTCTAGCTTGGTCATTTCGTATGTCACCATCTCATGCCTACCACACAATAGTGTAACCATTATGTGCTAGGCGGGGACTTAATGTTGATGGTGGATTTTCGTTTAAGGTTAAATTTGTAAAAACCCGAAAAATCATGCGCCGACATCTTGTAAAAGATAAAGCCGTTTATAAGTGACGGATACTCCTCACTTAATTCACCAAGAATGGAGCATGTAGCAACAATCCCATTCTCGTGAATACATGAAATTCCTCCAGGTTGGAGCATGTAGCAACAATCCCTTCCTCGTGAATTTCATATCGGCCTTGTATTTCCTGTACCCATTATCGGTGTGGCATGACGACCGAGTGTTACTTTTTACGAGTAACACGAACCTCCAAGCACTATAATGAATCCATGTACGAAATACCCGTACGGCTGATTCTCGGTGTGTTATACTAGCCCGAGCCCTCTCGGTGTGTTATACTAGCCCGATTGAGCCTCTCGGTGTGTTATACTAGCCCGATTGAGCATCCGGACTTGACTGTATCGATCTCCTGATATGATTCGATCGCAATCATCCAACTCCACAAGCATGATTGGATGACCACGATCAATTCCATCACCCCCAAGCGGTATGGAATACACACGGCCTTAGCTTGCTTGGATATGATCTAATCGCGGTCATCCAACTCCACAAGCATGATTGGATGACCACGGATCAATTCCATCACCCCCAGCGGGTATGGAATACACACGGCCGACTGCATGGTCGACCATTGGCCTTTGCTTGCCAAGAAACCGTCCATACCAAGCATTATGGACGGAAAACCCTAAATTAGGGTTTGCGGCATATTACATGTGCCGCAAAACGGTCTCAACCATCCACCTTCGCAGGTATAGATGGAGGGTGTAGATGTAGACTCAAAAGGCCCGGAGCATGTCGACACAATCACCATGTGACCGCCTACACACTTGGCCAATCGGTCAAAGCCAACCGTGGATGGTTACAACAAAACCGTCCGCCCAAAGAGCATGGTCGCGCGGCTTTGAAAGCCAAAATTAGGGTTTCAAGTCATCACGCGCGTCCATCTTCTCCGGTACGAATGGAGGGTCACAGATTGGATTAACTAAGGCCGGTCATACCAGCATGACCACCGTGGGCCCATCTACCTCCTCTTGCGGTCGGCCAAGGCACATCATTCCCCGCCAACCCAAAACGCACGCCCAAACTCGTGCGGTTACACTCCCAAATCCTAAACCGATCTCGACCGCCAACTTCACCGGATGATTTGAATGGCTTAGATCACGTTTTCATGGGATAATCAAGTATAGGTGTGAACACCAACCTACCACCTACACGGTAGTATGATCGACCAAGACCGACCAAGAGGGGTCGTCTTGGAACGCACGCCCAAACTTGGGATGTCATGCGGTTTCCAACTCCTTTGCGGCAAGGGATTTCTGCCGCAAACCGATCTCAACCACTCCTCTTTGACGGTCAAATTGAGTGGCCTGGATTGCATCTTCATGAGACGGTGAGACATGGACGTGTACACCATCATGCCGTCAACACGCATGTATGGTCGGTCCTCTACAAAAATTCTTCCTATGTTTGGTTTCGACCAAGGCGAAGAGTGATGCTTGCGCACCTCTTTAAAAACCCCGATTTCATCAACTAGCCGCAGATGAGTGTCTCAAACATCATCTCATCCGTCCGACTTCACCCGACTTGGTTACACAACCCTGGTCGGGGAGTTATTTGGTTAGTGTGGAGTCATTACCCATCACTTTACCACACCACAATACGCGCACTCGCATGAAATACACATGATACTTCACAAGTATCGACTTTCGAATAACGCAGTTATTCAATTGATTACATGCTATCTTCCGTGGATCCACGATCCACATTCCCGTTTATCAATCATGTCACAAACTGGGGATACATACGGGGTATTGGTCTGGCGGTTTACGGCGTGCAGCGTGCGTGCAACGCGCCATTACAAGAACGTGTTAGGAAGTCATGGACGGTTAGAGATGAACTGGAGAAGTGGGCAAGACCGGTCGTATGCTACCGACACACAACTCCACCACTCCATCATTCCACTACCTCCACTTCCCACGAGAAACGTGAGTGAGGCTCAATGACTTGTATAAATAGGTTCTCCGCCCTATTTCAAACAACAAGAAAAACAAGACAGAAAATCGACATCCAGAGCCTCCTTACATTAACCGTAAGCCTGCTCACTTTTCTGTCACAAGTCATAAGCAAGCCAACACCTTCACAATCTCAACACCTTCTTCGCTTCCCTCCCTAAGATCAACCCCATCTCCTTCACTTTGTGACCGAAACAAGTCTGGAACGGCCATTTCTTGGTTTAGGCCGGACTTGCACAGATTGATCTCTCGAATCTACAAGCACTCACCGCGCAGTGCATTTGTTGAAGGTTTAGATTCATTCCTCATCCACACCCCAAATTACCAAAATCAGCAGGAGTAGTTTTCACCCATCAACAATAGTAATCTTTTTGTCATTTATATATTTTTTTCTTTTTTTTCCTAACAAAGATTTTAAAAATATAAATCTCATTCACTTATCCAAAAATACGTAAAATTGATTTAAAAATATAAATGTAAGAATTAATATAGTATTTTTTTTATTCTTTGGATTTTCTATAATAAATACATGAAATTATAAAAGATTCAAAAAATATAAATTATTTTATTTTATTCCATAAATATGTTGATTTGATTTTTTTTATTTTAATCATAAATGTCCGAAATTAATATAGTAGTTTTCTTTATTTTCTGGATTTTCACAATAAAAGCACGAAATTAATATAGCAATTTTTCTAAATAATGAGGGTCGTCTGTCGCGTGTGTCCCAACAATCCACCCAATCTACACCGCACATTGTCAGATCAACGCACCATATCTAACGAAATTTTATCCGACGAATACGAATGGTTTCTTAATTAGCCAATGAGAGCGTGAGGTTACACTCACCAACCAATAGGAGAGAGGGTAAACTCCACCGGTGCTACTTTTATTCTGGAATGAGGGATGGTATTGAGTTTTTAGGTTGTTGATAATACGTTTTCCACTAAAAAAAAGATCTCGCGGGGCCAGAAAAAAATTTCCACATTTCTATTTGGCCATGTCACATAAATTTCCTTTAAAAAAATTTGGTGGGGCCAGAATCAACCAGAAGCTCCGATTAACCACAACCCTCGAAAAAAAAACTCCATATAAATATGAATTTTTACACCTTTCCTAGTAATTCT